>BPTQ01000003.1:53714154-53802833 GCA_019973895.1 Chrysanthemum seticuspe
CACCCCCCCTAAGAGTGCTTAAAATAGTACATTAATATGGCGGGTTAGGGGGGCAAAAACCGGTTTTAAAAAAAACCTCGTTCACAAGATGTGAAAGAGTAAACCAATAGTCAGGCGGTGCAGACATTCTGTTTTCCTAACCGATACCACCAGCTTTCAACGGATTTGATTTTGTCTTTACCAGAAGCCGTACCCTTCTGGACTAGCCAACTCTTAGATAAATTATCAATATTATCTTTGGTGAGCTGATTACCAATTATGGATTTTCCACTGCCTTTACCACAAGCCATAATCTTGCGGGCTAGCCAACTCTTCACTTTTTAGGATATGGTGAGTTGAATACCATACATTTTTGGGCAAATTGCAAGCCATATAAACGGATTTGAGATATCTTTACCAAGAGCCGTTTGCTCCTGGATTAGCCAATCCTTTTGTCTTACAGACGTGGCGGACTGATAACCAAATGAGAAAGTGTAGAACACTTGCTCCAAAAAAAATTTTGGCCAAAAACGGGGGGATTGGGCGGTATAATTACATGATAAAATTCGTGAGAATCCCCCCCACACTTAGAAATGAATATTGCCCTCAATATTCAAAGTACCGGCGGATATGCCGAAACAAAGAACGTGAAAGGGAAATACTAAGGCCATTATTTAGAAAGATGATTTTTTTTTTTTTTTTTTTTTTTTTTTTTTTGAAACATGTGGGCAACCCCCCCACACTAGGGTGGTAGAAAGAGGTAAGAAGACAGAAATATGGATGAGAACCCATATGGCATGCTACTGTTTTTGATTACCGAGTCGCTAGCTTGACTCGATCCCCGCATTCATTGGTTCATGGGGAAAGTTTGAAGATCCGGGACAACCATGGATGGAATGTCCTCGCCAAAATAATGCTTCACTCGATGACCATTCACTTTGAAATTAGGACCATCGGGTTGAGATAACTCAATGGTACCATAAGGATAAACCTTAGCGATAGTAAATGGACCAGACCAACGGGACTTGAGCTTTCCCGAGAAAATCTTCAATCTTGAATTGAAAAGAAGGACTCTATCACCAACGTTGAAAACACGGTTCTTGATTTTTGAGTCATGGATCTTCTTTGTCTTTTGTTTGTAGATCAAAGAGTTCTCGTAAGCTTGATCACGGAGTTCATTTAATTCATTCATTTGAACTTTCCGATGATCACCCGCTGTCTGAATATCAAAGTTAGCATGCTTCAAGGCCCAGTATGCCTTGTGCTCGAGCTCAACCGGAAGATGACACGCCTTCCCGTACACCAGCTTGTATGGAGTGCACCCGATGGGTGTTTTGTAAGCTGTACGGAAGGCCCAGAGTGCGTCATCTAGCTTATCCGACCAAGAGGCACGGTTTTCACCAACCGTCCTCTCAAGAATTCTTTTTATCCCCCGGTTAGAAACTTCCACTTGCCCACTTGTTTGTGGGTGGTACGCAGTAGAGGTACGGTGAGTTACACCATACTTTTGCATGACTCTTGCAAATTGGTCATTGCAGAAATGCGTACCACGATCACTGATGATGGCTCGTGGAGTTCCAAACCTAGCAAATAAGGATTTCAAGAATTTCACAACAACTCGGGCATCGTTGGTGGGTAAAGCTTTAGCTTCAACCCATTTTGACAAGTAGTCAACGGCCACGAGTATGTATTTGTTACCATGAGAAGAAGGAAATGGCCCCATAAAGTCAATGCCCCATATGTCAAAAATCTCACACACTTGAATGGCGTTTTGCGGCATTTCATTCTTTTGTGAGATATTCCCGTGACGTTGACAAGCGTCACAGGTTTTGACGAATTCATGGGCATCCTTATAGATCGTGGGCCAATAGAATCCCGAATCAAACACCTTCTTGGCGGTGTAGTTGGGGCTATGATGTCCCCCAGTAGGTCCAGAATGGCAAGCCTTGAGAATGTCAACGGCTTCCTGACCATGTACACATCGCCGGATGACTTGATCCGCACAGATTTTAAACAAGTAGGGGTCGTCCCAGAAATAATGTTTCACATCTTTGAAGAATTTATTTTTCTGTTGGGACGACATCCCTTTCACCACAAAGTTACCCGCATGGTAATTTGCAAAGTCAGCAAACCATGGGGTAGAAGAGTCTCCACGAAAAGAAACCACGTTGAGTGTTTCGAGAGGAAATGTTTCATTGATTTCCTTTTTCTCGAACACATTTTGATGAGGGTTCTCTAATCGGGAAAGATGATCTGCAGCCAGGTTCTCAGCTCCTTTTTTATCACGAATGATGATATCAAATTCTTGTAGGAGGAGAACCCAACGGAGCAATCTCGGCTTTGCATCTTGTTTTGCAAAGAGATATTTGAGTGCCGAGTGATCCGTATACACCACGCATTTGGTCAAGATGAGATATGGCCGAAACTTCTCAAACGCATACACCACAGCTAATAATTCTTTTTCCGTAGTGGTGTAATGAGTCTGAGCCTCAGTCATAGTTTTGCTCGCGTAGTGGATTGGCTGGAAATGCTTGGTTTTGCGTTGCCCCAAGACTGCACCGATTGCAAAGTCACTTGCATCGCACATGAGCTCGAAGGGTAAATCCCAGTCGGGGGCAACTAGAATGGGTGCTTCCGTAAGCTTTTTCTTAAGTGTTTCAAAAGCTTCGATGCACTCAGGAGAGAAGATGAAAGGAGCATCTTTTTCGAGAAGATGGGTCATTGGCCGAGCGATTTTAGAGAAATCTTGAATAAATCTACGATAAAACCCGGCATGACCTAGAAAACTCCTAACACCTTTGACAGTAGTGGGATGAGGCAGTTTAGCAATGACATCAACTTTTGCTCTATCAACCTCAATCCCATTCTTAGAAATCTTTTGGCCGAGGACTATGCCCTCTTTGACCATAAAGTGGCTCTTCTCCCAGTTTAGACATAGATTGGTGTCTTCACACCTTTTAAGCATTTTGTCTAAGTGGGAGAGACATGTATGAAATGAGTCCCCAATGACCGAGAAGTCATCCATAAACACCTCCATAGTTTCCCCGATCATGTCGTGGAAAATAGCCATCATACAACGTTGGAACGTGCCAGGAGCATTGCATAAGCCAAAAGGCATACGTCTGTAGGCAAACGTCCCGTATGGGCAGGTGAATGTGGTTTTCTCTTGATCCAGCGGATCAATGGGGATCTGAAAGTAACCCGAGAAACCATCAAGGAAACAATAGTACTCATTTCCTGCTAATCTCTCAAGCATTTGGTCCATGAAGGGTAGAGGAAAATGGTCTTTACGGGTGGCTTCGTTTAACTTTCGATAGTCAATACACACACGCCATCCCGTAACCAATCGAGTTGGAATCAACTCGTTTTCTTCATTCGTGACAACAGTAATGCCACCCCTTTTTGGAACGCAATGAATGGGGCTAACCCAAGGACTATCAGAGATCGGGTAGATCAGACCGGCATCAAGAAGTTTGAGAACCTCTTGTTTGATAACCTCGTGAATCTTAGGATTCACCCTTCTCTGACTTTGGACTGCTGGCTTGAAGTCATCCTCCATTAAGATTTTGTGAGTACAAAACTCAGGGTTGATTCCCTTAATATCGGAGAGTTTCCAAGCAATTGCTTGCTTGTGTGACTTCAAGACCTTTATGAGAGCAGTTTTCTCCTCCTCAGTCAAATCTTTAGCAATAATAACGGGTAATTTATCATCACCCTCCAAGAATGCATACTCGAGATGAGGAGGTAGGTCCTTAAGTTCAACCTCGGGAAATTCTTCAGTGGAAGATTGCACTGATTTGATTTCCTCAATTGAGATTTCCTTCGGAGGGAGTGAAGGTAATGGATCTTCATTAAGCAACTGCTCAAGATAGAGAATATCCCCCTCCGAATCATAAACACCATCAATTCCAGGTGGAATTGATTCATCGGTAGAAAGAAAGTCATCGATCTCTTCCAGAAGGAAGTCACCTCCCTCAAACGGAGTGAGAGAGGGGGAAGAGTCGGCAATGATAGGTTGAGAAGATGTGGTGGAATTGGAATTCTCACTCACAGAATTATGAAGATAACCAAGAAACTCTTGAGAGTACTCCTCTGAAGCAATGTCAATTAAATCGACTCGATTAATTGATTCAGTATCATAATTTGAGGAGTACCTCGAAGTTTGATCGAGGTTAAAGGTAACAGCTTCATTACCCACACGGAGAGTGATCTCTTGCTCAAATACATCGATAAGAGCACGGCCCGTCCTCAAGAATCCCCGCCCAACAATGAGGGGAACTCGAGGATCAGCATCGAAATCAACGACCACAAAGTCAGCTGGGAAGTGGAACTTTCCTACTTTCACAAAGACATCCTCGGCAATGCCAAGAGGACGAGATATAGATCGATCTGCAAGCTCAAGAGTCATGCAGGTAGGAATAAGTTCCGGAAGAGACAGTTTCTTCCATACAGAATACGGCATCAGATTGATGCTTGCTCCAAGATCGGCTAGGGCAAAGCATTCAATCATCCCAGGAAAAACACAAGGGAGAAGAAATTTTCCGGGATCTCCTAGCTTCTCGGGAAGCTTCTTTAACAAGACTGCTGAGCAATTCTCGTTCAAAGGAGTCTTAGCCATTTCAAACAGCTTTTCTTTGTTGCTCAGCATATGTTTCAGAGTGGATGCAAATTTGGGCATCAACATGATGGCATCCGCGAAGCTTATGTCGAAGTGAAGTTCTTGGAAAATTTGAAAGAATTTTTCCATCTGATGACTAGCTTTCTCGCGGAGCTTTTGCTCATGTAACCGTGAGGGATAAGGAATAGAAGTTTTGGATTTAGGGTCCACAACTGGAGGTTCAAAAACAACCCCAGGTTTGGGTTTGGGGACAACCTGAGGATGGACATTATTGGCACTTCCGTTATTAGTAGGAAGTTCCTTGTCCTTTGTCGCCTCAGGTTCGCTTTCCACTACCTTCGGGAGAGAGGAAGAAGAGGTAGTAGGAACAGCGGGTCCAGAATAAGAAGCACCACTTCGGGTTGTGATCGCCTTTGCATCGCCCCTCGGATTAGCGATCGTGTTGCTAGGTAGAGTACCTGAGCCCGAGGGTCGATCATTTAAAGACTTCTTGATGTCAGCAATCTGGCTAACCAACAACCGATTCATCTCTTCCTGGGATTTCATGAATTGTTTCAACAGCTCATCAGAGGATGGTCCAGTTGGAACAATGGCTTGATTTTGCACAGGAAAATTCTGGCCCCTATTGTTAGGATTAGGGCCTTGATTCTGAAAATTCCCTGGATTATTGCCATGATAATACCCTTGGTTGAAATTTCCCTGACCTGGGTTTCTATTGTAATTTCCTTGATGTTGGAAATTTTGATTCTGATTTTGAAAACCGTTGTTTTGATTGAAATGACCTTGGTTTTGAAAACCTTGGTTTGGTCTATTCTGATTCTGATTACGGTTTTGGTTTTGGTTGAAACCGGGAGGTCCAGAGTAGTGGTTAGGACGGTGGTTCGGGTCTACAGGAGCACGATATTGATTGCCTCCTTGACTAGACATCCCGCCCACAGCATTAGCTTCAAAGGGGTTACCATCAGTGGCCATACAGTTATAGTAAGCATGGGGGCCACCGCAGGTAACACAGACTTCCACTTTCTTAACTTCAGCAGGAGGTGAAGTTTGTGGAAAAGAGACTTTCTTTTGATTGGAGAGAACCAAAGCTTGGATAGCTTCCGTGAGTTTATCAATCTTAGCATCGGTGCTAGACTGACTCACGGGCGATGAAGAAGAAGAAGGACCAACACTGACTTGGGAAACAACCGGCTTGCTTCGTGCAGTGCGGACTTTAGACTTGTTTTCGATAATCGCTAAAGCTTCTTTGACAGTTTTGCTTAGGAAATTTCCTCCCGCGGAGGAATTGAGAGAATCTTGGTCAGATTGACTCACTCCATTGTAGAAAGTGTCGAGTTGCATCAACTCGGAGAAACCGTGGTGAGGACATTTGCGAAGCAATTCCTTGAAACGATCCCACGATTCACTGAAGGATTCATCAAACTTCTGAGTGAACTTGATGATTTCATTTTTAAGACTCGTGGTCTTGGAAGGTGGATAGAATTCATTCACAAATTTCTTCACCAGATCTTCCCATGTCTCTATAGATTGAGGGGGTTGTTTTTCAAGCCAAATCCGGGCTTGCCCCTCAAGAGAAAATGGGAACAGAAGAAGCTTAACAGCTTCAGTAGGGACATTCTTATACTTGATGGTAGATGCAATCTTGTTAAACCATCGAATATGAGCATGAGGATCGTCCCGCTCAAAACCGAAGAATTGATTAGAGGTTACAAGATTCAGTAACCCGGTCTTGAGTTCAAAATTTTCAGCCACGATGGCTGCCACAACGATAGCATCTCCATACCCGTCGATGGGTGCCTGGAGAAGCTCGCACATAGGAATCTCATCCGCCATGATAACGGGAGTAGTGCGAACAGTCCGGATCTCAGATCCGACTGATGGAGCAGAAAGTCTACGAACACGCCTTCTTGGAATCTTGACAAGCTCACGAAATGGGCTCACAGATCTAGAAGAGCGAGTGCGCATACACTAGAGTTAACTCTAAGGAATCTCAGAGTTAAGGAGAGAAATGGAATTATGAAAATCTTTCAGATGAGAATGAGAATTATGAAGACGGTTTATAAAAATCAGGTGAGAAGAATCTTTATGGGTTTTCTGGTTCTGAAACGTCGATATCACAACAAAATCAATTAACACAAAATCGAGGCAAAACAACAGTGAACTTAACCAATAATCCAAGATGAATGGCTTCTTTGAAAAAGGTACACCAATCACACGGACACAAAGGCAAGTTTTATATCTTTAGTTCGGGAACTTATTATGGTCGCACCCCCAGTTAGGTAGTGCACTGCCTTGGTTTTCGGTGGTAATCTTTTAAGTTGTTAATATTAAAGAAAACGACGATTCTTTTTGTATTTTTATTTTTGATACATATATAGAAACAAAAGAAAAATATTTTTGTGTTTTATAAGTTTTTGGCTGTTTTTGGGTTTTTGGATTTTTTAGAAGAAAATATGGATATATATATATACAAAGATGGATGATATAAACAATGAGTGAGGATTCAAACAACTAATCTGCTAAAACGGGAGATAAATCAGCACAGCTCCCCGGCAGCGGCGCCAAAAATTTGATGCGCGCAAAACCGTCAAGTTCTCTCACGCAAGCGTAAGAAAACTTAAAGCAGCTTAAGCACGGAATCAATGAAGATCTGAGGAGTATAGAGTCTCCCCGGGTCGTTATGTCCCAGCGAGCTATGCAATGGATCAATCAACGTATAGTGATCGAGAAGTTTGAACGAAAAAGGGATTATGATTTGATTATAACTACAGAAATATCAAACAAATACAAAAGCTAAAATGCAAATGAGAGGAAATTAAAAAGATAAAATCTATTAAATAAACGCTATCACTAAAATTAAAATGATGTTTTTGTTTTTATGATTTTATAAAAATGAAATTAAAATCTACGCGACGTACAAGATAAAAAGTGAAACTAATTCAATATTAACCCTAAAAATATGAAAATGATGTTTTTACAATCCTAATGATAAAAGAAAATTTTTAGAAAAAGAAAATTATTTTTAAGACTAATTATCTAATTAAAAACTATTTTTAACTATTAATTAATTACCTAAAATATAAGAAAATATGAAATTAGGCTAGAAAAATAAGATTAAGACTTGGAAAAGTCTAAAATATCAAAATAGACTTTTCAAAACTATTTTTGTATTTTTGTGACTATTTATCTATTTTCTAGGAATTTTAAACTATTAAAAACTAATTAAATCACTAAAAATTACCAAATAAGCTATGAAAAATCTAGAAAATTACTTTTTCTACTTTTTATATTTATCTAAGTCTAAGAAAATGAAAACTTATTTTTTTGGACCTTTTCTGAATTTTTTTGTATTAAAAGCTATTTAAAAATGCTTAAAAACTAGATTAAATTAAGAAAAATAGCAAAACAGTTTATAAAAATCTGAAAATTTCAGGGAAACTCTAAAATAATGTTAAGAAGCTATGAAAAATGGAAAAACAGTATACTATGTGGAAGAAAATGAAACTGATCAATCAAATGCTTATTGAAATAAGCACTTGATAAGCAAATGGTCAAAACAAGCAATCCACTGAAAACAGGAACTATGATTAACTAAAAGTGACCAAATGAAACTCAAATCAACAAACTACAATCACTAATTACCAAGATAACTCAGATTTGATGATTATGATATTAGGCTAAAACAGTTTTTAGGTGCTAATTTGCAGACCAAAAATAAGCACCTAATTAAGCTACAAACTAAAATCCAACTATCAAGTCTTAAACTAGATCTAGGAAGCTACTGATAACCAAAAGAACAGATGTTAACAAGCTACAATGAATCCTGTGCAAGCTTGTGTAAAGCTGAGAAAAACTCAGCTGACACTGAGTTATGGAGCAGGGCAGAAAGGGCCTGTTTTGAGCTTATGCACAGGTTAATCCAGATAGCTAAAACTAAAAACAGATACTAGGTCTTAAAGACCACCTAGCCAACTGCTTATATCCCAAAAACCAGAACCTAAAAAGCTATTATGAAACCTGTGCAGATGCTGCACTTTCTGCACAAAACCACTTTTTTTGACATTTTTTGACTTTTTGAGAAAGATACACAGTTTGACTAAATTGAACTTTGGAACCAATTTTGTTACTGATGTTGATGTTATAAGATGTTTTATGACTACTACAAGCTAACTTAATGATTTTTGAACACAAGATGAGTGATTTGATTCACAAAATTCCCACAGTTAAGCACAGTGAGACAGATTAGATGTAAGATTGACTTGTAGTGTTTGCAGGCACAATATCTTGACAGGTTTGAGTATAAAATGACTAAACAAACTTGAACAAACAAAAGCTATGCACTGAACAAGCCCTGAACCCAATTAAATCAGTAATCCCAAACACTACTTAATGCAACTGTTTTGAAAATTTAAAGAGGTAACAACTAAACCAACTATGATTTATGATCAAACTAAATCTTATAAGTCCTAAATACAACTTTTAGAACAGGTTTTAGCTAATTAAAGCTACAAATACACATTATGCATAAGATCATGGAATTTACTTACAACTTGTCCAATGGCCACTATGGCCTGCCAAATTGAAACAAGGGACACTATCCTACCAAATCCAACCCAAATGCTTCCATTTCACCCTATTGCCATTCCTGAATCAAACCAGATCACCCCTGCATCATTTGTTCTCCAACTTTGACTTTTGTTGACCAAGTTACAATATTGTTTAAACTTGAGTGCAAGCTTACAAAAAGCTTATGATAAGCTTATATAAGCTTGTGTGAGATGAAAATGGACTGCTAAAAGCTTTAACAAAGATGTTTGCAATTAAAAATCTCAACAGTAGACTTAAAATGAGGAAACTGAATATTACTTGAATTGAAGCTTAACAAAGGTTTTAATACACTTGAACAACTAAATTGAGTACAGAACAACTTAAAACTACAAATCAGAAGCTAATTAGGACCTATTGATATTAAAACGACATACAACTTTTAAAAACTAAGACTAACTATCTTCTCTTGCTTCCTTCTTGGTCTTTTATACTCCCATTTCATTCTCTCACTTATCTGAGTGGATCCCAGCAAAATTCTCAACCATTGGATGCTTAAAAATCAATCTTGGCCTTTGGATGGTTTTGGCGCCAATTTCTGCTTTGGATATCTGGGACAGGAAAGAGGTGTAATTAATGTGGTGGGATGGGTAGGTGAGGTGGGGGAGACAATTGGTGTAGTAGGGGTGGCTGGAGAAGCTTGAGGAGGGGGGAGGTAGCAGACACAATGGTCGGGGATGACAGGTTTAGGGGGCGGGGTTGGATTATTTAAATGTTTGGGTAAATGGGTTGGTCGGGTTAAGGTTTGGACTGGGTAAAGTATTTGGGCCAAGGGGTTTTATTTTGGGCTTGGGTAAAACACTAGGGTCCGGTTTGGTTTGTAGAATATTAATACATAGGGACCAAATGTGTAAACCTTCCAAACTGAGGGACCAAACATGAAACTTATGAAAAGTAGTCAAAAGGGTTTGTTTTGCCAATTCAAATAATCCAAGGGTTAGTTTTGACACTTTTGAAAATTCCCAAGGACTAGTTTTGAACATTTTAGATTTTTAGGGACTAAATTGTAATTTTCTCAAAACTTTTAGATTTCTTACCAAAGGACTAAATATGACAATTTATGATTTTAAAAAGACCTTTGGTGACTTTTCTTTTGAAATTTTGGCTCAGGGACTATTTTTGACAATTTTATAAACTTGGGGGACTAAAACTGCAATTTTTGCAAATTTGATATGTTTTTCATCTGATTTTGATAATTTTGCATTTGAAACACATAAAACACTGATTTGTGATATTTTGATCATTTTGATGTGTTTCTGAGTGTTTTCAGATGATTTTGCAGTTTATTTTGTACAAAAATGATGAGTATTCACACACTCATCAAGTCCAATGTCACTTGTTTGTCCAATAGTCCAAAGAAGTCGTGATAAGTTTCGTGAGTTGATTAATTTTAAGTTTTAAAGTCCAAGTTTTCACTTATTTTCACAACTTTATTAAACGTTTAAGCTTATTAGTGACATTATTGGTTTTGTGGTGTTATGATTTATTTATTTACAAGTTTGCACGTGTAACAATTCATAATTAAGGTTAAAACTAGGCTTAGGCGTAGAAATGGCAAGCTTATGCGTAAACAGTAGTGGTATACGCGTAAGCATAAGCTTATGCGTAGGTTCTTGACTTACGCGTAAGAAATATTACGCGTAGGAAAAGAGGGCCTTATGCGTAAAGCTTACGCGTAAGCGTATATGGAACCTTACGCGTAAGGCTTACTCGTAAGAGTCAACCTTATGCGTAGAGGTTACTGTTTACGCATATCCTTCACAGGATACACGTAGTCCCCAATGTAGAACCTTACGCGTAAACGTTACGCGTAAGATTTCTGTTACGCATAACATGCTAGGCGTAAGGTGATCCTTATGCGTAGATTGCAAGTAACCTTGATTCTGAATTTTCAAGCGTAGAAAACCTGAAATAAATTCATCATATCACCAATCTTAACATATACATTCATTCCTTTTCAAATCAAATCATGAATACTTATTTAAGCAGTTAAGCGTAGAACAGTTTTACTCGTAGAAAGACTTATGCGTAAACCTAAACCCTAAGAATTACGACTAAGAAATCTAGCCATAGGAAATGCACCAAAGTGTTTCTGGGAGGTCTTAGAGGCCTAATGAGATCTTCTGTTCAAGTTTTAACATCAAACATGCTATGAATCAAAAATACCCAAAACGCATGAACTAAAACCCTAAAATTTAATTCTCTCACAATTAATGTTTCTGGGCAAGTTATGAGTAGAGATATCATCAATTCAACATACACACAACATCATTCAACCAACCAATTAGCCAAAAACATTTTTACGCGTAAACCCCCCAAATCTACTTATGAACCCTAATTTTGACAAATGGACAATTCGTGTTTCTGGGTGTGTTTTAATGATAAAAATGGAATCATTGATGTTAGAGAAACGTTTTGACACAATCATGTTAACCATAAACACACAAACTTGATTGTGTGTTCATACGCTTATGCGTAGAACACAAAATCAATCCTAGATAAAAATCTAGCCGTTAGATTTCAAAATAATTTAAAACCATTGCTTAGAAAGTTACAAGGAATGATTTTTCACTTACAAATTGATGATCAAATAAACGGATTTGATGGTCAAATTTTATGCGTAGGATTAAGGGTTGGTGGATAATAAATGAGTGTAGTTAATGTATTTTTGAAAGTTAGGTGAGGTGTTTTTGTAAAAAATACTTTGATCTTTTGACACATTTAGTCCCTGCACCTTTTCCATTTACATCCATTGTCCATAACTTCCGTTTTGGTTACCAAACGAATGATTTTTTTTTAAAAGAAACTTGACGATAATCCCCCTCGACTTAAGAAATATTGAAATTTTATAAATTTTAGTCCGAGGAGTGTCAGTAAATCAGAGAAATGACCACCATTTAAAGAAACAACCGGGATAAGGTATCATGCAAGTACAAGGTTTTATGATCTTCAAGGTCGTGCTAGGAAATGACTTTTGTTTGTTGGTTGTAACCCATTTTCTAGAGTAGGTGAAGTGGTTGATTCTGATAGTGATGAGGATGAAGTTTATGAGCCGAATGATAGCATAGGAAATTACTTTTCATCTTCTGGTGGTGGTATCGAGCTAGAAGATTATTTTTCCGATGATTATGCTGCTCACGTTTACGATCTTCCAGGGCAACTGAATGATTTCAAGCTTCAAGGTCATGCTAGGAAGTAACTTTGGTTTGTTGGTTCATTGTTTGGCGTGTTTTTATGATGTTTGCTAGTAGTCCTAGTTGTTGGTAGCTAGTTGTTCATTTATGGCCTGTCATAAATGATGTTATGGTAGTTCAAGCGGTTGCTTGAGGTTAATGTGGTATTTCAGCCACATTCCATTGTACTTTAATTTTTGGTTAATAGTATTTTACCAGGGTGCATGATTACTCCCCTTTACCCAAAAGAAACTGAAAAATATTTGCTTTCTCCCCCTCAACACTTGATCGAAAAAAATTGTTATTTTTGAAAGATTAGAGTGTTGGCGGAAGAATTGTACTTGCCATGTGAAAAGAAATATAGATAAAAGAATATTTTTGTTGTTTTATCAGATTTTATATTTTTGTATTTTGTTTTTTAAAAATATTTACAAAAGAGGTTTTGGTGTTTGACTGGTTTTTAAGAATGTTTTAAGAGTTCATCCAGTTCCTCTTGAGTCAAACACCACATACCAATCCGGTGGACCAACTCATTAAAGCTAGCAGGAGCTAAGGCTTTGGTGAGGAGATCTGCCAATTGGTATTATGTACCCAAAAAGTATAATTCAACAGTACCCTGTTCCACGTGGTCCTTGATGAAATGATATCGAAGATCGATGTGCTTTGATTTCGAATGTTGTACTGAGTTGCACGAGATCGCAATAGCACTCTGATTGTCGCAGTACATCGAGATTCTGTCAAATACATAACCATAGTCTTTGAGTTGTGTTCTCATCCAAATGACTTGAGCACAACACGCAGACATGGCTACATATTGTGCTTCGGTTGAGGACAGCCATGTACAATCCTGCTTCTTCGATTGCCATGACACCAGTTTATCACCAAGAAATTGTAATGCTCCTGAAATACTTTTCCGTGAATCTAAGCATCCTGCGTGGTCAGCGTCTGAAAAAGCTATTAGTTCAAAACCAGAATCCTTCGGATACCAGATCCCCAAATTAATGGTTCCCTTGATGTATCGGAGGATTCTTTTAGCCTCAGAGAGGTGGGTTTCAGTTGGTCTCGACTGATAACGGGAGCAAAGATATACGGCAAAAACAATATCAGGCCTGCTGGCTGTTAGATACATGAGAGACCCAATGATACTATGGTATTTGGTAGGGTCCACCAATTTCCCATGTAAATCAGCGTCTAGCTTCTTGGTATGAGCCATTGGTGTGGCATAGGTGTCACAGTTTTGCATTCCAAATTTGTTTAACAGTTCAAGGGCATATTTGGACTGACTCAAGAAAATACCACATGGTGATTGATGAACTTGCAGTCCTAGAAAGAACGTAAGTTCACCCATCATGGACATTTCAAAATGTTTCTTCATTAGTTTTTCAAAAGCGATTGAGTACTTTTTATGTGTTGACCCAAAAATGATGTCATCCACGTAAATTTGAACAATTAAGATATGTGCCCCGTGATATTGTATGAAAAGAGTTGGGTCGACCGAACCTTTGGTAAAATTATTGGCAATGAGGAAAGATGATAACTTATCGTACCACGCCTGAGGAGCTTGTTTGAGTCCGTACAGAACTTTGTTCAGTTTGTAGAGATGGTGCGGGAACTCGGGATCAATGAACCCTTCTGGCTGGCTGACATAAACCATTTCATTCAGTTGACCATTCAGAAAAGCAGTTTTGACGTCCATCTGAAAGACCGTTATATTCATATGAGCCGCGAACGCGAGAAAGATCCGAAGAGCCTCAAGACGAGCAACCGGAGCGAATGATTCTTCAAGGTCAATACCCTCTTCCTGTCTATAACCCTTAGCCACCAGACATGACTTGTTTCTAATAACGTTCCCTTCAGCATCCAATTTGTTCTTCCAAATCCATTTGAGACCAATGACGTAGACCCCTGTTGGTCTTTCAACCAATTCCCATACTTCAAGATGTTTGAATTGGTTGAGTTCTTCTTGCATGGATTCAATCTAGTTGTCTTTTTTCATTGCGTCTTTAATGTTTTTAGGCTCAGATTGGCAGACAGTGAGTGCATAAATGCAATGTTCACCATCTGTGTGAAGACGTTGTCTCGTAATGACTGGTTGATTCGGGTTGCCAATAATATTCTCTAGAAGATGATCTTTTGTCCAACGATGTGTAGAGGGTTGATGTTGGTATACATTGTGCAGATTTTGAGGATTCAAATGGCTTGTAGATGATTCCGCAACATCAGGTGCATCAGTTTCATTAGCAAACGGGTTAAAGAACGCATCTGGATCAAAATCTGCAGTTGGGGGTACTTCATTAAGAACATCATCAGCTGGTTCAGCGTCGTTGGATGCAGTTTGTTCAACTGTTGTTGTAGAGTCAACTGGTGGTGCTTCTTCAACCGTAGTTGTTGTAGCAGGTGTATCAGGTATTCGAATATGATCAGGTTGAGCAGCGGAAACAGCGGATACACCTGGAGCACGTTCATCAATTTCATCACTAAACAGCAGAGCAAATAGCTTTTCCATTTGTTGACGAGTAAGCTGGGGGCTTGGTTCAGCTGATGATGGGGTTTGAGGGAAGTTTAAACGGTTGTGACCGGGTTCCAAGCTGTTATGCTCAGAAGCCATTTCAGTAAGTTCATTGAAATTTGCATGAATCGTTTCCATAACCTGTTTTGTACGACGATTCCAGATTCGGAAACCCTTAGAATTTTCACAATATCCTATAAAGACTCCAATGTCAGCTTTGGCTTTGAGCTTTCCAAAGTCATCACGATCATTATTTGGGTAGCAAAGGGATCCAAATACATGAAAGTGTTTGAGATTCGGTTTATGGTTGTGGATAAGCTCAAAAGTTATTTTGTTGTGGCGTTTTGTAATCATTGAACGATTTTGAGTATAGCATGCAGTTGATACAACTTCTGCCCACAAGTAATCTGGAAGTTTAGCATTGATTAACATTGTTCTTGCAGCTTCCACTAACATACAGTTTCGTCTTTCAACAACTCTGTTTTGTTCTGGTGTACGTGCAATAGATGTCTGATGCTCAATTCCCACTTTCTCATAAAATTCTCAAAGAGTTTGGTTCAGAAATTCAGTTCCTTTGTCTGTTCTGATTTGGCGGACGGTGTTCCGGAGCTGAACTTGAATTTTCGTGAGAAAGGTGATGATCATTTGTGGAGCTTGATCTTTACTTCAAAGAAAGTAGACCCAAGTCCATCGTGAGTAGTCATCGACAGTTACCAAGATGTAGCGTTTGCCATTAATTGTTTGCACGCGCATTGGGCCACAAAAATCCATGTGAAGAAGATGAAGCACATGCTGAGAGCTGTGTTCCACCTTTGAAGGAAAATGAGCACGAGTGCTTTTCCCTTGTTCACAAGCAGAGCAAAGGTGATCTTTAGAATACCGGAATTTCGGGAGACCTTCAACAAGTTTGTGTTGAGCAAGGTTAGTTATGGTTTGAAAGTTTAAATGTGAGAGACGACGGTGCCATAGCCAAGATTTTGTTGATGTTGCCTTTGTAAGTAGACAGATGGGAGATGAAGCAACCATGTCCTGCATTGAGATTGTATACAGACTAGAATTGCGAGAGCCAGACATAAGATCATTTCCTTGTAGATCACGAATGAAACAAGTTTTCTCTCGAAAAGCAACTTCCAAATCTCCATCACAGAATTGACCGACTGAAAAGAGATTGTGACCGAGGCCTTCCACATAATAAACCCTGCTAATTTCGATATTGCCATTGATATAATCTCCGTAGCCCATGATAGCTGCGAAGTGATCATTCCCAAATCTGACAGTGCTAATGAACTTTGCAATAAAGTTTGATAACAGTTTAAGATTGCCTGTCATGTGTCGGGAACATCCGCTATCAACAATCCAAAGGATGATCTGTATCACCTGCATTACACACAGACGACATAGATGGAATAGAAGTAGATGTGGAACCCGATGAGTTAGAGGGTTCTGAATCAGTTATAGTCGAAATACACACATCAATGATTTTAGGTATGCATTTAAATCCTAGTGTATTATGTATCCATTTCTGCCATCTCTAACTAGTCTTTGCTTTAGTCTTAGTGAATGCACTAGGTGGTACTACATTCCTTGGAGGTGATACTGGAACTACAGGGACATCAATGCGTTTCTTAGAATCTAAAGAGGGCGGTTTACCAAGCACAGACTTAGAAGCATTAGTGGGCCTAGAGGTATTCCGTATCTTAGGATTCCGTAAACGAGACAAGATAGCTTTAGCAACACATTTATCATGACAATCAGAAAGCATACTTTTACGACATATAACACAAGAAGCATCAGAATGAATATCAAAAGTACTTAAAGGTTTAGCATTCGTTACAACACTTTTTCCATTACATTTGTCAGACGCAATATCTAAAGTGGGTGCAACTTGAGTCTTATTCAAAGTCCTAGGGTGTTCTTCTACTTCAGCATTCTTTATTGATCTTTTATTAGGTCGCAACTTCCTATTCTTCCTTGTATTGCTCCTAGGCTGTGAAGTGCAAACGTTTGGAAAAGAGGCAACTATTCCTGTTTCAGTAGAGGGAAGCACATTAGTATCTTGTGTTTTGTCAGTAGGCAATCTGGGTTCACGTTTGCTAAGTGTAACAGGTGCAATTCTCTTAATGATGCTAGGCTGAACTTGTTCATACTTTCCTAACATCTCCCTTAGCTTAATGATAGTGTGCACCAAATCTTGATTTTTAGAACGAAGAATTCCAGAAAAATTCATGACTTCTTTAGTGTGTGCAAGATAATGATGAAGTTCGTTTGATGCTTCGTAAATCAAATATGACAACATATTCCTTTTTAACTTTTGCAAGTTCTTGTTCATATTTTGAGATTTGACATTTCAAAGACACGTTTTGATCATCCAGTTGCTCAGTTTTAGGATCAAAAGATGAACGCAACTGGGTGAGTTTGTTTCGCAGAGCAAGTTCACGATTTTGACAATCATTTTGACACCATTGAAGACGACGTTTTGAATTTGAAAGTTCATTTAACAGTCGTTCATTTTCAACTTTTAAAGACTCGATCTGATGCACATTATCAGTATTCTCAACAATATCAACAGAATCAACATAATCAGCAGAGATATGATCAGATTCATATGCAACAGATTGTAATAACACAAGATTATTGATATCAGCACAGATAACATCTTCCAAGAGTCGATCAACATCTTTTCTCAACAATTTCTTTTTACGTTTAGTATTTGAAATCGATGTTTCTGTTTTCTCGAAAACTATTTTCATGAGACCAAGTTCCTTGTGAAAATCCCTTTCCCAATATAGTGCACAAGTTTTCAATTTTTGACATGGGGTAAAATTCTTTTCTGAAGAATATCTCTTTGTTCTCGCGCCATTGGCGATTGAAAATGTTCAACTTTTATTTCAGAATGAAATTCAATCTCACGTTCCAAAATTTTGAGGTCAGATAAGAAAGTGTCAAAATATTTGATAATGCGACAACTTTCGGCTTTTGTTTTAACTTCACTAAGTGAAGGTAAAGGACCATTAATTTGTGCACCATTGTGTTGGGGATGAACTTCAGAAACTGGTGTGATAACCAAAGGTTTGTTTGAAGTATCTTGTTGTGTGACAAAAGTTATGGCTTTTGAATAGTTAAATGGTTTGTTATAAACTAGATTTTCCATTTTTGACCGACTCTCGTCATCTGCATCTAATTCCTCCATGCGATTATATTCAACAACAGTCATAATTGAATCATCAATTCTATGTTCTGCACTGTAAACGTCAGGATTTGGTTTGAATGCTCTGTTTGAAAACTTAGGTTTGTAATCAGCAAGAATTGGTCCATATCCATTTGGATTTGGTTTAAAAGTAAACTTTTGAATAGTTGTGATTGACTCACCATGTTTATAAACAACATTTCAAAACTCTTTGATTTTGTGTTGTAAGTCGACAATTTCTTCAAGATAGTTATCTATTCGTTTCGTGGAATGTTTTTTGTACTCAGAGAACTGTTTTTGACAAGTTAACAACTCAGCCTTGGCTTTTTGAGTTTCCAAAGTAAGAGCGTTAATTTGTTGTTTATGTTCATGTTTTAGTAGTTCTATTTGAGACAACAAAGCATTCTTGGATGCGGCTAGATCACGTATCTGTCGTTCTAATGATTTTTCGTTTTGATGAGATTTAGCAAAAGCGACTTCAAAACCTTGTTCACGTTTTTCTTGAGTTTTAAAAACGTTGATTTGTCTAATTAAGCAGTCATTATCCCTAATTAACAGTGCATTTATGCTTTTAATTGCTTGCAAATTTCCAAATGAGATTCTTGGTCTTTAATTAAGGTCAGGAGCTCAATTTCTCTATTAGACAAAAGCTCATCTTGTTCAACGTGAGTCTCAACAAGATCATTATTTAGATCCTCAAATATAACCACGAAGTCAACTTGATTATCAATATTAACCATAAGGTTATCTTGATCGTCAAATATAACTACGGGATCTTTTTGATAATCATCGGAATGAGATGTGGATGGCTCATTTTGAACACTCTGATCGTTGTCGGATGGAGAAATTGGCGGATATATCAGATTAGTGATGAGTATATTTTGTTCTGGTACCTGAGACAAGCCATCAGTGTCATACACTGGGCCTGTATCACTCATGTGTAGATCTTGCATTTGTGCCATCAACATCACTGTTGCATTAGCCTGCAAGTCCTCCATATCATCATCAGAATCTGCATCTGCCATAAAGCTCTGTTCCTTGTTGGTAAGAGTTCCACCAGCTTCATCCTTGAGAGCCAAGAGCAACGCCTCTTTATGATAAGCACTGCCTCTTGTCCTCGGCTTAGGTCATGCATTAGCCAGATGACCCTTCTCATTACAGTTATAACAACGAAGATAATTAAACCCATTCTGAGCATTCCCCTGTTCAACCACTTGAGCCCTTTGTTGTTGCGGAGCACCCATGTTATGCCTTCCCATAGCATTAAACCCTTGACCACCTCCCATCTGACAACCATAACCACGATTCTGAACTTCAATGCGTCCATTGTTCACAACAGTCTAATTTCTTGTGTTTGATGAGGAACGAATGCGATTTTGGATTTGTTTGTATACCGGCCGAAGGATTTAGCAATCATGACAAATCCTTGTTGCAATTCATCGAAAGCATCGGAGTCCTCATCAGCTTCACTGTAAAGTGCTTGAGCATTGTTGTTGTTGTATGGAACCAATTGAGTTTGTTGAGGTTGTTGCTGTGACGGATCATATGGTGTGATGGTTGCAGTTGGTTGAGGAGCGGGTTGAGGAGCTGTTTGAGGAGGAAAACTAGTTTGAGCCTACAAAGCAAGTTGTTGATTGTCTGGAAGTGACTGTGAAGCCGGGAGTCCACGGATAGCCCTTTATTTGTCAACTTCTTTTTGGTGAGGCTTCAGATAGTCATACAACAATCCGTATGTAGCATGATGAAGATTCTTAGATTGACGGAGAAAAATGACATACTTCTCCCATTTCGGACCAAGACTACTTAGGAACTTAGTGTTGACAGCAATTCGTGGCATGATGATGTTGTGTTTGTCCAAATCATTAATGATGTCTGAAAAGCGATGATGATATGACTCTAATGTCTCTCCTGGTTCAATCATGAAGTGTTCATAAGCCAAGTAGATTTTGGATTCCATGTCTTGCTGATTGAGTGTTGTGCCTTCCATAAGAAGATGAATATGTTCCCACATTGCTTTTGCAGTCTTTTGAGCATCAATACTTCGTAGAATTGGATTGGGTAATCCTAAAAGGATGTATTGCATTGCTAGTTCATCAGCTTCAAAATGTAGAAGTTCATCAGCAGTGAGGTCTGAGATAGTTGCAATGTTGGTGACAACATCTCTTGGTGGATTGGCATCTGGATTTATGGGTGTGACAACAGTAGGCATCTGAAATGGACCTTCCATAATGACCTTCTTTAAAAACTTTCCATGTGGCTTCTTTAGATCACAAAACCTAAAGAACCTTATCACCCATTGATCATAATTTTTGGAAGTTAGCATTGGAGGTCTATCAAGTGAGCCAGCTTCATGAATTGATTGTTGGCTACTTAAGGCTTAACACATCTTGCCAAACCATGTCGGTTCCTTCATAGTGCTCCTGGATGGATTTTGATTGTAGAAGTTTGTGTAAGGTTGTACTTGAAGACTAGGTGGTGGTTGAACCATTTGTGGGGGAATTGTTCCTAGTTGTGGAGTATGTTGTTGATTAAATTGTTGTTGATAAATTTGTTGTTGTTGGTTAAATTGTTGATGTTGTGGACTTAGTTGTTGTTGTTGTTGTTGATTATAAGTGTAAGGAAAGTAGCTAGAGTATGGTGGTTGTGACATGTTGAAAACTTGTGTTGTTAAATGGATCTTTGTAGTCGAATGAAACGTTGTTGATGAAGTATCCTTAGGCGTAGAAACCAAGTGTAGGAAAAGTAACACTTAAGCGTAAAAACACCAAACTTACGCGTAAAAGTGATATTTACGCGTAGGAGTAGCTTACGCGTAAGAATTGAGAAACACTAAAGTTATGCGTAAACTGAAAGTTAAGCGTAGAAAACTTAGGCGTAGGATTAGTTTATGCTTAAGACAGAGATTAGGCGTAAGAAAAATCTTATGCGTAATGAGTTCTACGCATAAGTTTGAGCTTATGCGTAAGATTAGGGTTTTGTCCAAAAGATCTTTTACATTATCACAGTGCAAAGGATATCCAAAGTCGAAGTGTTTTCAGGATTATCCAAGCAAGAAAACACTGAGTAAACCACGAAAACTGAAGATCGATCCAAGGAAAAGTTACGCGTAAAAATAGGGTTTTGATACGCGTAAAACTTGACCAAAACTGATTTCTGCCCAATGATGTTTCTAAACCAGATTTTTGTGATGATACAGCTTCAATATCACCAAAATAACACAAAAGTGTGAAACTTGATGATCCAAAACTTCTAAACACCTTATGCGTAGAAATAAACCCACGCTTAAAACCAAGCTTAAAAACAATGATCCACACGTGAAGTTTGAAACGTTTTGCCAAAAACCGATATTTTAACACCTAAAAATGTTGAAAGTACAAGAATCTTGGATTAAAAAGTGTAAAAAATAAGTTTTTAAGCGTGACAAAGTGAGAAACTATTTTACGCGTAAGACCAAAAAACTAACTTCAAAAACAAAAGATGTTCACCCAACTATTTGGCGAATGATACCACTGTTAGGTTCCCATATTGTAACACAAGCATCAATAGAAGAAATAGATGAAGAAGAGATCGGATGAACAATAACACACACACACGATATGATACTATAGAAGAGTTATGCGTAAATTTAAATGTGAATTGAACAACCAACCTTCAATAGAAGGTTTACAAGAGGTATTTATAGGGCAAGGAGCTAGGGCAACACATCTAGACTCCTTTCCTTCTTATGGGCTTAGGCCAAGGCTTATGGGCCTTCTACATAAGCCTTAGCTTAATAATAAACATAAAGGTCATATTAAGCTAACTATTACATATGAATCACTAACACTTGAAATAAGGTTTAGGAGTGATTCCAGCAGATACGATTATTGATTTTGGGTAAATGAGATGTGATTATCGAGATACTAAGAAATTTGATTTGAGTAAACGGTATATTACGATTTTGGAATTTTGAACTCGATTAATTTGATATGGGATTATGTGATAGAACGAAACTTGTGTGTTTTATTTAAAGGCATACTTTGAGTAATGCGGTACCTACACTTTTAAAAGGTTTCATTATGTGATATATGTTTTGGTTGAGTTGATGCGCTTATTAAAACTAGTTGTTTCGAACACTTATACCTACCCTATTCCTTTGTCACAGACTATGCCTTTACTAGCTTTTGATGTGTCTGAGGAGGTCCTTGCTGTGGCTAGTTTGCCAGCACTGACTCTCATGACGGTTGCGCAGGGTGATCCTTATGAGATCGCCCTTCACACTAGTTCATCATCATCAGATCGTCCTAGCTCGTCTAGGCAACTCACTTTACATCAAGTCTTAGCGCGAGCGCAGACTCCTAGGCTTGCTTATAGCACTGCCCGCATGTCAGTGAGACCACCATCATCACCTATCCGTTTAGCAACCCACTCTCTTTTGTCATCACCACCAGCATCACAATGTCTTAGGAGGCCTAGATCTCCTAGTGTACCACCTTAGGATTTATCTGCACAGAGACTCCGACTCATGGACTCTCCCTCTATGGATGAGGGCGAGGAGGAGCATGAGGTCGAGGAGGAGCATGAGATTGAGGAGCAGTATGTGGATGAGGATGAGGATCCTCAGGATGATCATGATGAGGATATCCCAAAAGGGGGTACTCCTCCATTGTATATTCCTGCACATTCTCCAGGACCAGGTTCTCCTTTACCTGAGCCTGAGTCCCCTGGATAGCCTTTAGACATTGACTCGCCACCTTACTCACCTTATATGGGTAGCCCGTTAGGATCTGAGATACCATCGGAGGTTGCTTCAGAGCACGAGGAGTATGGTGAGACGGTTCTGATGTGGGAGAGGATTACATCACAGGGTACTAGGCTTAGTCAGTTGACGGATCGTTTGGTTGAAGTACCTAGGGCTAGTATAGAGGATCTGAGAGCTGATATGGGTAGTGTATTCAGGAGGACTAGGGTTTTGCATGATGGTATGTCGGAGCTCCAGGAGCAGGTTGGGGACCTGCTGAGAGGGTTCACGATAGCTCGTGATGCTGATAGAGCGATTTGGCGTAGGATTGGTGAGTTGGAGAGAGAGGTCGCAGAGCTTAAGAGTGATCGCGACGCTCGACGTGTTGAGTTAGCATCTTTTTGGAGAGAGGTTGACGATGTTAGGAGATCAGTTAGTGGTATTCGTAGACGTGGCTAGATAGTATTAGATTCATGGTTTTGTACCATCTTGAAACTAAGTAGTACTCGGTTCGAGATGTAGGATTATCGTAGTTGTCTTACTAGTATAGTTGTTAGGATCGTTTTTGATTTCCTCGTATCCTTCCATGTATTTCCACTTTTGAAACCTATGAGTTATGGTTATTGGAACGTGCATTCTTAGTTATGATTCGGTATTTGATTGTTTCACTTTGATATAGCATTATCCTTGTTGGCCTTGATTATGTATTCAGGCGTTATTGGGTGATCCTTGGAACCCAACTCTATCTTTAGAGCGTGATTGAACTTATGAAACAGTACTTCTTGCCTTCAAAATGGTGGCAACAAGACGAAACCCGCCTAGGAACAACCGAGCAGCTCCTGCTGCTGTTGTTACCCCTGTTCGTCGAGGTCGTCGTCCGGCCCCGACCACACCACCTGTTGAGAACCCGAACATTGATAACCCAGCTGTAGAGAACCCGAATGTGAATGACCGTGCTGAGAACGGTCCTGTTTCACAAAACCCTCCACCTCTGAACCCAGCCCATGTTGACCAGTTAGTGGCGCAGCGTGTCGCTGAAGTGCTAGCAGAGACTAATCTCTCTAACACCTCTAGTGGAACCCCAATGCTGAATCGAACTCGAGGTTGTACCTACAAGGTGTTCCGATTCTGTGGTCCCATTGAGTTCGCAGGAACTGAGGGAGTAGTTTACCTAACTAGGTGGTTGGAGAAAACTGAATCTGTGTTTGCCGTTAGTATTTGTGATGAGGATTGTAAGGTTAAGTATGCAACATTTACCTTGAAGGACGAAGCATTAACCTGGTGGAACAACTATCACAGATCAGTAGGAATTAATGTAGCTTATTGTATGACTTGGACTCAGTTTAAGACTCTCTTGATCAAGACTTATTGTCCTAGGAATGAGGTTAAGAAGCTAGAGAGTGAGTTCTGGAACCATAAGGTTAAGGGTACTGACATGGCGACTTATACTCGTCGTTTCCAAGAGTTATCGTTGCTTTGCCCAGATATGTTCGCACTGAAGAACTTAAGATTGAGAGGTATACTGATGGATTGCCTATAGCTACTCGAAATGATGTCATCGCTGCGAAGCTAGTTAATTTGCATGAGGCAATTACTGTGGCTCAGCGTTTGATGGACTCTTATGTATTAGAAGTAGGAGACAAGGGTAAGAAATGATAGGAGTGATAAGAGGTAGAGGAATGAAGTTGTTAAAGGGAATGGCAACAAAGGAAAGATTATGAAGGTAGTAAGCCTGTGTGTGGTCGTTGTAACCGACACCACCATGGACTTTGCCCGAATGTGTGTAGAAAGTGCTCTAAGGTAGGACATTTGGCCAAAGACTGTAGGTCCCGACCACTTGCTGTAGCTCAAACTCCACAAGGAGCGGACTGGAAGGTCACTGTCACCTGTTTTAGATGTGGAAAGAAGGGACACTTTAAGAATGAGTGTCGAGAGCCGTGGATGAGAGGAAATCCCGGTAATGTAGGAGGATTTGCTAACCAAGGTGTAGGAAATAATGGCTTAAACCCTGTGAAGCATGAGGTTGTGGAGAACCAGGGAAACCATGGTGCTAGGAATCAGCAGAGAGACATGGGAACAACGCGTGTTTACGCTATTGGGAAGGAAGCTGGTGAGGATCCTAACGTAGTTACGGGTACGTTCCTTCTCAATAATTGCTATGCTTCCATACTATTTGATACTGGTGAGGATATGAGTTTCGTATCCACCAATTTTATGCCATTACTAGGAATCTCCCAAACACCTCTAGGGTTTAGTTACGATGTGGAATTAGCAAATGGGAATAGAGAGAAGATAGACATCATAGTTCGAGGTTGAACCTTAAGTTTCCTAGACCGCCCGTTAAGTATAGATCTATTGCCAGTTACCTTGGGAAGTTTTGACGTCATTATCGGAATGGATTGGTTATCGAAGAACGGTGCACAAATCATTTGTGATGAGAAGATTGTGCATATACCGTATGGTGGAAAAGTTATGAGCATACAAGGAGATCGGAGCGACTGTGGAAGTCCTTCCCGGTTGAGCATCATCTCTTGTACTAAGGCTCAGAAGTACATCGATAGAGGAGGTTGTCTTTTCTTGGCTCCAATTTCTGAAAAGAAAAGTGAGGAGAAGAGTGAAAGACACCTTAATGATGTACCCGTCGTTAGAGAATTTCCAGATGTGTTTCCCGACGATCTGCCAAGGATTCCACCTGTCCGACAAGTGGAGTTCCAAATAGAGTTGATACCCGGTGCGGCACCCGTAGCCCGGGCACCTTATCGACTTGCTCCAAGAGAATTGGAGGAACTGTCTAAACAGTTGGCAGAATTGTCAGAGAAGGGATTCATACGACCAGGTTCGTCACCATGGGGAGCACCGGTGTTGTTTGTGAAGAAGCAGGATGGATCTTTTTGGATGTGTATTGATTATAGGGAATTGAATAAGCTGACAGTAAAGAACCGATATCCGTTACCTAGAATATATGATCTATTCGACCAACTCTAAGGAGCTAGTGTCTTTTCTAAGATCGATTTACGATCTGGTTATCACCAGCTTAGAGTTCGAGAGGAGGATATCCCTAAGACTGCGTTTAGAACTCGTTATGGAGACTATGAATTCCAAGTGATGTTGTTTGGTTTGACCAACACGCCAGCGGTTTTCATGGATCTCATGAACCGAGTGTGTAAGCCATACCTGGATAAGTTTGTGATAGTATTCATAGACGACATCTTGATATACTCTAAGAGTAGTGGGGAGCACGAAGAGCATTTGAGGCTCATTTTGGGATTGCTGAGAGAGGAGAAGCTGTATGCCAAATTCTCTAAGTGTGAATTTTGGATTCCGTCTGTGAAATTCTTAGGTCATGTGATAGATAGTCGAGGTATTAATGTTAACCCAGCTAAGATTAAATCCATTAAGGAATGGGAAGCTCCTAAGAACCCATCAGAAATCCGACAGTTTCTAGGGTTAGCAGGCTATTATAGGAGATTCATTGAGGGATTTTCCAAAATAGCTAAGTCGCTGACCAAACTAACACAGAAGGATGTTAAGTATGAATGGGGAAAAAAGGAAGAAGAAGCATTCCAACTTCTGAAGGAGAAGTTGTGTAGTGCGCCCGTCCTAGCTTTACCTGAAGGAAGCGAAGACTTTGTCGTGTACTGCGACGCTTCACATAAAGGCTTAGGTACTGTTTTGATGCAACGCGAGAAGGTGATTGCTTATGCATCCCGACAACTTAAGAAGCATGAGAAAAACTACACCACCCATGACCTTGAGTTAGGTGCTGTAGTGTTTGCTCTTAGGATCTGGAGACATTATCTGTATGGAACCAAGTGTGTAGTATTTACCGACCATAAGAGCTTGAAGCACATCTTAGATCAGAAGGAACTGAACATGAGACAACGTCGTTGGATGGAATTGCTTAGTGATTAAGACTGTGAGATTCGTTATCATCCTGGTAAGGCTAATGTTGTGGCTGATGCACTTAGTCGTAAGGAGGACATTCCACCCCTACACGTTCGATCCTTAGGAATGACCATTGTTTCGCCCTAACCGTCTCAAATTTTAGCCGCACAAGCAGAGGCATTGACGGAAGAGAACCGTCCTTATGAGAATCTTCATGGAATGGTGGAAAGTGAAAACGGCTTCATGAAGCGTTCCGATAGAACATTATGCTTCAAAGACAGAAGCTGGATACCATTTCATAGTGGAATTCTTGAGTTGATTATGCATGAGTCGCATAATCAAAATACTCTATTCATCCCGGAGCCGATAAGATGTATCAAGACCTTAAGAAACTTTATTGGTGGCCTAATATGAAAGTCGATATAGCTCAGTATGTCAGTTGGTGCCTGACTTGTTCTAAAGTAAAGGCCGAACATCAGAAACCCTCAGGACTCTTAGTTCAACCCGAACTCCCGGAATGGAAATGGGAGCGAATAACCATGGACTTTATCACTAAATTATCGAGAACAGCTAGCGCAATGACGCT
This sequence comes from Chrysanthemum seticuspe, assembly GCA_019973895.1. NCBI lineage: Eukaryota > Viridiplantae > Streptophyta > Magnoliopsida > Asterales > Asteraceae > Chrysanthemum > Chrysanthemum seticuspe. The sequence goes on from BPTQ01000003.1 coordinate 53,741,417, forward strand.
ATCTGGGTAATAGTTGATCGTTTCTCTAAGTCTGCTCACTTTTTAGCCATTTGTGAAACTGATAGTCTCGATAAGCTTGCTCGATTGTATCTTAAGGAGGTAGTATCGCGTCATGGAGTACCGATATCTATCATTTCCGATATGGATAGTCGTTTTACATCCCACTTTTAGAGATCATTACAGACAGCATTAGAAACAAATTTGGATATGCGTACGGCTTACCATCCTCAGACCGATGGTCAAAGCGAGAGAAGCATTCAGACTTTAGAAGACATGCTTAGAGCCTGTGTTATTGATTTCGGCAAAGGCTGGGAGAGACACCTCCCTTTGGCCTAATTCTCTTACAACAATAGTTATCACTCAAGCATTAAGGCCGCCCCATTTGAGGCACTGTATGGCCGAAAATGTCGTTCTCCTGTTTGTTGGGCTGAAGTTGGCGAGAGTCAACTTACAGGTCCCGAACTTGTTCTGGAAACCACTGAGAAGATAGTTCAGATTCGTAACCGGTTGCAAACCGCTCGTGATAGACAAAAGAGTTATGCTGATAGGAGACGTAAACCTTTAGAATTTCAGGTTGGATATCGTGTTATGTTTAAAGTTTCTCCTTGGAAAGGAGTGATTCGTTTGGGGAAAAGTGGAAAACTCAATTCCCGATATATTGGTCCCTTTCCAATCCTGGAAAGAATCAGACCAGTAGCATTCCGCTTGGAGCTACCATCGGAATTGAGTAGTGTAAACAATGTCTTTCATGTTAGTAATCTTAAGAAGTGTCTTTCGGAGGAAAACATAGTGGTGCCCTTAAGAGATATTTGTATCGATGAGAAATTGAATTTCGTTGAGGAACCGATTGAGATTTTGGACCGTGAGATCAAAAGGCTGAAGAATAGCCGATTTCCGATTGTCAAAGTTCGTTGGAACTCCCGACATGGACCGGAGTTCACTTGGGAACATGAGGACATTTTCCGTAGGACGTATCCTAAACTTTTTATGACACCAGGCAAGTCGGAGTGAAACCCGGGACGGGTTTCTTCTGAGGCTGGGAGGCTGTGACAACTTGCAATTTAAGGAGTCTATTTTAGGTAACCGCATTACGTTAAACTAAACCGAGCTTTGCCTTTATTACTATTTTTATAAACCATGACTTGATTTTATATCGTCTATTGGTTTTTAGGGTTTATTTCACTATTAAATGAGTTATCGTATGAGTTTTAACTCTATTTGGTAGGCACTATTCAATTCGGCACTAGAAAAGCCTGAAATGAGAAATATTGTAACTTTTAGACCGTAACACAAAAATTGACAAATAAATAGTCAAAACTCGTGGAAAAATGTAAATAACGATGTTAGAAAGTCGAATGAACCTTGTGGGACACTCAGGGGACAATATATGAGCTCGGGAATGGGTAAACGGGACGTTTTACGAAAAATGGCGACCACGGCCCCTCCTCTTATGCTTAGGCCGGCGTCCTCTCCTCCAAAAATATTTATTTTTGAGTCCCTAGTCCCAAGTATTTAAACCCTCACCCACCTTCATTTCACTCTTCATTTTTCTCTCTCTAAAACACACACACTAACACCTTTCTCTCTCTACTCTCTCTCCTCCAAAATAAAACCCTAGCCACCACCACCACCCTTGGCCGCCACCTTTTCCGGCCACCTCCGGCCAAATTCCGGCGAGTGGTGCTACACCTCCACCACCATCTTGTAGCTCTTCTCATCCTCTTTCCAACCATATATAATACTCTCACTAAAACCTTCATTAACACCTTCAAATCTAAAGATTAAGATTCGGATTTTTAGGGTTTCAAGTGGGTTTTGCAATTCGAACTTGAATAAGGTAAATGGAACGTGGGTAGAGCTTGTTTAAGCTATAAAAAGCCACGTATGGCAAATTAGGGTTTCGACCCTATGGTAGAATTTGGGGCTTTTGGGTGAAACATGGAATTAAGTCTAATTAACATCTAAATAAACAAGTAGTTAGTGTTTGGTAAGCATGTGATGTATCAATTTAATGGATTTATGAATTTTAGGTCTAGTTTCATATTTTTGGTTAGAATAGATGATGGGTTTTGTGTTTGGTTAATGAATGGAGCTTGAATGATTGTATTTGGATGTTGTGGAATTGATTCGGATCACCAACCATAAGCATGGGGCGTACGAGCCACCACACCCACGTTGGGTTGTGTTTGGTTGGTGTACGTGACCCACTTGGGCCACGGGTCCGGGTCGGGTCGTTTTGGTAGCTTGTTGGTTGATGTAGTTGAGGTTTGGATGAGACGCGTGGAGCCAAAAAGCTTTTAGGGCTTGTTTGGTTCACGTGGTCTTAACCGTGACCGTGTCATGACCATTAGGGTCATAACATTGGTTTCGGGTATATTGGGTTGATTGATTGGTTGGCGAGATTGTTTTGAGTTGGTTTGGGATTGAATTGCGCTATTATGACTTTTAAATTGGACTTGATATATATATTGTCAACTTTGAGCTACGTCGGTGTTACTTTCACTTTTTAGTCAATAGTTGACTCCGACAAAGCCGTAACATGGACTTTAGTATAATTTGGACTATTGATTGATTAAAAGCCGAGAAGTCATGACTCGTGCTTGTGGACTCGAAATGAATAACGATATGAGATTAATATTGGAATTTGACGAAATATATATATATATATATATATATATATATATATATATATATATATATATATATATATATATATATATATATATATATATATATATATATAAATATAAATATATGTGAAAAATGCTAATAGACTATGAAATATAAATAATAAATGGGCTTTTGTACCAAAAATATCGATAACAAGAGTTATCTTGTTATTTACTATTTTTAAATGGAAACTAACGACTAAAATGGAAATGTTTTATAATAAATGAGTAATTAATGTTTCGAGTACACGTTTATCGATAAATGCTAATTATGGGCATTTAATATTATCTTCAAGTATTTATGTACTTACGTTGTGTGCATGGGTTACGGATAACCTAGCATTAATAGTGTTGATCCACATGGGTAGCGGACTTATTAGGTTGACGAATCTAATAAGAGCCCGCTAGGTACGTTGGGTAACCTTATTAATGGGTGAATTATCCTTATGACTCTTTAGGATACGATTGATTTATGGGATAATAAGCGACACGAGTAAATAAATGAGTTTATCGAGTTGACGAATTCTATAAGGTCTACTATTTATTCCGAAACTTATTGGACTATGGAGCTTATCGTTTAGAGGTCTCATTGTGTTGCATTGAGTTACATATGGGTTGTTTGAGTGCATTCATAGCATCATATTGAGTCGATACACCCACAAGAGGAATACCAAACACTAGGATTAAACGGCGAAACGAGACATTTTTAGAAATAAAGAAATGGAATATATTGGGGTAGATAACGTTGATTTCGAGAAATATATATATTAAAGTTGGTCTACATTAATAGGTTGTGCCGAGTCGATAGTTGCTGTGCCGTGATTTCTGTTATCTTCTGCTAGTGTTTATTCGTACGTTGATTTCTTAAGGTGAGTTTCATAGCCCCACTTTTATCTACGTTTTAACTACGTTTTAACTACATTGGGGTGAGAATCATGCTACTGTTTTTGGACCGTGAAAACTATTTTCGATTTGCTTATATGCTTGACTGTTTAGATAGATGTACGGTAGTTGTTGCCTTAGACTAGGGTAGCAATCCTAATTGCTATAACTGTTGCCTAGCTAAGAATATACTTCTACCTCGACCTAGTCCGGGGTTGGCAATTGTTCTAGATTTTGCCACGACAATGCTGGACTAGAGTCGCTGGGCCCGAGTAATCCCTGGATGCGGGATATGTTTATGGTTGGTGATCCGGGTAGGATCGGTATTTATCTATCTTAGGTCTTGCATAGCAAATCAACTCTTACAGTTCCACTATGATTTTGTTGAACTTAAACCTATGAACTCACCAGCGTAAGCTGACCTTTTAGCATGATTTCTCAGGTATTTGAAAGATGTTTGGAGTACGTGATTGGTGGAAGCTTGGCAAGAAGGCAGGGTTCAAGGATCATTTCTGACTCTAATAAACTTTGGAGACCTATTTTATTAAATCATGTTTTGGGCCTAATAATTATACTTTTGGATTAAATGTTTTGAATACTTAAATTTGGGATTAGTTTTGAATGTTAAATGACTATCTTTTGCTATACTTGTGTGCGATACCAATCCAATAGTAACGCTCCGAAAACTTGATTAAGTCTTCCGCTGTACCGAGATTTGGGGGTGTTACAACCATCATATAATCCCATTTGGATTATGATAAATCATCAAAGTCAACCACCCGACCATATGGAAGTTAACACTTCTCTACCACCACCATCATTCTTGGTCGAGCGATTTTTAAATGCGCCTCCACCAATCTCTCTGTCGTTTGAGGCTCCGCAACCCGCTTCACTTGATCCTTTACATCAAGCAACTTATTTTCTTCCATCACCACTACCTAGCCATGACAAAGATTGCTATCATTGTCAACATGTTGAAAGTTTGATACATGAAGTACGGGAAGATCAACGTTTCATGTTTTATCATCTCCTCGAACGTTTCGACGAGATTAAACCTAAACAAACTTGAGCTAGAGGATTTTAGTGGTGTCCTAGTATCAAGCGTTACTTAGATAAGTCTAGTATTTCCAAGTCATGTATCGATCATTTACTTAGTTTTTAGAGTCATGTATATCATATCTCTAGTTTTATTAAATGAAAATACATGCTACTTGTTATATTTCTGAGTATATGATTATGTTGTATAATACATATCTCACTTTGATATTAACATAATGTGTTATATCACCATTGCTGAAATTAATCATCAGGCAGACGGATCCCTTAAATTTGCCTAGACGGATCCCTACAAGGAGGGAACCGTGGGATCAGTGATACAGAAAACTATTTTTCTACTAACTTGTATCATATTTGCAGGAAATTATGCATTATACTTGTTTTCTAACCTTTGTTTTGTAGTTATTCAATCTACACATGAAGACTTTGACACCCTAAGGCTAAGGGGAGCTTTGTGTCAAAGCAATACATTGCAAAATTACTTGCAATATTAGGATTACATTTCATGACATCCCTTTGCAAAATTGCAATCATTAAGGGGGAGCACATTCGTCACTTAGACGAAATCTTTTGCAAACATTAGATGCAAATGAACTAGCTTAGTATTATTTTCTTGACGCCCTTACATAGGGATGGACTCGTCAAGGGGGAGTAAAGACGAGATCCTTTCCCGTTACTTTCTCTTTATTTTTTTCTTTTCACATATTTTTCTTAAAACAATGTGTTAGTTTCCTTTCCAAACTCTTTTTGTTTCGACAAAAAGGGGGAGAAGAAAGTAAAAACTACAAATTAAAACTTTTACGAATTTTAGCTTTTCCTTAAAATAATTTTATGTTTTGTCATCAACAAAAAGGGGGAGATTGTTAATACAAATAAGCCGTAAAAACGTTTATTTATATCTTACGATCTTCTAATATTTTGTCGATAACAAACGTAAAATTATTTTAACGAAACAAAAAAAATAAGTAAATGGTTTGAACAAATAGTTTCTAACATACTTACGTTTTCACATAAAAGAGTAAAACAAGTATAACTGATTTTATGATTTAATATTACATGTGTACAACAACTAGTGTTTACATATTTGGGTAAAATATACACATAACTAGTACACAGTATATTGGGTAATATAAATGAGTAGAAACTTAAGTATCATAACCCATTAACCAAATACATTGAATGTAGTTGGGTACAACCCAAAGTCCATAGAGCTTGACCCATAACCCATTGCATGACATCATGCTTATATCATATATGGATAATATCCATAACCCATGGTATTGACCCATACCCATGTGACTAGGTGCATTGCACTTATAAGATACATTGTATCTAGTAAAAGACCCATGGATCAACCCATGACCCACGACCCATAACCAAAATACCCATGGGTAAAGAGGAGCATCCCACGGATCCCTAGCTTTACGCTAGACGGATCCCTTGTGGGAGGGATCTGTGAGATCCGGGGAACAGTAGACATTTTCCTCTATAAATAGTGAGCCATTTCTTCATTGTTTCTCACCCCTTTCTCACATACTTTACCCTTGAATTAAAAACTCTCTAACCCCAGATCTAAGTGATCTATGTTTTTAGTTTTGTTTTTGTGTGATTCTCTAGGTTCCTCTTAAAGGCGAGATCACCACCTTTGAAGTCAAGAAAGCTCAAGTCCATGAGTTGCTATGCTTCCTCATCAACAAGACTACTGAGTCCTCTTGTTGATGGTTTCTAAGAAGTGTAGTGTTGAAGACATTTGAGAAAGATGTCTCAAGTGTCAAGACGAAGACATTGGTGAAAGGTGTCGATCGTCCGTATTGTAGGCATTAGTGAAGGGTGCCTAGAAGACAAGTCACAAGACATTAGTGAAGGGTGTCTTGAAGATCTATTTAAAGGCATTAGTGAAAGGTGCCTTAGATATACATTCAATATGGTGTGTTTCGATGTACAAGATAGATTAGTATTAGATCCAAGGATATTGAGATCCTTGATGATGTTGTAATAAGGAGTTGGTCTCCTTTGGGATTAGTCGTTGGTGTAGTGTTGGGTAGTAGTTCCTCCATTGTAATGGAACTCAGTACTTAGCCTAGTACCGGATAAAGGGTAGGCGACGTTGTGGTAGGTGTGGTTCACCTTGGTGTGAAAGAACCCGGTGGTTAGCCTAGTACCGGAAAAAGAGTAGGCAACGTTGTGAAGGTTTCTCCACCATAAGGAGTTGGTGTCGTGTAGTGATTACGAACTCTCGAGTAGGTAACTCGGGGAGTGGAGTAGGGCAAGGAAGGTGTCCTTGTTGCCGAACCACTATAAATACTCGCGTTGTGGTTTTGTGCTTCTTACTCTAATCTTTTCATTACATACTTCTATATGTTTGTTTATCAACATCCAACACACATCCAAATAGATTGACATAAATCGATCTAAACAAGTTAAAAGGAAGTTTTAATTGGCAAAACTATTCACCCCCCCCCCCCTTCTAGTTTTCCACACATTACAATAACCAAGTTTGAAGACTTGCCTCACTATATTGTTGAGTTGCGAAAAACCCCAAGATCGAGCAATAGTAGTGGCAATTTGCCCATTTTATTTTGTTATTTTTGCAATTTTAACATCTTGACAGTTTCAGCCCTTCCAATTGTAACCACTTAACACTTTTCTTAATAATTCTTATAAGTTTTACTTACATTAATTGCTACACTTTCAACCCTCCAACTTTAATTCACTTAATATTTTTCCTTAAAAACATTTATAAGATTGTAACTTGTAAAGTTTTTACAACTTTAACCCTTCAAAGTTGTACACTTCGACACTTTTCATCCTAAAACTTTTATAAGTTTAAATAACTTATATTAATGTATCACTTTTCGTTAAATAAATATGTCTAACACGTGTTTTATTCGACGAACACATCCGTGTAAACTATAATTAAATATTTATCCAAATATATTATTTACTCATGACATCTATAAATATATATAATATACACCTCGAAACCTACAAACTTAATAAATACAACTCGACATTCGAGCCAACTGTTTTACGATATATTCATACACACTGTTCCTTCATTTATATTCCAAGAGCCAATACTTGCAAACACTTTAAAATGATTTAAATGTAAACTCTGCCACACAAGAAACATTAAACACAACTACTAAACACTTAGACCTATTTAAACACCTTGAGTCATGAGCACATAAAACTATAAACTAAGACTTGCCATATTCATCTAGGTCGCGTGTTGAAGCCGTTCAATTACATCATTTGATACTACTATATCCTGACTACTATACCATTGAGGTGAGTTCATAGCCCCACTTTTACTCTTTTAACTGTTTTATAAACTCTTTGTGGGAGATACATGCTAAAAACTAGAACACAAGTCTTTTCTTAAAAGGTATGCTTTCCTGATTATTATTATTATAGCCTAATTTGCCAGCCAAAAGTCCCCTTCATCATGAACCATTAATCACTTGCGAGTGAACGCAAATATTGTGGATACTACTATGGGAATTGACGACCCCGACTCGGTTATCGGAAATAACCAGGGCGCACCATATTTGATTATCTCTATGTAATTGGCTATTACATCTGGGAGGCAATTTTATTACTTACACCAGTAATTAGGTGTATGCAGTTAGTATTGGTGTCATGAGCTTAGTGCATAATAATCTCTGTTTTTCGATGGTAATTGTCTTTGAAGCAATTATCATCTTTAACTTGTGTTCAACCATTTACTAAACCTATGAATATCACTCAACCGTTTTGTTGATCTTTTTAAGCATGTTTATCTCAGGTATTAAAAAGGTGATAGCTAACTCTGGAGGCGCTTGGGCATTGGCATGGCATGGTCATAGATGACTCTGATTTACGTATGGGGACCACATTTTATTAATGGGCAATTTTTCCGCAACAATTTAACTTTTGTAAACTTCGTTTTACCGAAATAAATGAAATCTTTTAAGAAAAATCTATACTTTTCACTATGTGTTATGATCCAATTGAGTAGCATCCCAAAAACCTTTTCTTCCACTGCAAACCATTTTTGGGGGTGTTACAGATTGGTATCAGAGCCAAGGTTATAGAGAACTAAGTATTTTTCAAACCTAGACTATAACCACCTTTACAAAAACTTAACCCCATGACCGACATATGCCTGCCTGCCAAGCTGATTGCCTCACTTATGACTCGTTGAAGTCATCTTTGATAAGATATGTGTTTTATTACTGATAACTTAACCTCACTATTATCTATGATTGCTTTACTTATATGTATGTTTATGTACCACTGCGCAATGCCTTCTCACCCACATAAATGAAATATTTGTTCAGTCCTTCATACCAAACTTTAAAGGCATTAGGACATGTTACTAGTATAACTAAGCTAAGCATTACAAGATTCATTGAACCTCGGGTGAATATAGCCTGATCACCTATATTCAACCACGGACAGTGGGACATAGCCTGATCACCTATGTCCGACTCAGAGGTGAATGTTTCAATAGTGAAAGTAGTTATAATGGTGGTATGTCTAGTTGACCTCCTCATTGACTTCTAAAAATGGTAAAATTTTCATGTGTGTTCATTATAAGAGTTGTAAAGGTTTACTCCTACACATCACACACCGACGTCACAACATTCTATCACTATGATACTTTTTCTCCTAAGTAGAATGCCTTTCTCATTACTACACTCTCTAAACTGACCATTTACACCACTGCCCTGCGCCTCCGTGTCTACATCTTACTAGCAATGTGCATGGAGATTTGCTTGGCAGATGATGCACACTACCACTTCGCACAAGGACACCACAGTGATCCATGTTGAAATGGACCACTTTACGCCACCACTTCGCGCCCTCCGTGCCTACGTTATGTAACCACCCGCATTTTCAGGCTACTTTTCATTTTCGAGAATTTACTATTCACATTTACTATTCATTTTCACTATTCATCCGTAAAATTTTTATTTCACATTCTCGTAAGATAAATTATTTTAGCAATGTCCTGAGAATTCGACAATCGTTAGATCATTTTCGCAAAAGTTATTAAGAAAACATTGTTATAAATGTTTCATTTTGGACGGTCCACCGTTTAAACATCATGCGCATAACGAAAATTAACTCTGATAATTTTCCTAACATCAGATAAATTCTTAGATCACTCATGCCTAATTTGAGAATTTTTAAAATTTATTTTTATGTTACCAAATAAGCCATGCGCTGAAAAAACTAAACTTACGTTTTAAACAATTCTGCTTACATTCAGACTTAACGATTCCTACACTGTGTTTCTAATATGTTTTTGGCACTTTTACATTTTTGGAAAAGTCAAGCATATTTCCCTCCTCCTTTGACCATAAAGGAATTAACCTTGTACGTTATACATTTCTGCATAAATCGCGTAACTTTTAAACTTCGTAAATAACTGTTAAGTTATCCCGCGTATGACGAAAACCACATTTTGACATCTCATATCACTTTTAGACTAATTTTAGTCTACTCTAAATAAATTCACGGTCGTTTCCCTGAAATTTCGTTCTTTTCCGATAAACTGCGAATTACGCGTTTTTGACCCGTATTTCCAGCTTTAAGCAGCGTTTTTGCACTCAATGAGACTTATCACTCATTTTATATTTTTAGATGGAGTATAATGATGAGTCTCATCATTCTTGCAAGTTTTGTATTTTTACGATACCCGGTTTTACGTTTTATGGCTTAACGACTTACGGTTGGCATTTAACGGAACCAAAACTTACTCTAAACTCTTGATATTATCAAGACTTATCATCTAGGCCACCTAGACAAGTTATGGCCGACCTAAGGGGGGAGAGTCATCATATTGGTGGCTTAATCCTAACCATGGATCATTTTGATCATTACAAGTGTCCTAACTTAACCATGGTTAATAATTAACCCAATATATGGTTAACCAAACTTACCCTCCTATAAATAGGAAGTGAAATACATCATAAACTCCCTCACAAACTGATTTTGGTCGTTCATACCCTAAACCACTCACATCTTCCATCATTTGATCTATAAACTCCAAGTTTATGCAAGGAAGTTCCAAAGATCAAGCTACTTCATCAAATCTCTAGCAAGTTTAAGTGATCCTCTTGAGTTTAAATCCACTCAAGTCACTTAGTACTTCATCACCAACTCTTCAAGTTTGCAAGGGTGCCAAGGTGTGGAAAGCTAGCTCAATACAAAGTCTTACCCGATCTATCAAAGTCCTATCCTTACTAAAGTTACTCCTTTCTATTTTGAAAGCCAAAAGTTGTAAGCAACTTATCACCACCATCATCTCATCTTTATTATTCATAATCTTAACTATTTCATGCTATATATATAGTTACTATGTTGATTCATGATGTACATATACTCAATCACTTGTTTTAATTCACATATTGTCATAAAAGTAACAAACTAGTAAACTAGTCATATTCTACACATGTAGAGACCATTAAAAACAGTAACATAAGGACTTTATAACTTACATAATATGGTATACAAGATTAAAAAGGTAAACATAGCAACTTGAATCCACCCGAAACGGACAAACGAGTCAAAAGTTATAGGCAAAAGAAGTTAGCGAAACCTAAACGCCGAAAACTGCCATTTGAAACTGTTAAGGGTTCTGCCATGTTGAAAGTCATACTTCTGGTCCGAATCATAAAAAAGTTAAAACACGAAAGTTGTCCGGAACGACAGTTTTCCTTAATATTAAAGAAGCTCGGACCTTGAAAACGCTTAAATAGGCCATAAATCTTTCAAAAACAGAAACTGCCGTAAATATAGTCTCATAACTATACTTTTGTCACAACTAAAAGCAAACCAAGAGGCCTAATGGCCATTAGCCAAGACCACGGCTACGGCTAAGGCCAAAGCTAAGTCTCAAGACCATGGAAGTCAAGACCAAAGTCACGGCAAGGCCATGGCTAAAGCCTCGAGGCTTGTTTGAAACGACGAGAACTTGTAAAAACTAGATAGTTATTAAAACATGATAAACTTTATGTTATAACAATCTTCACTCAAAACATATGTTGTATTTACTAAGTGCTACAATAGTAGGGAGCTTCATGTGAGGGGTTTCATTTGAGTAAAACGTATCGACGAGTTGCTGGATTTACGAATTAAAGTGTCCTAGCTCCTCGAACGTTTACTGCATGACCTCTGAATTATGATGGCCCGAACGGTAGTACGATATCTATAAACTAAATACGTTTTCATATATTAAAGATCTTTCTATAATCATCAAATGAAAATTTACTACATCATGATCAACATAGGAATATATATAGGATGGTTTATGTTTCCCTAAAACATTATTCCAAACTTAAGTCGCAACATTTCATTTTTAGGTTGCACGTAGAAGTCTTCCGACTTATCCATCATCCGTTAAAGTACTTAATATCATCAACTCTTGGTGAGTTCATAGCCCCACTTTCTATTACTTAATTGTTTTACAAACTCTTGGGGGAGATACATGCTTTATTTTAAACCGAACACATTGTTTTCAAACTGTATGCTTATCTGAATGTATTATTTGCACTAAGTACCACTATTGCCAATCTTAAGTCCCTACTATCATGAACCATTAATCACTTGCGAGTGAACGCGAATATTGTAGATAGGCCTATTGGGATTGACGAATCCCGTTTGTGTTGACCGGGTAGGCAAACAAACGCACTATATTTGAACATCTATAGGTTTAATGGCAAATTACCTATTAGGGCATCGGTTACTATTTTATGACAGCTGTTAACGTTTTCGGTATCATGAGCTTAGTGCAATAATATCTGTTTTGTTTTCAAAACCTTGGTGTGAGTCTATAGCTCACACTACCAACATAATGTGTTCAACCATTAAACAAACTCTATGAATTTCACTCAACCTTTGTGTTGACAGTTTTAAGCATGTATTTCAGGTCCATAATGTCGGAAGCTGGTACGGAAGGGCAAGATCAAGAAGGCTATACATAAATAATTTATCATTCACAAAGCATCAAAAACTTTATATTGATGTCTTTTGTAATCAATGGAACCAACTGGGACCTATTTTGTAAATCTGATATATTTGAATGATAAACCTTTTTTAAAAACGACTCTTTTAGAGATCGTTTTCTATTAATATGACTGTTGTGCCATCAAGTAATACCCAGTTTGAATTCCGCTGCATATCACGAAATTGGGGGTGTTACAGATTGGTACCAGAGCCATAGTTATAGAGAAACGAGTCTAAATAATTAAGACTTAAACTATAACTGCTTTTACAAACAAAAATATTTTATAGCCTTCCGTTCTCCGTGCCTTCCATCCTCCAGACGATTATGGACTTTCAAGACATGTTATAATTATATTGATATATACACTTGAATTATTTAAAGCATTCCCCATAAACATTATAATTGTTTTAACATCATAATACTTATTGTAGATATCATGTCTTCTTCCGCCTACCCCATTATTATCACGTCAGACTCAGATATTGAGGACACTTTTTCATCTACCAATGCGCATGTATCACTAATCCTACCGACCTATACCCTGACATCTTTAAACTACTCTTCATCATCAGACGATAATTTCTATCTTATTGAAGCATTAACCTCGTCTCAAGAAACTACTACTTTTCCATCACCACCACCACCATTTCCCTTTTCCATCCCTACATGTGATGAGTTGGATCACTCATTATGGATAGTACCACGACCACCATTGATTCAATAAGAATGTCAGCATGGGTACTATTGCATCTCAGATCTAATCAACACATTCCTTCATGACACACTAAACCAAGAAGTTGCCAATCAACCAGAGTTACTAGGATATTCTAAACCTATAATAGACTAGTGTGATAATACTAGTTATCTTTTGTACTTCTAAACTGATTAGACTCAGTTAGAAAGATCTATGTAATCCATGTAATAGCTAGCAGTAGTAAAACGTTGTAATTACTAAACTGAAAGTTTCAGTTAGTAAATTTTGAAGAAACTTGTAATAGGTTTCGATTTTGTAAATCAATCAACGTTATATGAATAAAACTCTTGTTTTATGCTATCATATGTTGGTTTAAACCTCCAACGTTATTATTCTATCATTCCAGTCGAAAATCGTGCTTATTTTACCAACCCTCTACTTACGAAATATCTTTTATATGATAGAATCATGCCGCCAAAGAAAGCTAAAGCACTGCAACCAATGACTCCAGCTGCTATTGAGCGGATGATTACTGAACGAGTGAATGCGGCAATTAACGCTGAACGAGCAGCCGCTGCCGCTGCCACAGCCGCTGAAGCCGCCGCTGCCGCCGAAGCCGCCGCTGCCGCTGAAGCCGCCGCAGCCGCTGAAGCCGCCGCTGCCGCTGAAGCAGCCGCTGCTGCTGAAGCCGCCGCAGCCGCTGAAGCCGCTAGGCTTGCCACTGCCGCTGAAACTGCCGCAGCCGCTGAAGCTGCTAGGCTTGCCGCAGCTAATGCAACTAGAGGTTGCTCATACAAAGAATTTATGAGTTGCAAACCCACAAATTTCAAGGGTTCAGAAGGAGCCGTGGGTTTAACTCGTTGGTTTGAAAGAATGGAGTCTGTATTCTCAATCAGCAAATGCGCTGAAAGTGACAAAGTTCAATATGCCACTTGTACACTACTAGATCAGGCATTATCATGGTGGAATGCAGTTGCTCAACCAATAGGCATCACGAATGCTTATAAAATCTCTTGGGTTGCTCTAAAGGATTTAATGATCAAGGAGTATTGCCCTCGTAGTGAAATACAGAAATTGGAAGTGGAGTTCTGGAACCATGTTCTCAAGGGTGTTGACATTACCACTTACAACCGCCGATTTCAAGAATTGGCGATACTATGTCCATCAATGGTTCCAACAACTGAAAAGCTGTTAGAGAGATATATCTGGGGACTTACGCCTGTCATCCAGGGAAATGTGACATCATTTGATCCAAAGTCACTTGATGATGCTATGCGAATGTCTCGAAATCTCATGGATCAAGCGGTTCGAGCAGGGACTATCCAGAGACAGAATCTCAATAGCAACACTACCACCAACAACACCAACTACTATAACAACAACAACCATGCCGACAACAATAACCACCGAAACAGCAACAACAAACGACAATGGGACAACAACCAAAGAAACACTCCCAACAATCAAAACCGCAACACCACCCATCACAATCAACAGAATCAAAGGCAAGAAAATGCCAGAACCTATGCCGCTACTACCCCAGCAGTAGGCATGGGATATGCTGGACCCCATCCATATTGTAGTCAGTGCAAAATCCATCACTTGGGTCCTTGCAAATGCAATAAATGCCAAAAAGTGGGACATCTTGCTAAAGATTGTAGGGGCAAGGCTATAGATACCGGAAGCAATACACAGCCTACATGCTTCGGGTGTGGAGAAATAGGGCACTACAAAAACAATTGCCCTCAAAACCATGGCCAACAAGGCGGAGGTGCTCGTGGTAGAGCCTATGTTATGGGCAACAGTGAACCTCAACAAGACCCGAACGTAGTCACTGGTACGTTTTCACTCAATAACCATTCTGTTAAAGTCTTATTCAATTCCGGTGTTGATATGAGCATTATATCTTCCAAAATTGCACCTTTACTTAATATTGCACCAACCACTAAGGATACTCACTATAGTATTGAATTAGCCAATAGAAACTTAGTGAACACCAATATTGTACTCCAAAACTGTACCCTCAACCTTTTAGATCACCCATTCAGCATCAATCTCATGCCAATCGAACTTGGAAGTTTCAAGGTTGTTATTGGCATGGATTGGTTGTCAAAACGTCAAGCTAACATCAACTGTGGCGAAAAAGTTGTTCACATTCCTTGTAACAATGAAACTTTGGTCATCCGTGGTGATCGAAGTGGAACTCGCGTAAACATCATCTCATGTATGAAAACCATGAAGTACATTGAAACAAGGATGTTATGCATTTCTAGCTTATGTTACCGAGAAGGAATCCAAAGAAAAACGACTTGAAGACGTTCCTATCGCTCGTAAATTTCCTGAAGTTTTCCCTGAATACTTACCCAGACTTCCACCATCCCGCCAAGTAGAGTTTCAAATTGATTTAGTGCTAGGAGCGGCGCCAGTGGCCAGCGCACCCTACAGACTAGCACCATCCGAGATGCAAGAACTGGCAAATCAAATACAAGAACCTTCGGACAAGGGGTTTATCCGACCTAGTCCCCCACCTTTTGAAGGAGCATCACCATCAAGTAACAATTAAATCACGAGGACGTGATTTCTCCAACGGGGGAGACTGTAACCACCCGCATTTTCAGGCTACTTTTCATTTTCGAGAATTTACTATTCACATTTACTATTCATTTTCACTATTCATCCGTAAAATTTTTATTTCACATTCTCGTAAGATAAATTATTTTAGCAATGTCCTGAGAATTCGACAATCGTTAGATCATTTTCGCAAAAGTTATTAAGAAAACATTGTTATAAAAGTTTCATTTTGGACGGTCCACCGTTTAAACATCACGCGCATAACGAAAATTAACTCTGATAATTTTCCTAACATCAGATAAATTCTTAGATCACTCATGATTAATTTGAGAATTTTTAAAATTTATTTTTATGTTACCAAATAAGCCCTGCGCTGAAAAAACTAAACTTACGTTTTAAACAATTCTGCTTACATTCAGACTTAACGATTCCTACACTGTGTTTCTAATATGTTTTTGGCACTTTTACATTTTTGGAAAAGTCAAGCATATTTCCCTCCTCCTTTGACCATAAAGGAATTAACCTTGTACGTTATACATTTCTGCATAAATCGCGTAACTTTTAAACTTCGTAAATAACTGTTAAGTTATCCCGCGTATGACGAAAACCACATTTTGACATCTCATATCACTTTTAGACTAATTTTAGTCTACTCTAAATAAATTCACGGTCGTTTCCCTGAAATTTCGTTCTTTTCCGATAAACTGCGAATTACGCGTTTTTGACCCGTATTTCCAGCTTTAAGCAGCGTTTTTGCACTCAATGAGACTTATCACTCATTTTATATTTTTAGATGGAGTATAATGATGAGTCTCATCATTCTTGCAAGTTTTGTATTTTTACGATACCCGGTTTTACGTTTTATGGCTTAACGACTTACGGTTGGCATTTAACGGAACCAAAACTTACTCTAAACTCTTGATATTATCAAGACTTATCATCTAGGCCACCTAGACAAGTTATGGCCGACCTAAGGGGGGAGAGTCATCATATTGGTGGCTTAATCCTAACCATGGATCATTTTGATCATTACAAGTGTCCTAACTTAACCATGGTTAATAATTAACCCAATATATGGTTAACCAAACTTACCCTCCTATAAATAGGAAGTGAAATACATCATAAACTCCCTCACAAACTGATTTTGGTCGTTCATACCCTAAACCACTCACATCTTCCATCATTTGATCTATAAACTCCAAGTTTATGCAAGGAAGTTCCAAAGATCAAGCTACTTCATCAAATCTCTAGCAAGTTTAAGTGATCCTCTTGAGTTTAAATCCACTCAAGTCACTTAGTACTTCATCACCAACTCTTCAAGTTTGCAAGGGTGCCAAGGTGTGGAAAGCTAGCTCAATACAAAGTCTTACCCGATCTATCAAAGTCCTATCCTTACTAAAGTTACTCCTTTCTATTTTGAAAGCCAAAAGTTGTAAGCAACTTATCACCACCATCATCTCATCTTTATTATTCATAATCTTAACTATTTCATGCTATATATATAGTTACTATGTTGATTCATGATGTACATATACTCAATCACTTGTTTTAATTCACATATTGTCATAAAAGTAACAAACTAGTAAACTAGTCATATTCTACACATGAGAGACCATTAAAAACAGTAACATAAGGACTTTATAACTTACATAATATGGTATACAAGATTAAAATGTAAACATAGCAATTTGAATCACCCGAAACGGACAAACGAGTCAAAAGTTATAAGCAAAAGAAGTTAGCGAAACCTAAACGCCGAAACTGCCCATAACTTTCTGTCTTGAGTTCTGCCCTTTTTAAAATGGTACTTCTGGTCCGAATCATCAAAAAGTTAAAACACGAAAGTTGTCCGGAACGACATTTTCCTTCAATAACAAAGAAGCTCGGACCTTGAAAACGCATAAATAGGCCAAAATCTTTCAAAAATAGAAACTGCCGTAAATATAGTCTCATAACTATACTTTTGTCACAACTAAAAGCAAACCAAGAGGCCTAATGGCCATTAGCCAAGACCACGGCTACGGCTAAGGCCAAAGCTAAGTCTCAAGACCATGGAAGTCAAGACCAAAGTCACGGCAAGGCCATGGCTAAAGCCTCGAGGCTTGTTTGAAACGACGAGAACTTGTAAAAACTAGATAGTTATTAAAACATGATAAACTTTATGTTATAACAATCTTCACTCAAAACATATGTTGTATTTACTAAGTGCTACAATAGTAGGGAGCTTCATGTGAGGGGTTTCATTTGAGTAAAACGTATCGACGAGTTGCTGGATTTACGAATTAAAGTGTCCTAGCTCCTCGAACGTTTACTGCATGACCTCTGAATTATGATGGCCCGAACGGTAGTACGATATCTATAAACTAAATACGTTTTCATATATTAAAGATCTTTCTATAATCATCAAATGAAAATTTACTACATCATGATCAACATAGGAATATATATAGGATGGTTTATGTTTCCCTAAAACATTATTCCAAACTTAAGTCGCAACATTTCATTTTTAGGTTGCACGTAGAAGTCTTCCGACTTATCCATCATCCGTTAAAGTACTTAATATCATCAACTCTTGGTGAGTTCATAGCCCCACTTTTATTACTTAATTGTTTTACAAACTCTTGGGGGAGATACATGCTTTATTTTAAACCGAACACATTGTTTTCAAACTGTATGCTTATCTGAATGTATTATTTGCACTAAGTACCACTATTGCCAATCTTAAGTCCCTACTATCATGAACCATTAATCACTTGCGAGTGAACGCGAATATTGTGGATAGGCCTATTGGGATTGACGAATCCCGTTTGTGTTGACCGGGTAGGCAAACAAACGCACTATATTTGAACATCTATAGGTTTAATGGCAAATTACCTATTAGGGCATCGGTTACTATTTTATGACAGCTGTTAACGTTTTCGGTATCATGAGCTTAGTGCAATAACATCTGTTTTGTTTTCAAAACCTTGGTGTGAGTCTATAGCTCACACTACCAACATAATGTGTTCAACCATTAAACAAACTCTATGAATTTCACTCAACCTTTGTGTTGACAGTTTTAAGCATGTATTTCAGGTCCATAATGTCGGAAGCTGGTACGGAAGGGCAAGATCAAGAAGGCTATACATAAATAATTTATCATTCACAAAGCATCAAAAACTTTATATTGATGTCTTTTGTAATCAATGGAACCAACTGGGACCTATTTTGTAAACTCTGATATATTTGAATGATAAAGCCTTTTTTAAAAACGACTCTTTTAGAGATCGTTTTCTATTAATATGACTGTTGTGCCATCAAGTAATACCCAGTTTGAATTCCGCTGCATATCACGAAATTGGGGGTGTTACACGTTATGTATGAGATTTGCTTAGCAGACAATACATAACCAATGGAATATTGCATGATGCGAGTTAAAAATTATATTTACCATTTAGATGTTCTTCGCAGATTATGCGCGACTAACTAAAATTTTAATTACCGCACGACATTACTCTATGTCTAGATTATATTTTTGGGTCGCTACTATACCATGTCTTCTGTTTCCTATCTCATCGACTTATCGTCTTCATTGACCATTAAACCACTATTACGAAGTCGTTGCAACCCATGTATCCGTCATCCCATCCTATTAACATTCTCTTAGACTTTGAGATCGAAGTCATCTCGTCACCCATTACGGTAACAATGTCACCTCTACCCCCAAAACTCGTACCCAATCGATGAACCATATTTCTTCCCTAGCCGTTCTGGGAATAACACACCTCGACATCTACAAAGGGAACCCCTCTCTAAACATAAATAATAAACGAACGACTAAAAGTTATAAAAACATACAAAGAGTCAACTTGCAACTCAAGTCACTTTTTCTGGGAACGGATTCCTAAACTTTCACTCATTCCTTTGAAATACCAACGGTCCGTCCTACTACCCTCTTATTAAATAATCAACTTCGTCGTTGTCTAACGCAAACAACTTTCAACTATTTTACCGACCATTTCACGGCCAATTTACAAAAAGTCTTACTATTATGCCATTAAAACCAAAATTTACGACTTTACTAATACTTTATAAACAATGACCTTACAAATACTTTGCAAACTATTTTCTTATAGTGTGATAAACCGATTAATTACCTTACTATTATTTTATGAAACAACAAACAATTGCGATAGCAATTTGTAAATTATATTACAAAATTTTTCCAGCAAGTTATATTACGGTCTTATAAACTATTTTACCCTTTTAATGAGTTGTTTTAGCCACTGTCTGATTTGAAACCATAAAACTTAGTACTCTTACCTCACAAACTATTTTGCCTTTACCGTACTAACTATTGGACAAACAATAAATTGTTTTCTTATAAGCTATTTTACAAATTATTTCACGAGTTATTTTACAACCTGAATTGTTGTCTTACCAAATTATCACAAAGTTAACTACGATTTCACTACTACTCCATAAATAATAAATAAATCGTTTTTCTATTACCTTGTAAGCTGTTTTAACAATCACCTTACCAAGTGTTTCTTTAATACCAAACCGCAAACTACGATTTATCATAATAGAAATATTTTCTTCTTACTCAATAAAGTAGTTTTACAAACCTTTTATGAACTTTACTGCAATGTCCTTACAAACTATTTACTCCTCTTGAAAAACTTTAAAGGATAACCAATATTTTCTTTCATAAATAGAACGAATCCTCGGAGTAAAATAAGCGTTTTATTTTGAAAACAATAGATACACATTTTAATGGGAAATGCTTGGAAACAAAACTGATTCATCATCTACAAAAACTAAGGTATTTGTAATTATTTGAAATTGAGAAACAACTTTGGAACTCACATGAAAACCTCCAACTTGGAACCTATTTCATGTTGATGCCTAAAACTTTATTTAACAAGTTTTCATCACAAAAGATGAAATCCAACAACTTTCTTTACATATGTCAACTTCTCTCTTGAAATTTTAAAGACTCCCTATATTATATATGTATATATATATATACCGTTCAAATTCGAGAAAACGATTTACCAACGAACATAACATTAATAACTAAACCCTGCCCTTAAAACGTGTAAAAATTTATAAGGACATACATACCCGACCTCATCATTTTACTTAATGTTTTCACTTCCGATAACCTTTCTTTAAATAACATTTGTGTCAACAATAAACCGTGTAATGACATTTTACTAAAAGACTCATCCTTACGAGTCAAAAATTTTCTGGTCAAACCTTATCAAAACTTCTTATGTTAAGAAATATCAAAACGCCGACCTTTGCGAAAGTATTTTTTTTATTTATTATTTTTTTTCACTACGTGCGAAAAATTGTTTTATTAAATTAGCATCCTTTCGGGGATGCAAACCTCTTACTCAATTTTATATCCTAAAGAAATTGTGTCTCTTGAAAAATGTTATTCGAATAAATTTATTCACATCACGTTTGCGAACAAGACTAGAAAATTTCAAAAATTTCCCTCTTTGTCACATAAGCGACTAACACAAACCTAACCTCGAGGACGAGGTTCCCATAAGGGGTAGGTACTGTAACCACCCGTAAATTTTCAAGTCACTAGTCTCATGTAAAACGAAATAATCGTTTATCTTGATTTAATCAAACGACCTTATGCATTTTCACGCCTGAATTTTAATTTTTTATGCAACTACGGGTAACATTGATAAACGAATGATGCAATTTAATTATTTTCTGACATTTACTGATGATCAAAATGCGAAAACGAGAGGTTATCTTGATAAACGAGTCTGCACGTGTACCGACATCACACCAGTTATGGCTTAAATATAACAGTTACCTATCAAAATCAACAACACTGTTTTTATATCAGTTTTACGAAAACGTGACTAGAAATATGATTATTATATTTTTACCAAGCCGGGATGCCACGCTTACTGTTTAATACAGCGAGACACAAGGTAAACAATATACTATTAATAATACTGATAATAATACAAATCACATCAATCCAAAAATCTGTATCCTAACCTACCTTATCTCTTACCAAATGCAGTATCCCCCTCACCTCACTTCTCTCCAAAACGCATCTCCCTCTTCTGGTAACTTTCCCCACGCCTTTCTCTATCTCAAAACAAACACCACATTCTCACTTTTCTCCTTGTGTGTAAGACCAAGCAAAAGGACACAAGACACAACTCTTATCACTTCCTTCCCACATTTTTGAAAATGACAAGACACAACACAAATATTATGTTTTCTTTTTGACGTATAACAACAACATCAACCCAACACAACTATACCGTCCTTTTGCTACTTATTTGTCAAAACCAAAAACACATTAGAAGAACACAGACATGACCACCTATCTCCTTTTCTTTTGTGTGGGATTTCAAACGAAACACCTATACACTAGACAAGTTAAAAACAAATGCTTAAACCTACTTCTACTCTTTAACCCATGGTGTAACACATCTCTTGACTTGACTTTTCCCTTGCACGCCCCAATCCTTTGCCAAAGTACAAGCATGCTCGACACATATGGGTACTTTTCTTTACTAGCATGCAAATTAAATATTTCATGCACCATACCTCTCTTGGCTATTTAATCAAACTTCTCTTACCTCACTACTTAGAAACTAACTTAACTCACTCTCACACTTCACAACTCTCACAGTTGCATCACAAACTCTACACACTCACTCGAACTTACGTCCAAACTGTCAAGAAGCAGGAAAAAGAATGGGTTAGATTATAAGTGTTATCGGGGTATAGTTTTGGAAGCAAACGTGTTGTCTAGTCCTTGTTCGTTCACCCTCCTATCCTCACTGTAAGAATTCGAAAGCCTCAACCTTTACATTCTTTGATGTTTGTTGTTTTAAAACGAGGCATGCTTGAAGCTTGCATATTAACATAAGGATATGAAAAGGTTTTGGAACTAAAATGTGTCACTTGCTTTCTTTCTTTTCACTCACTGTTACTTTGGAAAGCAAAACACATGCTAAGTTTTAATCTAGTAAGCTTTAATCTCGTTAACACATAAACTCCGCGAGAAGAAATCTAGTACTCATGTTTCATGACAAAACGACATAGTGAAAAAAGTAAAGGAAACGTTAAACATGAATTTTGGCTCGATAGACAAGTACCTATTCGTATATATATGCTTATGCTTGGCTTATAAGCTTATTTTCGGGTATAAAACCCATAAGCAAGCTTATGTGCTTATTCACATATCGGGCTAAAACTATAAAACCAAAAGATTTTTTTTAAACATTACAACAACCAAGTTTGAAGATTTGCCTCATTATATTGTTGAGTTGCGAAAAACCCCAAGATAGAGTAATAGTAGTGGCAGTTTGCCCATTTTATTTTGTTATTTTTGCAATTTTAACATCTTGACAGTTTCAGCCCTTCCAATTGTAACCACTTAACACTTTTCTTAATAATTCTTTTAAGTTTTACTTACATTAATTGTTACACTTTCAACCCTCCAACTTTAACTCACTTAATATTTTTCCTTAAAAACATTTATAAGATTGTAATTTGTATAGTTTTTATAACTTTAACCCTTCAAAGTTGAACACTTAGACACTTTTCATCCTAAAACTTTTAAGTTTAAATAACTTATATTAATGTATCACTTTTCGTTAAATAAATATGTCTAACACGTGATTTATTCGACGACCACATCCGTGTAAACTATAATTAAAATATTTATCCAAATATATTATTTACTCATGACATCTATAAATATATATAATATACACCTCGAAACCTAAAAAATTAATAAATACAACTCGACCTTCGAGCCAACTCTTTTATGATATATTCATACACACTGTTCCTTCATTTATATTCCAAGAGCCAATACTTGCAAACAATTTAAAATGATTTAAACGTAAACTCTGCCACACAAGAAACATTAAGCACAACTACTAAACACTTAGACATATTTAAACACCTTGAGTCATGAGCACATAAAACTATAAACTAATACTTGCCCTATTCATCTAGGTCGCGTGTTGAAGCCGTTCACTTACATCATTTGATACTACTATATCCTGACTACTATATCATTGAGGTGAGTTCATAGCCCCGCTTTTAGTTTTTTAGCTGTTTTATAAACTCTTTGGGGGAGATACATGCTAAAAACTAGAACACAAGTCTTTTCTTAAAAGGTATGCTTGCTTGATTATTATTATTATAGCCTAAGTTGCCAGCCAAAAGTCCCCTTCATCATGAACCATTAATCACTTGCGAGTGAACGCAAATATTGTGGATAGTACTATGGAATTGAAGACCCCGACTCGGTTATCGGAAATAACCGGGGCGCACCATATTTGATTATCTCTATGTAATTGGCTATTACATCTGGGGGGCAATTTTATTACTTACACCAGTAATTAGGTGTATGCAGTTAGTATTGGTGTCATGAGCTTAGTGCATAATAATCTCTGTTTTTCTATGGTAATTGTCATCGAAGCAATTATCATCTTTAACTTGTGTTCAGCCATTTACTAAACCTATGAATATCACTCAACCGTTGTGTTGATCTTTTTAAGCATGTTTATCCAGGTATTAAAAAGGCGATAGCTAACTCTGGAGGCGCTTGGGCATTGGCATGGCATGGTCATAGATGACTCTGATTTACGTATGGGGACCACATTTTATTAATGGGCAATTTTTCCGCAACAATTTAACTTTTGTAAACGTCATTTTACCGAAATAAATAAAATCTTTTAAGAAAAATCTATATTTTTCACTATGTGTTATGATCTAATTGAGTAGCATCCCAAAAACCTTTTCTTCTGCTGCAAACCATTTTTGGAGGTGTTACAAGATCTCCTTTGGGGTTAGGTGATTGGTGTAGTGTTGGGTAGTAGTTCCTCCATTATAATGGAACTCGGTATCTAGCCTAGTACCGGATAAAGGGTAGGCGACGTTGTGATAGGATTGGTTCTCCTTGGTGAAAAGGACCCGGTATCTAGCCTTGTACCGGATAAAGTATAGGCAACGTCGTGAAGTTTTCTGCACCATAAGGAGTCGGTGTTGTGTAGTGATTACGAACTCTCGAGTAGGTGACTTGGGGAGTGGAGTAGGGCAAGGAAGGTGTCCTTGTAGCCGAACCACTATAAATACTCGCGTTGTGGTTTTGTGCTTCTTACTCTTTATCTTTTCATTACATATTTATATTTCTATATGTTTGTTTATCAACATCCAACACACATCTAAATAGACTGACATAAGTCGATCTAAATAGTTTAAAACAAGTTTTAATTGGTAAAACATTCAACCCCCCTTCTACTTTTCCACAGTTTATAAAGCTCTTGAAGATGAAGCATGGGTAGAAGCAAAGCAAGAAGAGCTTCTCCAGTTCAAACTTCAGAATGTATGGGTTCTTGTGGATCTTCCTGATGGAAAGAGAGCTATTGGCACTAAATGGGTCTTCAGAAACAAGAAGGATGAAAGGGGTGTGGTAAGAAGGAACAAGGCTAGACTGGTGGCTCAAGGGTATACACAACAGGAAGGGATTGACTATGAAGAGGTCTTTGCTCCAGTGGCAAGGATTGAAGCTATCAGATTATTCCTGGCCTTTGCATCATACAAAGACTTCACAGTATACCAGATGGATGTGAAGAGTGCTTTCCTCTATGGAATGATTGAGGAGGAAGTTTATGTCTGTCGACCTCCAGGCTTTGAAGATCCTAACTTTCCTGACAAAGTATATAGGGTTCAAAAGGCACTCTATGGTCTGCATAAGGCCCCAAGAGCTTGGTATGAAACATTGGCCAAGTATCTTTTAGGCAATGGCTTCAGAAGAGGGAAGATTGATCAGACTCTATTCATCAAGAATGTGAAGAATGATATCCTGTTGGTTCAGATATATGTAGATGACAATATTTTTGGCTCAACCAAGCAGGATCTATGCAGAGAGTTTGAAAAATTAATGCATGACAGGTTTTAGATGAGTTCTATGGGAGAACTCACCTTCTTTCTTGGGCTACAGGTTAAGCAGAAGATAGATGGCATATTTATCAGTCAGGATAAGTATGTCAAGGAGATTTTGGTGAAGTTTGGCTATGATAATACAAAGATTGCAAGCACTCCTATGGAGCATAATAAGGCACTACTTCCAGATGCTGATGGTGAAGAAGTTGATTAGCATCTCTACAGGTCAATGATTGGATCATTGATGTTTTTTACTGCCTCTAGACTAGATATCATGTTTGCAGTGTGTGCTTGTGCAAGATTTCAAGTCTCTCTAAAGCTTTCTCACATGCATGCAGTTAAAAGAATCTTTAGATATCTGAAAGGCCATGCTCAACTAGGCCTTTGGTATCCTAAGGACTCTCCTTTTGATCTGGTAGCTTACTCTGACAGTGATTATGCTGGGGCAAGTCTTGATAGGAAGTCAACCATAGAAGGATGTCAGTTTCTTGGTGATAGGTTGATTTCATGGCAGTGCAAGAAGCAGAGCATTGTGGCAAACTCTATAACTGAAGCTGAGTATGTAGCTGCTGCAAGTTGTTGTGGTCAAGTTCTCTGGATTCAGAATCAAATGCTTGATTATGGGTATAATTTCATGGGCACTGTCATTTATATTGATAACAACAGTACTATATGTATTATCAAAAATCCAGTTTTTCATTCTAAAACTAAACATATAGAGATAAGACATCACTTTATAAGGGACTGTAATGAAAAGAAACTCATTCAGGTTGACAGGATTGATACTGAGTTTAATGTTGTAGATCTTTTAACAAAAGCTTTTTTAAATTGGGAAGGTTTCAGTACTTCGTCACAAGTATTGGGATGCTTCATCCATAATATGTCTTATCTCTCTCTCTCTTTAGTAAAGTTTTATAAACTGGTGATTAGTACTGATTGTTGTCTAGTTAATACTGATTGTGTAAAGTTAATACGGATTGGTAAGAAAATCTCTTGGATTGTGTTTTCTTGGTTTTGAACTAACTTTTCAGGCATAACACAAGCAGTATGGATATGGTTTGGTGACTAAATGCTAAAGCACATGTGGTTCTCTCTCTTATGCTCATTCTGAAGTCACCACATGATGAAACTTGTTGTAACTTTGGATTTTGTGATGTCAAAGCATTATGTGGCATCTTGTGGTATTAATGAACATGAATTGATGATTTCAGTTGGTCATGTCATTCTGCACTAACCCACTCTTTGCCATTCTATCTGTTTTCAGATAGTGTGACTAGCTCAAGGGCATCTGGGTTAGAGAACAGCGAGCAACCGTGAATCCAGCACTTGTGTTGGAGGAAACACCTGCCACGAGCTGGAAACCCTGTCAGGAAGGCCCTTTTAATGGGACTATCCATTACAGGCAGTGCTATGCACTGAAACCATTGGTTTTCACCAAACCAGAGGCCATGTAAGGCCGACCTTGATTAAGTGTCTGTCACCACACTTAATCCCTGATAGGTAAAGTTAATACTGATGGTTATAAGTTAGTACTGATAAGCATAGTTAGTACTGATGAACTAGCCGTTAGTACTTATTCCAAAAGTCATTTAAGCAATGATTACTTTTGCAAATAGAGTTGTTACCGTCTGTTTCCTTATAAAAGGGTTTCCTAATTGGTTTCTCCTCCCTTATTACCATAAATATTTACAAGGCGGTTCAACCAAAATTCTCCAAATCTCTATATATTGCATAACTTTCCAATTGCTTTCACCACAATTAACTAAAGGCTTTTGCGATCAAATCCCACTAAACTAACCCTTATTCTTCTTGCTCATGGCTCGTCTTGATTTTATCAATAAGCACAACATGGTGGCGTGCTTGGACTTGCTAGAAAGAAATGAATAATTCACTGAGATAGTAGCTTTCCTTAATAGAAGCAGCATCAGGTTTGCTTTACTTTTAAACCCTACTATCTTATGTACCCCTGTCAGGAAGTTTTGGCAAACTGCTATTGCCTCTCTAATTGTTATTACTGAAGCTTCTCTAAGAGAACACCTTCATCTTAGGGATGCTGAAGGTATTAGCACTTTGCCAACCACTGAAATAATTGAACAACTCTCATTGATGGGGTATAGACATGACAATACTTTCAACTTTCACAAAAGTCAGTTTTCCCCACAATGGAGGTTTCTAATTCATACCCTCTTACATTGCTTGAGTCACAAAAGGACTGGCTGGGATGCTGTTAGGATTTAGTAAATCCAGTTATTAAAGAGTCGGCCACCTCAAGTATATGTAATCGTTAGAAAGCTCGTAGTCGTAGAATAGTTAATGTTTTTTACTATTTTGTTAAGTAACACCGTGGAGGACGGACGGGTCTTTACCCACTGTATGCCTGATCCACAGCCCGTAGGTGGCAATTTGTGTAAGACTATAAATTCTCTCTACCTCCCAAGGTAGAGAGTTGGAGCTCATAATAATACTTTTACTTTCTCTCACTAAGTTCCCAAACCTCTAACTCTTTCTCTCTTTAAAACATCATCTTATACGCCTACTTGTGTTTATGGTTTGATGTGTTTGTGAAATCCAATATATTACAAATGGTATCAAGAGCCATGGTTTGATCATCTCTCTTACATATCCTTGGATTTCTAGTGGTTTTAGATGGTTTTTTGAGTTTGAAAAAGTTTAGTGGTTTTTGCATCATTTGGATCATTTCTAGTGTTAAAGTTTGAATTTTGGGTGTACTTTTGTGTTTAGAATCATTGTAAGTGCTTGGGTTTTGATTTGGTAAGCTTGAATCAATGTGGTTGAGCTTGTTTTGAATTGAAAAGTGTGTTTTTGAAGTTTTTCTTGCTAGCGAGTTGGTTCTCGTAGTGTTTTTCATCGTAGCGACTTGCTTCAGTAAAAGGTAGCGAGTTGTAGTGTTAATTGTTAGCGATTTGGTCCTAGCGACTTGTCTATTGAAACAAGCCGACAAACAGGACAACTTAGTGGATTATCCACTACGGCTAGCGACTTGGTGAAGTTAGCGACTTGTACTTAGTATTCTTAGTGATTTGGTGTTAGCGACTTAGACCTTAGCGAGTTGCTCTTTAGCGACTTCACTGTCTTAGCGACTTGTCTAGCGACTTGGCATTATAGCGACTTGTGTCTAGCGACTTGGCATTATAGCGACTTGTGTCTAGCGACTTGGTACTTAGCGACTTGATTTCATAATTCTTAGCGACTTGGTTCTTAGCGACTTGGTTCATAGCGACTTGTGTTTAGCGACTTGGTGACTTAGCGACTTGTCTTCATAGCATTTTGTTGACTTTTCCCGATAAAACTTCAAACGGCCATAACTTTTGAACCGTAACTCCGTTTTTAGCATTCTACCCATCAAAACGACCGTGAGAACGAATTTATTAGACCTAAATTTCATTTGGGTCAATCTTCGAGGCCTAAATCCTCTCCGAACAGAATTTATTGAGGGTTTTATGTTTTTAAGCCTAAATTTCTCAGTAAAAACGGGCATAAACCAATCCAATTCTCAACCAAACAACATCTTTGCTAATCCTACAAACAATCATATGTCCTAACACACAATTTTATATGATTGTGTCGATCCATCAGTCATCTTAACACATTCCATTGGTCATTTCTTAACGGTTTGGTCTTGATTTTAGTAAAATCCCGCGAAAGATTCTATTTCTCTGTTTTAAATCATAGACTTGTAAAATCCCGTGCATTTTACCACATCATGTCTTACTCTACTGACCCAGTGATTTTAGAAGTGCTTAAATTGTATGATGCTGTGGACAATAATGATAATGAATGCTACACTGAACGATTAAAGATGATGGAATCAATCAATGAGGATGCGAGATCTCCGTGTTCAGTATCTAATGAGACAAAAATGCACCAGTCAAGGTTACAAAATGCCATGCTAAAGGAAAGTAACATTGAACCTTATCAGTTACTTCACTCTCACCTCGTACAGCTTTTGTCCACAATTAGGGATCGAACATGTAGTGCGATCTTCCGTCAGGATTTACCTACACTGACTAAAAACTTGCTGTTGAACTTAGAACAATTTGAACAACAACCTTATAAAGAAAAGGTTCAAAAGGATAGTTCCAGTGCTGCACTACAAGTGATCCACAACCAATTTCAGTCATTCATCAGTGGGGAATTTACATCTGATTATGATCAAGACATGACTGAAAGCTCTTTCAAGAAACACACTGGAATGGAAATTAGCGTGTTCATAGAGACACTTACCCATATCATGGACAATGTGGAGAAGTATATTGAGGAAGTTACTCAGAATGATGAAAGAATAGATGAGAGTCTGGTGCAGTTGACAGAAAGTTGTGATGAGTTGGGTAATGTATCAGTTGAAGAATCAGGTGTTGCTGTATGCAGAATAACAGAGACAACAAAGAATGATGCAAGAAATTGTTCAGTAACTCATGTTACACATGATGTAGATGCAGATATCAGACATAGAAATGAACAGGTGTCATGTGATGAGGTACCCTTAACTGTTCAACATAGTGCATCTGCTAATGTAACTAAACATACTGATCTTAATACTGAACATGATTCTGATAAATGTTCCTTGGTTGAGGCTGAGTCTAATAATTTCAAAACAAATGATATGGTTGATAAAAAGGTTTTAGATGAACTTTCAAACAAATTCTCAAATCTTGGAAAACATTGAATTTCACTTGAAATTGCGATACAGAGTAAAGAAGAAAGTTTTCAAATTAACAAACCATGTAAAAATCCAGAACTTCCTGAATTCCGTGAACTTTTTGAAATTAACACTTTGAAAGCTCAGCTTCAAGATAAAGAGTCAACTATCAAAAATTTGAAGAAACATATTTCTAATATGCATGTGAAAAGTAATTTGGTTACAAGTAATTCTGATGTTAATTCTATTGATGATATTCAAATGAGAATTGATGAATTATCGGTTTGTGTGGCCAAATTACTAAAGGAAAATGAGTCTTTGAGAAATCATCACATAGAACTAAGTGACTCTGTCAAAGAAGCTAGAACTAAGTCAATGGAACAAACAAACTCTTTGATAGCAAAAATTGATGAACTCAAAGCTTAACTTCAAGAAAAGAGTTTCGCTATTGTTGCCTTAAAAAATGAGCTTAGGAAAACTGTAGGGAAAAGTGTAACACTAAGTTTACAAAACCATCAACCTTGGGGAAACCAGTTTCTCATCCCATTAGAAACCGGTCCATTGTTAGGCAGCCTACTGCGTTTATATCCGAAAGACCAAAATTTTCAAAAACACGGTTTGCCTCCCAAGTTGATGAGAAACAAGTTTTGTCAAAACCAGTCAACAAAACCGGTCCATTCTTATACCTGAGTTACCTAAGAATAAGGCCTCTAGCTCCGTTAACCCTCAACAAGAAGCCACTTCTACTCCCAACACCTCTAGGATTAGTTCGAAAACAGTGTCAAAACCAAGCATTAAAACCCAGAATTCATATGATATGAATGACTTGTGGAAGAACTATTATCTAGAAGAAGCTAGGAAAAAGGCACAGATTCAAAAAGACGGAATTTTAGGTGCAAGACCTAGGGTGAGGATTTCTACGAGATTTCAAGGCACTGCTAGTAGTTGTAAACCACTACCTAGGAACACTTAAAAGACTAGGGATTGGCATGCATCTAAGAGTAGTTATGTGTATAAGAATGCTAAGCATGTAGAAAACAAAACTAGAAATTCTGAGTCTTTTCCACATAAGAAACATTTTCCAAATTCACATGTCAAGGTTCAATCCACTAAGACTACCTACATGGCTAAGGTTCAACATGTTATGATACAAAACAAACCTAAAACTTCGTCTAGATGGATCCAAACTGCTAAATCTTTGGAGTCTAGGAATAATGATAAGTCTTCCACTTTGCATAAGAATATCAACAATCGTAGACCTTGCCATAAGTGGATGTTGTTTGGTGGAATGTTTAAGGATGCTGGACTTAGGTGGATACCTACCGGAAAGCTGTTTACCGATGACAAAATCAAGGTTGCCTATGAAACCCCAAAGGGTTTGGATACTAATGTCACTAACCAAAATATATGCAATCAAGTTTGTAATATTAGTGCAGGTAGTCCTTAATCAGTTGCAGATACTTCGATCCTTCACTACATGGACTGGCTTAAAGTATGGATTACAAATGGATTGATATCTCATAACTCACGGGCTCAAGTAACTCAATCTTGATATTCTTTTGGCTATGACGTCTGTTCATATCAGTTCAGGCCTCGTACTTCATCATTATGGCGTCTGCAGATAACACTTCAGGCCCCGTTCCTCAAAGAAAAGAAAGGTGTACGCTTCAGTGCGCTTTATCTTCAAAAGAAGAGAAATCTTCATGTGTATGACCATTCTCATCGACATTCTTCATCAACAAGCTTCATGTTTTTCCACGCTATTTCAACCTTCAAGTGGATCTATGTTCATTGGTGTATATTCTTATTCACTTGTTCAAATAAAAAATGGCAACTTCGGATGCAATTTTTGAGGGGGAGAAGAGTGCATATACTACATGTTGATGGATGCTTGAATTATGGTCATATGACTCTCCTTCAACGCCTAATGCTTCACTTACTAAGGATAACTGGGATTCATTGTTTGGGATGTTTGAATATTTGGATGTCAAGATATGTTTGATGAGTACTTCCAACCTCTAACGAATGTTGATCATCCAGTTCCTGAAGCTCCTGCTCCGGTTCCTGCTGACTCAACAAGTTCACCTTCTTCAATCTACATTGATCAAGATACATCATCTAAGAAGTACAACTTAGACTACTCAAGAATCCCAATCTCCAGTTATTCCTCAAGGCGTTGTTAATGACTATCATTGTTGTTGCACTCATGAATAATGATTCATTCTTTGGTACTTCTTTGCCAAATCTTCACGAATTACTGTTCATGAATAATGATCCACTCTTTGGTATCCCTTTGCCAAATCTTCACGGATTATTTTGCACTCTATTAATCAACCACATGAACATTAAGGAAAATGACTACCTCATCCGCTCCAAGACATTATTGGTGAATCTTCCAGATCAGTCTCTACATGTATACCTTTAGGAAGAATGCATTGATGTTGAGGAATCATTTGTTCCGGTTCATTCAGTGGGTCAATGTTCATCTAATTGTATGTTTATTCATGTGTTAGGCATCTGACACAAGTTGATTACTTCGAAGTTAATCATCTATCACTTATTTAAGATTGAAGTTGATTTTCACAAAAGCGTGTTCTTATTTGATAACTTGCTCAAGCTTAAGAATTTGAGTTGAAGACTTGGTTTATCTAGTTACCAGCAGTCGGGGTGGATGGTTGAAGACCTGGTTAACTATCACTATTAGGAGTTACGTTGGTTTACTCAGTGTCACACGCAGATGACGGTGTAAATAATCGCAAGAGGTGTTAATGTCTCATACTTTCATTGGGTATTGAGTACTTAGAAATTTTCATGAAGCATGAATTCTCTACACCGTTCTTCCAACATTAGTGCAAGCATAAGATACAAATACGGGGAATTCAACTTCAGCTTCAACTTTGGAATATCGGGTTTGCTTCATCAATGGTCACTTCAAATTGTCTACATCTGGGTTGGTTAAGATAGTCAGAGAGAGTTTCTGTAGCAGTTGATTCTCACAAGATTCATTTGAGCTAATTGTGTTCTTCTCTATTTCAAGTATATAAGTGTATTATGTCTTGCTGATTTTGAGGTATCAAAACCAGCAAGGGGGAAGGAGACATACATCTAAACGCACAACGAGTACACGTGCTGAACTAAATACTTCTTCTTTATTGAAGTTATTCCTGGGAGACAAATGTCATAACCGCAGAGACACTCAGTGTTTAACTCGTGGCTTCTGGTGTATTATTCCAACTATTTGGGGGAAGGATATATTATTCCAACTATTTGGGGGAAGGATGTATTATTCCAACTATTTGGGGGAAGTGGTCTCTGAGACTTTTGGTATGTGTTACTTCAGTGTTCAGTTGGAATAAATATGAGAAGAATATTTGGAGCGTGAGATGATATTGCTTATCGACATCTTCGATATGTTTATGATAAAGTGCTTTTGGTTATTGCTTCATGTACACTATGTAATGATGATTTCGATGAGATCGCAACCATCAGGGGAGAGATTTGTGTACATCAGGGTCGCACAACATATTCACATGATCAAGCTTAATCAGTTATTCCGGAGTTGACATCCGCAGAGGAGATCAGTGATTCAACCAGTTACTGTGATGTCGTTGTCTCTACTCTGGTTGGGTACGTGTGTACATTATGGGCTGATTGATTATATGGGAGATAACTGGAATGCACTTGGTAAAATGAAGATGTTGATGTATTGTTCCCCTGAATAGACAACTGGTCAATCTCGAAGAGTAATGTGTACATCGGGGACGCACAACAGGTTCATGTGATCGGACTTCATCAGTTATTCCGGATTTGATAACCATTGAGACGATCAATGTTTCAACTTGTTTCTTTGGTGTTCTCGTGTTCTTCAGGGTGTTGAGCTTCGTTCAATGAGAACGATTTGTCTTCAACTCTACTTCTTAGGGAAATGGTATTTATTCGATGTTTGTCGGTTTGGGGGGAAGCTACCAAAGATTCAAATTGAGAAGGCTCATGTTCAGAAGATTTTCTTAGAAGCCTCGAATGCTTTGGTGGTGAAAGTTTAAGAGATGTTGATTCCTTTCTTCTACAACGTGCTGAACGATATCTTTATCTCGGTACTCATTTCATCATCCTTTTAAACTAATTTCTCTCTTGTAAATATTTATTCAAAAAGAAAATAGAAAAATATAAAACTTTCAAAAATCCATAAAAATTTGAAAATCTTGAAAAATTTCAAAAAATATTGTCTTTTTCTCATGATTTTTCTCGATTCGATAATATCTACGGTCTTTGTGCTGTCATTAAAGAATGACACGGGATTTTAGATGTTGTTCGAATGTTCTTAAAAAAAATCAAAAAATCAAAAAATCAAAAATATTTTTGGGAGAAAGTGAAACAATGGTTTATTGTCATTTTAGGCAGTAACCCGCTTTTCAAAGAAAGAACAGAGCCATGCTTTATCTGTTTTTCAAAACTCATGCTCTGATTCTATAAACAATTACTTACTATCTAATGAAAACTAATTGATTTGAAAAATAACTCGGACTCTATTTTTGAAAATCATCTAGACTTAACGTTTGTCAAAAATATCTATCTCTCAATCAACAACGTATGTCATTGATTGAGGGGGAGAATGATTTCAATTAAATCAAAAGGTTATTTGTCATACAATTGTTTTCAAAATGATAATCATGCATGTTTAATCAATGGAGTTTAAAGTCTCATAATACGATCCTTATCTGTAAAAATGTTTTCATAATCAAGTCACAATTCTCCTCAAAAGATTTCAAAATCAATTTAAATCTACAGAGATCACAAATCTCTAATGATTAGAAAATTGTGATCGGGGGAGAATTTGTGATTTAAATTGGATTTAAACTGATAATTCGATAAATGGTTTCACAAGTGTTTAGCAAGCTTTCCTCCCCACATGTGCCAAACGATTTCAAATTTTCCATGCACATGTTGAGGGGGAGCATCCTTTTAAAACCACAAAGAATTGAAACGTGATTGATTTGTCTCTAAGTGAAGGTTCCTTCTAATATGTGCAAAACTCTTTGAAACCTCGAGGCACATATTAAGGGGGAGCAAACTTATGAAAACCTCATCCTTCCTCAATATGCTTGATATACTTGATTTGATCAGGGAAGTGATGTTGATATCTTTTAGAAAATGGTAATCAAAGAAGTTATTTCTTCCTCTTGCCTCCGTGTGCTAAAACGATTTCTAATACATGATGCACATGTTGAGGGGGAGCTCTTTTTCTAAAAATATCAAAAACAATTCAGGTACAAAATGATTTGATAATATATCACAAGTATCTGGATTGATTTTCAAATGGTTTTCAATTGGTTCCAACGGCAGATGAACAGTACCAAATAAACCGACCAAATTTACTTTATGTATGGTGATATAAGGATGGTTAGGTTAGGTATTCGTTCCACGATCCACCAGAACCGGAGGGATCTACCCAGGGACAATCCACTAGATAGTGTAGAGTCCTTAGGTATGATGAAAAAAAGGAGAAAAGTGAGATATGGGAAGAGTGCGGACTGAGATAGAGCTAGAACTGGAATAAACCCAACAAGGTTCTAGTTATGAAATCTCGGTAAGCGCTGAAGAGGTTGAAGAATGAAAAAGAATTGAATGTGAAAAAGGGTGAAAAGAAATAGCCCTCCATTTATTCAACCTTAGGGCAGAAACCGGGTTCAATTCATATGCTACTGGTGGTTACCAAGGTAACATCGGTATTGAAGACAAGACGTCATGGATCCAGTGACGCACTGCACTACAACTTCCCAAGCTACTCAAGTTCCTCTTAAAAGGACTTGTTTCATTCTCACAGGGAACCGACATTATCTATCAACTTTCTCTTAGAGTTTGTTGATATTGAAGAAGGAGACCCTTTCCCTAGTCTCCGGCATAGGAACCAAAATATGCACAATTGAGTCTAGAGCCACGATATCAACAAATAAATCTCATTAGGACACTGTCAATGAAGACTATCTGTTTCACACAATGTGGATAGAGAGATTACATCTTATGAGTCCTACGCATTATCCTTGTGGTATTGCCAGAACATCTGAGTGATATGCAAACATATTCACAATGAAGATGGAAAGCCTTCTGGAGCCAACATCAAACAAGCTCCTGGTGGGTGGCATGTGAGATCTATCAAATAGATCAACTATGTGACAACTGAACATAAACAATGAGGCGATTCAATCTTTTGAATCAATCCTGGTTCAGGTTATGGATTGACGGATACCTTTGAAAAACCGGTCGTTGTGCTTAAAAACTCTTTTCTTTAGCACATCGACTGAATACTAACATTTCAAAATAAAAGGTGTTTATGATTGATAATTGATTTTCACTAAAACCTTCGTTGTATTGCAAAACCAATTTTTATTGAGCGATACACGATTGCTTTTTCAAAATCTCTTTTTATCAATCAGTGAATCTCAATTCGCTGGTTCACTCACTCCGTGTTGTCTTCTTTGAGACGTTCCGGTTTGAGAACAGCTAGAACAGCTGCGAAACCCTGTCAAGGAAATTCTTCGGAATTATACCTGATCACAAGCAGTACTTGTACTGATCAACGGGGAACCGTGGGCCGTGTACCGCAATTCAACAAAAGTGATCAAAGACACTTTCGTGTACTTTATTGCTAACTGTTGTATGAAGGTACGCCCAACGTTTGCAGCTGATCAGAATGAAGCGGTCAATCCAAAGCCGCATGCTCACACAACACATTCATTTCTAAAGAAATCATGATTAGTGCATCAATGACTCTGATATTTTCACTCCATGCATCTGCTACGCTGCTGCCAATATCATGAATCAACGAAAGCTTCCGCTACTCTGATGAGAAGAAATCATGATCCAGAATGTGAGGATGTCGGTCCAAATGTCACAACATCACATAATACCAACACCACAATGGAAGAGTCAGAGATTTATGTTAGCTAATGATCTCAAAGCTGGCTCAACACTCATTAACACGTGGATCAGTTAAAGACCTCCACTTGGATTATCCATACATGCAAAAATGAAGAATCAATGACTATGAGCTACAGAGAAAAGAACATTAACAAGAATCCAGGGATAATCTTATTGTAATATCTGTTTGTATTCAATGTATTTTTGAGGTGACCTCCCTTAGGGGGAGATTGTTAGGATTTAGTAAATCCAGTTATTAAAGAGTCGGTCACCTCAAGTATATGTAATCATTAGAAAGCTCGTAGTCGTAGATTAGTTAATGTTTTGTAGTATTTTGTTAAGTAACACCGTAGAGGACGGACGGGTCTTTACCTACTGTATGCCTGATCCACAGCCCGTAGGTGGTGATTTGTGTAAGACTATAAATACTCTCTACCTCCCAAGGTAGAGGGTTGGAGCTCATAATAATACTTTTACTTTCTCTCACTAAGTTCCCAAACCACTAACTCTTTCTCTCTCTAAAACATCATCTTATACGCCTACTTGTGTTTATGGTTTGATGTGTTTGTGAAATCCAATATGTTACATATGCTTTTCCCACAAACATAGCCACAGCCTTGATCCGCCTTGCAACAGGCAGGGTGTTCAATTTTTCAAATTATATATTTGAGGGTACGCTTAAAAATGCAGTTAGCAAAACCAAGTTTCTGATGTATCCCAGGTTTATACAAATATTTTTGGACCTTCAGAAACAAAACTTGCAGCCTCACAAAAACGTTTATCCATAAAAAAATACTCACAGCCAAAGTGTTTTCTAATATGTTAAGGGCTGTGGTAGGATATAGTGGGGTTGTAGTACCCTTATTTCAAAACATGCTTATTGCTGAGGGTGAAGGGCCATCAAGCACATGTGGCTCCCAACACACACCCTCAGATCCTGATAACTCTCCCAATCAACAACTTTCATAAACCAGTAGGCACTCCAGACAGGAGAGTGGGACAGCTCAGCCCCATTATCCTCCTAACATTGTACCAGATGAGCCTATCTCAGTTGATGTAGGAGATAGAATGGTAAGGGCTGCCATTACTCATCCAAGCTTAGAAGCTGGTGAGGATAGTTGTAACATCAATAAGACCCAACCCATGCCAACACCTAGTGAGCACTCCTTACAGGGTGGACCCATGCAAAGGCTAAAAAGGGGGCATGTATCTACTCAGGTTAGGCCTGGGAGAGCATCTAAATTGCCCAATGACCCACCTCTCTCAGCAGGTCACACAGCTGGAAGTGGTGAGGGCAGCTTATCACTCAAGGATATGACGGAATTGTACAGGTTCTTATGCAGAAAGGTGAACACTCTGGAGATTGATTTGGATGAACCAAAAAAAGCTACTGCAAAAGTTCATGCCAAGATGCTCCTAAATATGAAAAAGTTAGAGCATCAAATCAAGCTTCTCTCCAAGCCTACTGCAGAATCATCTCCAGTCACTGCATCTCTCAAAAGAAAGGCCAAGTTTAGAATCTCTAGTACCTCAACAGAGGATTCTACCAAACAGGGGAGGAGTTTTGATATTAAAGGAAGAAGTGAATTTGGTCAATGGCAAGGTGGTGCAGCTTTTCAGAGCCCTTTTGCTGATGAAGAAGAAGTTCAGGTCAACGTTGATGCAGAAGAAGTACTTAGTACTCCTACATGCACTATCAGTACTATCCCAGTTAGTACTGTTAGTGTTGTAGTTAGTACTGATAGTACTATGGTTAGTACTCCTGGAGTTCTACAATGAGTACTAAGCCCAATTGTTCAGATAGCTGTTGATCTACAACAAGCAACCACTACAGAGGCCACTACCATCACTACCACTCCTAATGAAGAGAGTGATGAAGAGGAAAGAGAGAAACATGATGTATTAGGACTTCAGAGCTTGGAGAAAATAGTCCTAATCTCTCCCACTTACAAGAAGCCTCCTGTTCTGTACCTAAGAAAGAAGACCAAGTCAGCAGCACCCAAGTCTAAAGAAAAGGGAGTGGTTATCCATGAAGGAGGTGTTCCAGCATCACCAACCTCCTCAGCTCTAAAGATTGATCCCCAAAACAAAGGCAAGGGCATATTTGTGGAAGTACCAAAGAAGAAGAAAGAGATTAAAAGGTTGAATGAAGAGGCAGCAAGGAAGCTTGCAGCACAATGGGATGAGGAAGAGTTGCAGAAAGAAGCTGCAGAGAAAGAAAAGAAAAGACTGGCTAAAATGGATGAAGACTGGCAAACATGGGATGACATGAGAGCCAAAGTAGAAGCTACCAAGGAGGTACAACAGAAGCTGCAACAAGATCAGGGTACAAGTGTTAATGAAGGAGCTCAGTTGTTTAGTGAGATCTTGGCTAGGATATAGAGTCAGTTCAGACAGCAAAGAGAAATTGAAAAGTCCTCAAGACCTCCAAACAAGAGTTAGCAAAAGATGTATCTCTGTAAGTACATCAGGTATCAAGGTGAAGACAGAAGAACATTGAAGCAGCTCAATCACCTGTCTTGGGAAACTCTTCAAAGACTTGCTCACACAATTCAAAGAAGACTTCTGGACTTCAGACCTATGAAAGATGATGATATTGTTGAAAGGTCACAGCCTATTGGAAGCTACAAAAGACTATCTGAAGAAGGAGCTTCCTCATCTGCACCAAAAAGAAGGAGCTCTGATGAAGATGAAGGTGGACTCACTGAAGAAGAGCTCAATAGGATGATGTTAATTGAAGCTCCTGAAGAAGCATTGTACTCAGAGCCCATCAATACCATATACCCAGTTCTCAACTGGGATATCTACACTAAAGATGGAAAAAGGCATTGGAGGATTCACAAAGCTGGTGGAAGGACAAGTGCTTATTTGTACTTAGTGGATCTATTTGCATCCATTGACAGGGATGATTTGATTAAGCTATGGGAGTTAGTAAAAAACAGGTTCAAGAACAGAGATCCAAACAATGAAAAGGATCTGGAATTACTTTATGAATTGCAGAACATATTTGAACCTGATCCAACAGGAGAACAACGGAAGTTTCAACCTGGTGATGAAGACCTCAGTTGGACCTTGCTAGATTCCTGTGGACTGCACTTGGTCACTACATGCAATGGAACTGATATCTATATGTTGATTGAAAGAACCTACCCACTTGCTCTTGGAACTCTTCTACAAATGCTGGATGCAGGGCTAAGGATGAGAAATGCAATAGAAATGGCCAAGGAGTTGCTACTGAAGATTTTTGACCAAGCTGGAAGACCTAGCAGAAGAAAGTGAAGTTTGGAATAATCCTCTAAGTCTGAAGAAACTTGTGTTTCAGAAACCCAATCACAAGTTTAGGGGAGGATTGTTGGGAAATTCACTTTAGAGAGTTAATACTTATAGTCTTAATGTTAGTACTGATAGTGATATTAGAAGAGTATTAACTAGTTAGTACTGATAGTGCAAAAGTTAGTACTGATAGTGTTGAGTTTGTACTGTTCTATATTAAGTATGTCGTGTAAGTTTTGTAACAGCATATCTTCTATATCAATAAAAGATATGATATACTTAATGCATAGTTATCTCTGTAAGGGATCTCCTTAGTGTATAAAAGGAGATCGTAGCTAGGTCAAGCAAATACCAATACTCTAGCCATCTTAAGAAAAGCTTCAAGGTTGTAAACCTTAGTACTAGGAGAGTACTCGTATTATTAATCAATAATATTGAAGCTGTTGGTGTTACTTTTGTTCTTACATTAATCTTCTAAAGCGCATTCAAGTAGATTCTGCATACTTGTGTGTATCTACAACAAAGTTTCTCATTGTTGTTTTGGAACCATCCAAGGCAACTACATGTTTACAAGCTAAGTGTTCTAGATCCAAGGTTTGGGACTCCACACTTAACACTAAGGTTATCTTTGGATATTTAGCCTACAATTCCACTAGTAACTATAAACTAATTTTCAACAAAGATTAATCAAGCATTAAAAACACAATGATGGCTTTAAGCACTCCTAAATCAATTACAATTAAGATAAGAGACAACCAATCAATATTTAATAACTAGGTTTCATAGATCTAAGCAAACACACAAGTAAATTAGCCGGACATGTTAAACATGCAAGCATACATACATTCAATCGAAGACATAATGAAATCAAGGGAATAAATAACTTATCTTGATGTAAAATAGGGTATTAGAACCCTAAAATACTGTCCAAGACGGACTATAATCTTTTTAGGTTTTTACTCCACAAGTCTACCTCTTTAAAAGTCTAAAAATTGGAATTCTATATATAGAGTTACAATTGCGATGACGTCACCTTTTAATTGTGACGCCGTCAGATTGCCGCCATTAGGGTTTCGTCTTGGCCAAGTCAACCTTGGGACGACGTCACGTTATGGTTGTGACGCCGTCAGCCTTCATATGTGATGTCGTCTGAAGCTGGATCTAGGGCGTCTGGGATAAAAAGTCTTCGTGACGCCCTACTCTTCAAAGCCTGACGCCGTCAGGTGCAAAATAGCAAATTCGCTCTGATCCGTCGCAAATATAGGGACGGTGTTGCCCTTTGTGTGGGACACCGTTAGGTACACTTCCAGCAGCTTGAGTGTCTTGATATTGACTTTAGCCATTTTCTTCACATATTCACTCCTTTTCGTCCAAATAAGCATCATTCCAGGATTTTGCCTTCAAGAGACCTAAAATGTGAAAAGGAACAAAATTAAGCAGTAACGGATATAAAAGTGGGCGATTAAGGGCTTAAATGACCCCTTAAAAGTGTACGTTTTAAATCCTTATCAGGTTCCATGTTGTTTTTTTGACATAAGCATTTGGCAGATGGTACTCTTAGTCGCTACAAAGCTCGTCTTGTGGCGAATGACAGCATAGAACCTTTTGGTATTGATGTTGATGAGTCTTTTAGTCCGGTTGTTAAACCGAATACTATTTTGACTATATTTAGTATTGTCATTTCTCAACATTTGCTTATTCATCAACTTGATGTTAAGAATGCATTTTTGCATGGGAATTTATCAGAGACAGTTTATATAACAACCCGTAAAATTTTGGATTATTATAATAATATTTATCACATCAGAAAATTTAAATCATTTATTTCCTGACAGAATGCCAATATCTAAAACTTAAAAACGAGAGGTCATTTCGTTTCCTTAGAAATAAGACACCGCACATACAAAACTTGCCCAAAAAGTATCTGTGAAATTTATTATTGTCCAAGTTAATATGTAAGCATACATAAGCTTAATCCATTGTTCCGAAAAGTTATTCCGTATACTTCCGTGCAGTAGCATACAAAACTAAAAATAAATACTTAGACAAGAGAAAAATACACTTTTTATCAATCACTGATAATTCACAAAAGAAAACGAGAGATTATCTCGAGAATTTAGAAGTCACGGCACCGCACGCAGACCGACACCAAATTAATAACGGCAAACATTTATAATCAAATTTCTACGTAATAATAATAATATATTATTACACTTACAAAAACGCTTCTAAAAATATAATTTCTATGTCTTTCGGGTACCGGGAAGGTGCGTTTACTCAAAGATTCGACAAAACACGAGGTACCGATTATACTGTTTCATCTAATAAAACAAAAGAGATAACATTCCTATATCTCTCTCTCTCCCACGTTTCCAACATATCTGTCCCTCTCTCTCTCTTTTGTCGACACAAACCAGAGAAAAGAAACATGAAAATGGATACTTCTACTTCTTTTGAAAGTCAAGACCAAGAACCCATCAACATCCCATGCCAAATTCGTCTCCCTACTACTCTAGCAATCACGAGGATGCCTAGGAGTGCGGCTATGGACAAAACGTGAGCCAAGATTAGGCCTGGAGCTATTCAAGACTCAGGAAAAATGAAGTCCAAGCTTACCCAATCATTCATGTATAATTAAGGTTGATGTCTCACAGGTTTCCTTCACTTTCACACAACAATCATGAAAATTAGGGTTTCATGAATCAAGGGGCTTTTGAAAATTGATAGAGGGGTTTTGTAGTTGAGGGCATAAGGAAACTACTCCAGAAGTTAATTGTTCCAATTCACCTCGAGTCTCCTCCAATTTGGTTTCTTTGTGTTCGGTTCTTCTTCCATTCGAGCCACCACCATTTTTGTTGTAAGGATTATTATCTTTCTTTAATTTAAAATCTTAATGTCTAATTTATTTGGTTTTAGTATTTGTTCTTTTCATTCGAATGGTATGAAACAAAATGAATTAAAAAGAGAAATTATTTTATTGATTATGTTGTTGTTGTTGTTGGCTGCTAAGAGTAAAAAGAAAAAGAAACACAAGACACTACTCATTTGGTAATCGGCTTAATAAGGTTTCGGCTTATCGACTTATTTGATTTTGACTTATAATCTTACAAGATTTTGGTGGATTTCGGCTTAGGAAGGATCACATGGAAGGAATCTCAGGGAAAAGATTTTGACTTTGGTTTAATGATGACCAAATGATAATATACGGAAGAGTAGTGTGCTTATAATAAGACGTTGTCGATCTGAACGAGAAAGGTACATATATTAAGTGTATATATAATGTATTTGTTTTAAGAAAACCAAGTCTTAAATAGATTTACGCGCAATTTGTATTTCAAAAATACGATGTAGTTTTTAATAATTTCAT
Organism: Chrysanthemum seticuspe; assembly: GCA_019973895.1. Taxonomy (NCBI): domain Eukaryota; kingdom Viridiplantae; phylum Streptophyta; class Magnoliopsida; order Asterales; family Asteraceae; genus Chrysanthemum; species Chrysanthemum seticuspe. The sequence continues at coordinate 53,785,433 of BPTQ01000003.1, forward strand.
CTCAGGCAATATGTTTTGAAAAGTTATATATATATAATAAATGTATATATATATATATATATATATATATATATATATATATATATATATATATATATATATATATATATATATATATATATATATATATATATATATATATATATATATATATATATATATATATATATATATATATATATATATATATATATAACTGTAACACCCCCAAAAATGACTCAGCGGAAGCATACAAGTATTGGGGTGCTACTAAATTGGTATCACAACATAAGCATAGAACAATTGGTTTTTCATAATTAACTTTTATTCATTCTTAAAAACAATGTTTACATTATTGATTAGTGCGGAAAATGGCCCATTGTAAACGAGTGGTCCCAATACATAAATCAGAGTCGTCTATGACCATGCCATGCCTTTGCCTTGCGCCTCCAAAGATAAGCTATCACCTCAAAACCTGAAGATACATGCTAAAAAGGGTCAGCTTACGCTGGTGAGTTCATAGGTTTATTTAAAAAGGGATTTCAGTACACTGTTTCAAATTTGGTTTTTGATGATCATTACGTCTTGCATAATGTCATAAAGTTTATGATTTCAATTCATAAAAGGATTTCATAAAAGAGATTTCATTAGTGGACCCTAAGTAGGGTATATGTACATTACAACGAATATAATGTCATATATTGAATCTATTACGCTAGCACTAAGTTCATGCAGCCGAAGCTACGACAGTTTATGTATGCACAAGGAAGTCATACAAATAAGGAGCCCATGGCGAGTGTTTATCCCAATACACTCGGTCCCGACATGCTATATGTTTCGCCTTGACCCAAGCGGGGTCAACCGAACAGGGGAGTCACCCCCAATAGATCTATTTATAACATTCGCGCTTCCCAGCAGGAATTGACGGTTCATGAAAAGGGCAATTTGGGATCTAAAGTCTTAGGCTAAGCTGCGTAATATTCAAGGTCAAAGGTTTTGGTGTGGTCCTTAAAGCATCTAGGTATGATGTATCTTAAAACATATCAATCAAAGGGCATAGTATGCATAGAATGCAAAATTTTAGTAATTAAATCATTTAAGTAAAAATGAGCATGTATCTTCCCCCAAAACAGTTATAAAACAAGTAAAAGTAGGGGCTATGAAACTCACCTTGGCAATGTGCAATATGAAGTCTAAAGGGAATTAAATCAAGGAGTGATAGTGCACGGCTCCGACACGCAACCTAATTAATACGGCATATTTAGTCTTTACTCATGTTTAAGACTCGATAAAGTTTAACTAACTTTATAAATTTTAAATGCTTTTGTTGTTGTTGTTGTTGTTGTTGTTGTTGTTGTTTATGTGGCATTATGTATCTTAGAACAATTTACAAGATTTAGGTGGATTTCGGCTTAGGAAGGATGACATGGAAGGAATCTCAGGGAAAAGATTTTGACTTTGGTTTAATGATGACCAAATGATAATATACGGAAGAGTAGTGTGCTTATAATAAGACGTTGTCGGTGTGAACGGGAAAGGACATATATTAAGTGTATATATAATGTATTTGTTTTAAGAAAACCAAGTCTTAAATAGATTTACGTGCAATTTGTATTTCCAAAATACAATGTAGTTTTTAATAATTTCATCTCAGGCAATATGTTTTGAAAAGTTATATATATATATTTTCGTGTCATTTAATATTAAATTAACTTGATTTATATATAATTTGTACTAGATAAATACTATAAATAAATTTTTCTGAAAATTTGATATGTTTAAGGTGTATATTCATGTTTAAATGTCAAAACTATATGTCTCATTTTATCAAGTCTAACATCCGGTTTTAATAATTAAACTCGTATGTTTATGTCACGTATAGATTATAAGTCGAGTTAAATATTAGTACTTGTGTTCATAATTTCGTTATTCAAGTTGTGACTTATGTTTTTAAATATGTTAACGATATATTGCAAGCATTGTCATAAGCCGTGTAATTAATCTATATCGAGTGAAATGGTCCTATCGTATTTTTAATATCGATGATGAATGATGTACCACAGGTGGAGAGTCGAGATGAGGCGAGAACAAGTCGAATGAAACGGACATTTAATTTCGAGGACTGGGGACGATATGAATTCTACGCCGGAGTGGGCTGTCCTACGTCAAATGGGCTCTTATGGGCTTCGGCCCAGTCATGGTTGATACCCATATTCATGGACTGGTTTGCATGCAATTTCAAATGCAGTATTATAACTGGATGGGCTTCTAAACCTTCTGGACTCTAAAATAATTTACAAAGTAGAGGTTGGTTATGTTTGGCAAAAATCTTGCCTACATAGTTTTAAAATTTTGACGTGAGGAAATAAGTAAAACACAAAACCATTTTTAGAGAATTTGGTGTTGCAGGGTATCTATTGACGCGGGGACTATGGACAAACGCAAGAGTAATAATGAACCCGAACTCTTAACATGTCGAGACTCAAACGAAGTAGCAAACACCCTCGGGGAGTCGGGGTGTCTCAATTTGAAGTAAACATACAACACAACATGTACACACTCTTCGAGTGTGTACACATTTTCAGTCGGGTTTTTAACACGGGTGCGCCAAGAAAGTGGGTCGATCACGAAAAATAAAAATTGTGAACATTTATACAACATAAGCCGAAAACCATATTAAGCTAATAAGATTATAAGTCAAAATCAAATAAGTCGATAAGCCGAAACCTTATTAAGCCGATTACCAAATGAGTAGTGTGTTGTGTTTCTTTTTCTTTTTACTCTTAGCAGCCAACAACAACAACATAATCAATAAAACAATTTCTCTTTTTAATTCATTTTGTTTCATACCATTCGAATGAAAAGAACAAATACTAAGACCAAATAAATTAGACATTAAAATTTAAATTAAAGAAAGATAATAATCCTTACAACAAAAATGGTGGTGGCTCGAATGGAAGAAGAACCGAACACAAAGAAACCAAATTGGAGGAGACTCGAGGTGAATTGGACAATTAAATTCTGGAGTAGTTTCCTTATGCCCTCAACTACAAAACCCCTCTATCAATTTTCAAAAGCCCCTTTATTCATGAAACCCTAATTTTCATGATTGTTGTGTGAAAGTGAAGCAAACCTGTGAGACATCAACCTTAATTATACATGAATGATTGGTTAAGCTTGGACTTCATTTTTCCTGAGTCTTGAATAGCTCCAGGCCTAATCTTGGCTCACGTTTTGTCCACAGCCGCACTCCTAGGCATCCTTGTGATTGCTAGAGTAGTAGGGAGATGAATTTGGCATGGGATGTTGATGGGTTCTTGGTCTTGACTTTCAAAAGAAGTAGAAGTAGCCATTTTCATGTTTCTTTTCTCTGGTTTATGTTGACAAAAGAGAGAGAGAGGGACATATATGTTGGAAACGTGGGAGAGAGAGAGATATAGGAATGTTATCTCTTTTGTTTTATTAGATGAAACAGTATAATCGGTACCCCATGTTTTGTCGAATCTTCGAGTAAACGCACCTTCTCGGTACCCGAAAGACATAGAAATTATATTTTTAGAAGCGTTTTTGTAAGCGTAATAATATATTATTATTATTACGTAGAAATTTGATTATAAATGTTTGCCGTTATTAATTTGGTGTCGGTCTGCGTGCGGGGCCGTGACTTCTAAATTCTCGAGATAATCTCTCGTTTTCTTTAGTGAATTTTCAGTGATTGATAAAAGGTGTATTTTTCTCTTATCTAAGTATTTATTTTTAGTTTTGTATGCTACTGTACGGCAGTATACGGAATAAATTTTCGGAATAATCGATTAAGCTTATGTATGCTTACATATTAACTTGGACAATAATAAATTTCACATATACTTTTTGGGCACGTTTTGTATGTGCGGTGTCTTATTTCTAAATAAACGAAATGACCTCTCATTTTAAGTTTTAGATATTGGCATTCTATCAGGAAATAAATGATTTAAATTTTCTGACGTGATAAATATTATTATAATAATCTAAAATTTTACGGGTTGTTATAGTCTACCCACCTTACAGGAGATCCGTCCCGGATCTCGGTTTATGTTACCTGATAGGGTGTCGGGAACGAGGTGATGGTATTTGGAACAAGTTTTGAATTGTCCCTAGGTTGTTTCTAGGGTTTCCTCTTTGGGTAAGGTTACCTAGGTGTTGTGCCAGGAGTACATCCTCTATCTGAGGAGTCATGATTTTTCTGGGGTAGGTTCATTGAGTGAAAGTTCTAATTTTGATGTTATGAGGTTTCATTATTTTGTTAGTGTGGGCACCTCTAATTTCTCATGGTTTTATCAAAACGTACCCATTTATGGTGTTTGATAGTTCTAGAGTATATAGGTTGGTTCTTCAGGTTCGTTATGGGTTTGTGTGTTTTCTTCTTTAAAGGGTGAAGAAACATTTGTTTTTCAGTTTTCTCTTTCGACTAAATGTTTATACAAGTTTGACTAAGACTAGATTTAAAAATCGATAATGTGTAAAAATGACACATTTTCAACAGATTATAAAACTGGTTCTTAATTATGGGGTGTAGAAGAAGGTCTTGCGAAACTTTTAGTGTTTCAGCATTTTGTCTCGTTTTAATGAGGGATTTGGAAAGTATTATGGTTGGATTTTAAAGGGGAATCCTTTAATTTGGAAACTATAGTATAGCAAGCAGGATATAACATTTACCCATCACTACGAGTAGGGTTTAGTTGTCTAAGTTGGGTAGGATTGGAGGTTTAATTTTTGGTGAACCTCATTGTTCTTCATGGTTTTAGGCAGAGATGTGGGATACATCCTAAGGTCAGGCTTAGCTATCAAGGAGGACATTGGTCATTTCTGTTTATGGGGTATTAACTTAAAACACATTTCGAGGAAATAAGTAACCAATAGAGTGGTTCTGGTATACATTTCAAAGTATTAAGGAATACTTTATTTTGGTAAGGTATGGGTAGAATTGTAGTTTATTTTATGGTGAAATGGTAAGGTGGTAATTTGGTTTGTAGAATGATTCATGAAGTGATTCATGAAGTATTTTGATTATAATGGTTTGAGGGATAATCGGAAATAGTTTGTATGGCAACTCTTTTGTTTGTAGGAGAGTAACAAGGTAGGCACGGTTATTCTTAAGAGGTGGGTGGAGTTTCTAGGTATCAAATTTTCAATGGTGAAATTTTTAAGTTTTGCGGAATTATGGGTCATTTACTGTGTCTTTCTAGATTTTGCCAAAGGTTTATTGTTCTTTCTCATAGGTGCTATTGGAAGGTTGCTCCTAATATGGTTTGATTTGTTCATGAAATGTAAGGTTTGGGGTAGGAGTGACTATAACATAACCCAATTGTGATATGGAATTTTAAAGTTTATGATTAAGAAGTAGTATGACGCCAGTGAGTGGCTTATGATTAAGGAATATTGTGACGCCAGTGAGTGGTGTGGAAAACTAGAAGGGGGGGGTTGAATAGTTTTGCCGATTTTACGTTAGTTTCAAAAACTTTAGATTCGTTAATATGTGAGATCTTATGGATGTAGAGAAAGTATAGATCTAATGATAAAGCAAGTAAATAAAGTAAAGCAAAGGGAAAGAAAAGACACAACCAATGTATAGTGGTTCGGCTACAAGGACACCTTCCTTGCCCTACTCCACTCCCCAAGTCACCTACTCGAGAGTTCAAGCACTATGTCAACAAACTCCTTCACTTGGCAGAGAAGCCTTCACAACGTTGCTTACACTTTTTCCGGTACAAAGCTAGATACCGAGTCCGTAACACGGTGGACCAAACCAACACGACTATTACACAACAAATATGTGAAATATCAAATACAAGATCTTCGCTACAGAAATCTTGCGGAGTGACAAATCAATCAAGGACCCCTTGCTTGGATGACTTGTAGAATGCTCGTGATCTCACCTTAGAGAAGGACCTATATGAGGATCACAATAGAAAGAAAGAAGAACAACTCTCTAGATCAAGTGATCTATATGTTAGAAGAGAATGAGAGTGTTTGAGAGATTTAGTTAGAAGAGGGGTGAGTTAGAATGAAGAAATGGCTCTCTATTTATAGGCAAAAGTCTTCACTGTTCCCCGGATCCCATGGATCCCTTCCACTTGGGATCCGTCTAGTGTAATCCTAGGGATCCGTGGAACGCTCCTCTTTGCCCATGGGTTTTTTGGTTATGGGTCATGGGTTATGGGTTGGTCCATGGGGTTTCTTTAGATTCAATGTATCTAAGTATACATTGTATCTAGCCAACTTGGGTATGGGTTAAGATCCATGGGTTATGGTCCATGGGTTAAGGTTTTTACCCATCCTAATAAACTATTACAACAAATGCTTAATTACTACATTTTTGTATTTAAATGGCTATATGTAAATGCTTTACAAAAATAACATGTATCCTTATAATTATACTTAAGATAACATTATATTTGTTATCAACAAAACACAAAGAGATCGCAAAATATTAATAAACGTTTTTACGGTTTATTTGTATTAACAATCTCCCCCTTTTTGTTGATGACAAAACATAATGTTATGATGAGTAAAACTTAAGAATAGATGTAAGTTTTGAAAGCTCCTAAGTTTTACTTCTTCTCCCCCTTTTTTGTCGAAACAAAAAGTTAACCCTTGGAAGAAATAAACATAAAAGTGTGGAAAAAGTAGTCCACGTATTTCTTACTCCCCCTTGACGGTAGCTCCCACTAGTTTGGGGCGTCAAGTGAAGAAAAAAAAAAAATCCTACACTAAGAAAGGTTAGTAACATGCTTATATAATCTTGTGATTGACGAGAATCAAGATTGGAAGCCAAGGTATGTAAACGAGGCCTTGTAATAAAATAACAAAGTGTAGTGGTATTTATGCCACCTACAAGCATGTAAAAATAAGAACAAGACTTGTTCTTGAAAATGACTCAAATGAAAAGGTACTAAAAATAGAAAATAGTAGTAATGATTTCGTCCATGCTTGCATAAGGTTTATGGATGGAGGTTTTGATGAGTGATGGTATTGATGCGATTAAGTATGAGGTTGAGTATGAATCGCATTTCTTCCCTAACTTTATTGCAATTTCCCTAGTGGATTGGCAATGTTCACAATGTAGGTGATGTGGGTAATGAGTGCGGAAGTTTTCCGGGGTGTTTTGATTTGAGTTATGTGGAAGATGTGGTGGAAAAATAGGAAAATATGGATCAACATCCGGAATGTTTGTAAGTGGTGGTGGAAAAGAACCTAGACGTTCTTGTAATGTGATGGGAGCTAATGGTGGTGATGTTTCAAGATCTTGAAAAATAGTATTTGGAGATGTGGGGGGTGTTGAAAAGACTATTTCTTTTTATTTAGGTTGTTTAGATCTTGTTGGAGTCTTAAGGAGTTCCAAAAGAGTGACTTTAGGTGGTGATGAAGTTGGTGTACTTGTTGGTGATGAGGGAGGTGCTATAAAGGAAGCATCTTGTGGTGAGTTATTAGTTGAGGAAGAACCATTTGAGGTTGGTTTTGCTAAGCAACAAGATCGGATACTAATCCGTGCGGATATCCTAGAGTTTGATTGTGGTATTTTGGATGGTGGTAGTACAAAGGTTTGGGTATCATGAAGATGATTGTTTGTACTAGGTGATTTATCTAAAGGGTTTGTGGAGGACATGGTGTATTGTGTTTGTGAGGATGAGATGGATTATGCAAGCATTTTGGGAGTTCTATATATAGAAAAACAAAGCATTGTAATGAATGCTTGACTCAAAATGTGGATTAAAATCTAATGATTAGATATGAATTTAAGGCATGTGATCATGAGAACACAAGCATTAAAGAGCATACAAAAAAAATAAAACAAATGTGGATTTTTCATCCAAAGTGAAAAAAATAGAAGGTAAAAACAGCTTCTGTCTCACGGATCCCACGGATCCTTCCCTTGAGGGATCCGTCCAGCATGAAGGCTGGGATCCGTGGGTCTGGTGATTCAGGCATCACAAAATTTTCCTTTTGGAAACATTTTTGCCTATTGTGTGCCTATATGCAAACTATTTGGAGTTGCGGTTATCTCGACCTCTAAAAGAAAAAAAATAAACTAGAAGTAGAAAAAGCATCCTATTGAGATAACCCGAAAATACATATTTAGTACATAAGTACGTAATTGAGTGTTATCAATGCTCCTAATTCATTGTTGCTTAAATGAATGTTCCCGAAAACACATATTAGTTATGTGTCCCCTTTAGCATTCAAAAGATATGAGATGCAATGAAAACGGGTTTTTACTTTGTATTAATAATGAAAAAGCGATTTGTCCTAGACGTGAGAAATTGCTTTTGTGAAATTGATACGGGAAGGTATCATTCTTTTAGAAAACATTTTGAAAAGAGTTTTTCTTGAAAATGTGTATGTGTTTGAAGAAAAAAAAATAAGAAAGCTATAAGTCGAAAACTTATCTTGGGTTTTGAAAATTTCCGTATTTTTTGTGAGTTGTGCTTGAAATAGAGATCCTAGACTCAGAAAGAAGAAGGCTAGTGTTTACATACCTTGTAGAGTCAAATAAGTTACGACGTTTTTTCCATTAGACCAAGACCAAGACGAAGTAGGTTGAATTGTTCCCGCTTCAACGGTTTGGTGAGGACGTCGGCTATGTTGTCTTCGGATGCTACCTTCTCAATAGAGATGTTCCCCTTTTGAACATTGTCTCTTAAGAAGTGATGTCGAATCTCTATATGCTTTGTGCGAGAATGTAATACCGGATTCTTGCTTAAGTCGATGGCACCTTTGTTGTCACATAGGATGGCTATGTCGCTTAGATGAATGTCGTAGTCGACTAACGCTTGTTTCATCCATAGTGCTTGTTGGCATGCTTTGCCGGCGGAGACGTACTCGGCTTCAGTTGTAGATATTGCTAATGCCGTTTGTTTCTTAGAAAACCAAGATGTTAAACAACATCCCATGAAAGTACATACCCCAATTGTAATTTTTCTATCAACGTAATCACCTGCATGGTCAGAATCTGCATATACAATTGTTTCTACTCCCGTGCCCTTAGGATACCATAATCCTAATTGTGTTATACCCTTAATGTATCTGAATATCCTTTTTACGGCTTCTAGGTGTGATATTTTAGGGTCTTCTTGAAATCTAGCACATAAGCAAACACTAAACATGATATCCGGCCTACTTGCCATGAGGTAGAGAAGACTACCTATCATGCCACGATATTTAGTATTATCTACGGATTCGCTGTCTTCATCTTTTGTGAGTTTGGTGTCGGATGACATTGGTGTCCTAATTGGTTTCGACTCTTCTAGACCGAATTTCTTTAACATCTCCTTTATGTATTTAGATTGATTAAAGAAGATACCATCTTCTACTTGTTTAATTTGTAGACCAAGAAAGAAACTAAGTTCTCCCATCATACTCATCTCGAACTCGTCATGCATGATTTTAGAGAAATCATCACACATGTCTTGACAAGTGGATCCGAATATAATATCATCTACATATATTTGCACTATGATTATATGTGACTCTCTTTTCTTAGTAAAAAGTGTGTTGTCAACTAACCCCATGGTATAGTTGTGTTTAATTAAAAATGACTTGAGTCTATCATACCAAGCTTTTGGAGCTTGTTTAAGACCGTAAAGGGCTTTCTTTAATTTATATACATGTTTGGGTTTTTCAAAATCGATAAAGCCCGGAGGTTGAGCTACGTATACTTCTTCATTAATGAGACCATTTAGAAAAGCGCTTTTGACATCCATTTGATAAAGCTTTAGATCATTAGCACAAGCATACGCAAGAAGTATTCTTATAGAATCTAATCTAGCCACAGGGGCATAGGTCTCATCAAAGTCTATTCCTTCTTGTTGGTTATACCCTTGGGCAACGAGTCTAGCCTTGTTCCTAGACACTACTCCGTTTGCATCTAATTTGTTTTTATATACCAATTTGGTTCCTATTATGGTTTGATTACTAGGTGGAGGGACAAGCGTCCAAACATCATTAAACACGAATTGATTTAGTTCTTCTTGCATAGCCATTACCCAACTCTCATCTTTTATGGCTTCTTGTGTATTCCTAGGTTCTATGGTTGAAACAAAACAAAACAATCTACTTTGATTTTGAACTTGAGACCTTAATGTTCGTTCGTTTAGCTTTCCTATGACTTTATCTACGGGGTGATCTTTGGACTCTTTAATGTTTATGATTTCATTATTTAAAGGTTCTTCTTCTTCATTTATCTTTTTCTTTATTACTATAGCATCACTTTATATGATCTCGTCATCGACAAGAGGTGGAGAGGGTTTGGGTGGACTTTCATCAAATTTTATATTTAATGACTCTTCTACCTTCATTGTTTCTTTGTTTAATATGAAGTAAGCTTTGCTATTTGGCGAATAACCTAGAAAGATACCTTCGGTTGATTTAGGATCAAATTTTGTAAGGTAATCTTTAGTGTTAAGAATAAAACATTTGCTTCCAAAGACTCTAAGGTGATTTAACGTAGGCTTTTTGCCTCGGAGTAACTCATATGGAGTTTTACCTAAGATTGGTCTTATTAATACTCGATTGAGTATGTACGTTGAAGTATCAACGGCATTACACCAAAATTTTTGAGGTATGGATTATTCATTAAGCATTGTTCGACTCATTTCTTGTAGGGTTCTATTCTTTCTTTCTACTACCCCATTCGATTGTGGAGTGCGTGGAGCCGAGAAGTTGTGAGTAATACCATTAGCGTCACAAAAGGCCCCAAATTGCACTTCATTATCGAATTACCTACCATGATCCGTCCTAATGGACACTATAGGACTTCCTATTTGTCTTTGGATCTTTTTGCTTAATATTTCAAAATAATTAAAGGTTTCTGTTTTGTTCTTTAAAAATTTTGTCCATATATACCTAGAGTAGTCATCCACTATGACCAAAGTGTAGTAGTTGCCTCCATAACTTTGGATAGCGGATGGACCAAATAAATCCATATGTAGTAATTCTATACACCTACTTGTTGACACCATGTTTTTAGCTTTATGACTAGAATGAGCTTGTTTTCCTACATTACAAGCATCACAAAAGTGATGTTCATATTTTAACTTAGGTAGATCTCTTACTAGATCTTTGGATGATAGCGATTGAAGAAGTCGCATATTGGCATGACCCAATCTTCAATGCCATAAGGTCGAAGTATCATCCATAGAGGTAAGACAAAGTTTGTCTTTAGGTTCATTACCAATTTTAATGACTCCATGTTTCCTAATTCCTCTTCCTATGGTTATGCCATTTTTTAGTATCTTACTACCGGTTTCGGTAAAAAGTACATTGCACTTTTTATCACATATTTGTCCTATACTTAAGAGATTAAAGTTTAGGTTTTCTACGTGACACACATCGTTAATGGTTAGAGATTTGTTAGAAATCGTACCTTTACCGATGATTCTACTTTTGCTATTTCTAAACACCACATTACCTCCATTTACGGATTCATATGTGGAGAATAGATCCCTATTGCCGGTCATGTGCCTCGCGCACCCACTATCCTTGACCCATTCATCGGGGTCTAGATCGACCTTTAAGCACACCTCGTCATTTGCCATGAGACAAATTTCTTCGTCCTCCTCGTCGCTCATTCCCCACGTGCCGCTCACGAACGCTTTATGATCATCCCGTTTGGGACACTTACTAATAAAGTGGTTTGAGTCCCCACATTTAAAGCAAGTACGATCATCCTTTGGCTTCTCGTCCTCTTTGCTTTTCCGAAAGCCTTTCTTATCGTCATATGGTTGTTTGACGTATCTTCCCTTTCTTCTAAAGAAATTTTTAAAGTCCCTTACCGCCATAGCGTACTCCTCGTCGTCACTACTCGGAGAGGAGTTCTCTTCATTGCTTGAAGCCTTTTTGGCTTTAAGGGCAAGAGATTTGTGTTTCTCTTTTACCTTTGAGGCTTCGGATTCTTTGGCAAGGACAAGCTCGTAGACTTTTAGGTTGCCTATGAGTTCATTGAGGGTGAGGATTGTTAAATCTTTTGACTCTTCGATCGCCGTCACCTTGGATCTCCACTTCGATGGAAGTTCCCTTAGATATCTCCTAACATGGTTACGGCTAGAAAAAGATTCATCAAGTGCTTGTAACGATGTAATAATAGTATTAAAGTTAGCAAAAGAATGATCTATAGTTTCCTCATCCGATATTGAAAATTGTTCATATTGTTGAACAAATAAATCAATTTTATTATTCTTAACTTGTTAGTTGCCTTGATGAGTTACAACTAAAGAAGTCCAAATTTCTTTAGAGGTTTTAAGCATAGAAATTCTTTCGAATTCCTTTTTCGGTAAAGCATTATATAAAACCATTTTTGCTTCACTATTTTTAGAAAGCTTTTTCTTCATTTTCATCATTTAGTTTATCATGAGGTATGTTAACTAAATTCCCTTTATCGTATTTTGAGGTAGCCTCAAAGTCGCCTTCAACAATAATGTACCAAAGATCAATATCTTTAGATTTCACATATGTTTCGAATCTATTTTTCCAATATATAAAACCATTAGTTTCAAGTAGTGGTGGTCGTTGCATAGATTGCCCTTCCTTATAATTTTCAGAACCCATAGTGATCGAAAAGTTTTTAAAATACAATTTTACTTTAAAACTTTTATAAACTTAGCTCTTGATGCCAATTGTGGAAAACTAGAAGGGGGGGGGGTTGAATAGTTTTGCCGATTTTACGTTAGTTTCAAAAACTTTAGATTCGTTAATATGTGAGATCTTATGGATGTAGAGAAAGTATATATCTAATAATAAAGCAAGTAAATAAAGTAAAGCGAAGGGAAAGAAAAGACACAACCGATGTATAGTGGTTCGGCTACAAGGACACCTTCCTTGCCCTACTCCACTCCCCGAGTCACCTACTCGAGAGTTCAAGCACTATGTCAACAAACTCCTTCACTTGGCGGAGAAGCCTTCACAACGTTGCTTACACTTTTTCCGGTACAAAGCTAGATACCGAGTCCGTAACACGGTGGACCAAACCAACACGACTATTACACAACAAATATGTGAAATATCAAATACAAGATCTTCGCTACAGAAATCTTGCGGAGTGACAAATCAATCAAGGACCTCTTGCTTGGATGACTTGTAGAATGCTCGTGATCTCGCCTTAGAGAAGGACCTATATGAGGATCACAATAGAAAGAAAGAAGAACAACTCTCTAGATCAAGTGATCTATATGTTAGAAGAGAATGAGAGTGTTTGAGAGATTTAGTAAGAAGAGGGGTGAGTTAGAATGAAGAAATGGCTCTCTATTTATAGGCAAAAATCTTCACTGTTCCCCGGATCCCACGGATCCCTTCCACTTGGGATCCGTCTAGTGTAATCCTAGGTGTGGAAAACTAGAAGGGGGGGGGGTGGAATAGTTTTACCAATTTAAAACTTCCTTTTAAATATTTAGATCGACTTATGTCAATCTATTTGGTTGTTTATGTTGGACGTTGATAGATATATATATATAAACATATAATGAAAGATAAAGAGTAAGAAGCACATCACCACGACACAAGTTATTTATAGTGGTTCGACTACAAGGACACCTTCCTTGCCCTACTCCACTCCCCGAGTCACCTACTCAAGAGTTCGTAAGCACTACACCAAATCTCCTTATGGCGTAGAAGCCTTCACAACGTCGCTTAACCTTTTTCCGGTACAAAGCTAAATACCGAGTTCTTTCACACCAAGGCGAACCACATCTAACACTACGTCGCCTACCCTTTATACGGTGCTAGGCTAACCACCGAGTTCTTTCACACCTTAGGAGAACTAATCCTATCACAACGTCGCCTACCCTTTATTAGGTACTAGGCTAAGCACCTAGTTCCATTATGGAGGAACTACTACCCTTCACGACACAACACCTATTATCAAGGAGATCTACTCCTTGTTACAACACCATCAAGGATATCACCATCCTTGTGAATAAATAAACACTTATATGTATAACGATGCACCTCATTGATTATACGACCTAAGCATTCTGCCCAAATGCTACTTGTTTTGATTCTTCGGCCTCCTTCACTAATGCCTTTGACACAACGCTTGACATCCTTCACTAATGCCTTCGTCTTGACACCTTAAGCATTCTGTTAGTGCAAATATTACGATATTTAATCTATACAGTCTCGTTTGTTTTGATTGATGACAAACATGTAACTTGTAATACATAACGTAAAATGTACAAGTTACTTGTAATTACATTTGTCTCAACATACATTCAACACCTCTCGATGTCTCAAGTCCTCGTATGTTACAACACAGGTTCGTACATGTTTGTTATGTGGCATTATGATCAAACCCATTAACAAATCATTTAGAATGTTTAAAATACGTTTAGAGTCACTAAGTATTTTAATAGGTTAACCATTCTATTTTGAACCTCATTTTACATTTTGCATTCACAAGTATTTCAAAAGGTAACTAGACATTTTATCAACTAGTTACATAATACATTTTACAAGTTTACTTTGATAAACCTTTTAATCTAAAAATGGAAATACATGTTACATCATGTCATGCATCATCTTTGAAATCCTTGGAAGATCACTTGAATATTTTGGTTAGATTGACACTCAATATATCAAATGTGATCTTAGTAAGATTTGGTAATATCTTGGAAAGATTTGAAGAAAGATTTTTTAGATTTTATGTCAGGTACCCACGGCACCAAATTGTATAAAGGACGGAACCCTTTTAAGGGGTCCGTGGTCCGTGGACGCTCCTGTCCACTTTTGGCTATAAATAGAAGCCCATTGTTTTCCCATTTCTTCACCACTTCAAAGCAAATCTTCTCCACCTTCTTGCATACATTTAGATCAATCATTAACAATGTAGTAACACACATTAAACACCCTAATGATCATGATCATAATGCTTCTAACATTCATCTTTGTTGTAAGCATACTCTTTGATCAACCAAGGAAATCTTGGAGATCTAGCCATCCCCACTCACCACAAGTTGAAGATCTATCACAAGAAGTTTAGGGAACTTGTGATCTTCATCATGAAGGCTTCCTATCAATGGAAGTTCATTCAGAATTAGTTATTCATATCCATTAGACATTTATGTCATGGATCATTAGTGTAAACATCATTGCATCATAACAACACTTTCACCAAACTAGATTAGATGGTTTATGTGTTTGTGCCATAAAACACAAGGTTTATTATGTTGGGCCATAAAACATATTGGGAGTGGTTGTACCCTTGTAAAAGAACTCGACATCTAGCTTAGTGTCGGAAATATTGTATAGGCGACGTTAGGTTGGTTCTACCTCGAACTAGAACCCGGTATTTAGCTTTGTACCGGAAAAAGTGTAAGCGACGATTGTAAGGTTTTCTCCGCCGAGAAGCGAGCTTGTTGATTTAGTGAAGTAACTCTCGAGTTGGGTACTCGGGGAGTGGAGTAGGGCGGAAAGAAGATCCGTGACCGAACCACTATAAATCCTCGTGTTCGGTTTGCACTTTCCTTTCTTTATCTCTTTACTTTTATACTTGCACTATACTATTGTTTGTGATGTGGTTTGATGTTCATGATTGTGTGACAACTTGGTTTACCATGCTTTATATTAGTCACAAACAATAATTGGTACTTTCATATTATAACAAGCTTCATAAGCGATTTGATACTAAAGATCTAAAGTTTTTAAACGGTAACGTATTCACCCCCCTCTACGTTTCCACAATTGGTATCAGAGCCACGTAGCTCGTATTTTCAAAACAAATGGTTTTTAAAATAGAGTACGATCCATGTATCAAATTACCATTGAAGCGAAAAATAATATGAAAAATGCTTTGCTTGTTATACTTAGAAATTTTGTTGTTAAATGTAACTTTGTATACAAGCTTGAAGGTTTTCTTGAAAAGTAAAATAAATTTTTTTTTTGAAAGAACTAGTAAGTATTGTATTGTGTGCTCATAGAAAATTTACGAAGAAATATGATTTTAAAGAAGTGTTTGGGATAACTATAAATCTAGTTGAAAAATCACCTCCGTAAATGTTTAAGATAAGTTACATAAGTATATATATTGTTAAATATGTGTATTATATGTTTACTATGAAATCTAGTAAGTCGCACACGTTTTCTCTATGTCAAATACTAGTTTTGGTGAATCTGTCTCAGAGGACCACGGCACCAAATCTTATAAAGGGCGGATCCCTTTATTTGGTTCCGTGGAATCCGTATGTACAGTATGCAGTTTTTTGGGCAACTTCAAAAAATCATAACTAATTAACCGTAAGTCCGTACGAGTCGAGCCACCTATCATTTTAAAGGGAATTGAGTCTACTTTCATTTAAAAATACTCTCATGGCCTGAGTCTAATTTTAAATAAGTGAAATAGACCAAATACTACAGTATGTCTAAAATATTGAGTTTCGCTTTAACATAAAAAATCAAAATTTTGAATCAAGCAATTCAAGTTGGTATTCTTAGAACTTTGATACAACTTCCTTTGAAACTAAATAATTTGGTAATATGTTTAAAGGAAACTAATCAAGCATGGTATACATCGTCATACTTAAACGTAAAACGACGAAAAGTGTCTTTCTTGTTATGCTATGCTAAATGACCACTTGTTTATGTTGTTTGCATATATGTTGCTTGCTTATTTTTTTAAATTGTTGTTTACACTTGTTTGTTTATATAATATAAGTGTCAATCTTGCCATGTTATTTATTCGCTTGTTTGACGATTTCTTGTTTATGCACAATAGGTTATTTGCTAGATTTTGTGCACTAAGTTGGAAAATTATTTTACCATCGCTTGTAGAATTAGATCACTTCGTTTGCATAGGTTACTAACATCTCGCATAACTTATGAAATGTCATAACTCACTTAGCAATGAGTACTAAGTAAATTAGTCAAGTACTTTGAAAAATGAAGGTGTTAAGAGAGTGTTTGGTACAAGGACAAAAACAATGTTGTATGATGTAATTTATTTGTTTTTACTTTGTAGGATGATAATATGACTTAAAACAATGTTATATGCTAACCGGTTTATGCAGGAGGATAGCACAAGTGTGTTATCAAATTTTACCCATTTTCACTTTTATGTGAAAATCGTTAGCCCTTGGTCAAAGTCTATGCTCCACTATATTTGTATATGTGTTATCGACTTTTCCTAACTAGAAGTAATTAATGTCACATGTTTTAAGCAAAATTTCAGGTTTCGGAAAACTCCCCGACACCTAAAAAAAAATGGGTCTGTGAACTTTTCTGGTGTCCACGGATCAGACGGCACCAAAATGTTGGTACCGTCTGTTATGTATTTTGGTACCGCCATACCTGTACAGGCGGACCAGGCGGCACCAATTTAAGGGTTCCGGCTGTGTAAAGAAATGGTGCCGTGAATCCTACAGGTAAGTTATTGAATTTTACTAAATCCCGCAATCCAATT
>BPTQ01000003.1:53811063-54156535 GCA_019973895.1 Chrysanthemum seticuspe
AGAAATCTTGCGGAGTGACAAATCAATCAAGGACCCCTTGCTTGGATGACTTGTAGAATGCTCGTGATCTCACCTTAGAGAAGGACCTATATGAGGATCACAATAGAAAGAAAGAAGAACAACTCTCTAGATCAAGTGATCTATATGTTAGAAGAGAATGAGAGTGTTTGAAAGATTTAGTAAGAAGAGGGGTGAGTTAGAATGAAGAAATGGCTCTCTATTTATAGGCAAAAGTCTTCATTGTTCCCCGGATCCCACGGATCCCTTCCACTTGGGATCCGTCTAGTGTAATCCTAGGGATCCGTGGAACGCTCCTCTTTGCCCATGGGTTTTTTGGTTATGGGTCATGGGTTATGGGTTGGTCCATGGGTTTTCTTTAGATTCAATGTATCTAAGTATACATTGTATCTAGCCAACTTGGTTATGGGTTAAGATCCATGGGTTATGGTCCATGGGTTATGGTTTTTACCCATCCTAATAAACTATTACAACAAATGCTTAATTACTACATTTTTGTATTTAAATGGCTATATGTAAATGCTTTACAAAAATGACATGTATCCTTATAATTATACTTAAGATAACATTATATTTGTTATCAACAAAACACAAAGAGATCGCAAAATATTAATAAACATTTTAACGGTTTATTTGTATTAACAATCTCCCCCTTTTTGTTGATGACAAAACATAATGTTATGATGAGTAAAACTTAAGAATAGATGTAATTTTGGAAAGCCCCTAAGTTTTACTTCTTCTCCCCCTTTTTGTCAAAACAAAAAGTTAACCCTTGGAAGAAATAAACGCTAACTCCCCCTTGACGGTAGCTCCCCCTTGTTTGGGGCGTGAAGTGAAGAAAAATAAAAATCCTACAACAAGAAAGGTTAGTAACATGCTTAAATAATCTTGTGATTGACGAGAGTCAAGATTAGGAGCCAAGGTATGTAAACATTCCCTTGTAATAAAACAACAAATTGTAGTGGTATTTATGCCACGTATAAGCATGAAACAATAAGAACAAGACTTGTTCTTGAAAATGACTTCAAAAGAAAAAAATACTGAAAATAGAAAATAGTAGTAGTGATTCCTTCCATGCTTGCATAAGGTTATGGATGGAGGTTTTGATGAGTGATGGTATTGATGCGATCAAGGATAAGGTTGAGTATGAAACGCATTTCTTCCCTAACTTCTATTGCGATTTCCCTAGTGGATTGGCAATGTTCACAATGTAAATGATGTAGGTAATGAGTGCGGAAGTTTTCCGGGTTGTTTTGATTTGAGTTATGCGGAAGTTGTGGTGGAAAAATAGGAAAATATGGATCAACATCCGGAATGTTTGTAAATGGTGGTGGAAAAGAACCTAGATGTTCTTGTAATATGATGGGAGCTAATGGTGGTGATGTTTCAAGATCTTGAAAAATAGTATTTGGAGATGTGGGGGGTGTTGAAAAGACTATTTCTTTTTGTTTAGGTTGGTTAGATCTTGTTGGAGTCTTAAGGAGTTCCAAAAGAGTGACTTTAGGTGGTGATGAACTTGGTGTACTTGTTGGTGATGAGAGAGGTGCTATAAAGGAAGCATCTTGTGGTGAGTTGTTTGTTGAGGATGAACCATTTGAGGTTGGTTTTGCTAAGCAACAAGATCGGATACTAATCCGTGCGGATATCCTAGAGTTTGATTGTGGTATTTTGGATGGAGGTAGTACAAAGGTTTGGGTATCATGAAGATGATTGTTTTTACTAGGTGATTCATCTAAAGGATTTGTGGATGACATGGTGTATTGTGTTTGTGAGGATGAGATGGATTATGCAAGCATTTTGGGAGTTCTATATATAGAAAAACAAATCATTGTAATGAATGCTTGACCCAAAATGTGGATTAAAATCTAATGATTAGATATGAATTTAAGGCATGTGATCATGAGAACACAAGCATTAAAGAGCATACTCCAAAAAAAATGTGGATTTTTCATCCAAAGTGAGAAAAATAGAAGGTAAAAACAGATTCTGTCTCACGGATCCCACGGATCCTTCCCTTGAGGGATCCGTCCAGCATGAAGGCTGGGATCCGTGGGTCTGGTGATTCAGGAAGCACAAAATTTTCCTTTTGGAAACATTTTTGCCTATTGTGTGCTTATATGCAAACTATTTGGAGTTGCGGTTATCTCGACCTCTAAAAGGAAAAAGAAAAATAAACTAGAAGTAGAAAAAGCATCCTATTGAGATAACCCGAAAACACATATTTAGTACATAAGAACGTAATTGAGTGTTATCAATGCTCCTAATTTATTGTTGCTTAAATGAATGTACCCGAAAACACATATTAGTTATGTGTCCCCTTTAGCATTCAAAAGACATGAGATGCAATAAAAACGGGGTTTTTTTTGTAATAATAATGAAAAAGCAATTTGTCCTAGACGTGAGAAATTGCTTTTGTGAAATTGATACGGGAAGGTATCATTATTTTAGAAAACATTTTGAAAAGAGTTTTTCTTTGAAAATGTGTATGTGTTTGAAAAAAAATAAGAAAGCTATAAGTCAAAAACTTATCTTGGGTTTTGAAAATTCCCGTATTGTTTGTGAGTTGTGCGTAAAATAGAGATCCTAGACTCAGAAAGAAGAAGGCTAGTGTTTACATACCTTGTAGAGTCATATAAGTTACGACGTTTGTTCCATTAGACCAAGACCAAGACGAAGTAGGTTGAATTGTTCCCGCTTCAACGGTTTGGTGAGGACGTCGGCTATGTTGTCTTCGGATGCTACCTTCTCAATAGAGATGTTCCCCTTTTGAACATTGTCTCTTAAGAAGTGATGTCGAATCTCTATATGCTTTGTGCGAGAATGCAATATCGGATTCTTGCTTAAGTCGATGGCACCTTTGTTGTCACATAGGATGGCTATGTCGCTTAGATGAATGTCGTAGTTGACTAACGCTTGTTTCATCCATAGTGCTTGTTGGCATGCTTTGCCGGTGGAGACGTACTCGGCTTCGGTTGTTGATATTGCTAATGCCGTTTGTTTCTTAGAAAACCAAGATGTTAAACAACATCCCATGAAAGTACATACCCCACTTGTACTTTTTCTATCAACGTAATCACCTGCATGGTCAGAATCTACATATACAATTGTTTCTACTCCCGTGCCCTTAGGATACCATAATCCTAATTGTGTTGTACCTTTAATGTATCTAAATATCCTTTTTACGGCTTCTAGGTGTGATATTTTAGGGTCTTCTTGAAACTAGCCCATAAGCAAACACTAAACATGATATCCGGCCTACTTGCCATGAGGTAGAGAAGACTACCTATCATGCCACGATATTTAGTATTATCTACGGATTAGCCGTCTTCATCTTTTGTGAGTTTGGTGTCGGATGACATTGGTGTCCTAATTGGTTTCGACTCTTCTAGACTGAATTTCTTTAACATCTCCTTTATGTATTTAGATTGATTAAAGAAGATACCATCTTCTACTTGTTTAATTTGTAGACCAAGAAAGAAACTAATTTATCCCATCATACTCATCTCGAACTCGTCATGCATGATTTTAGAGAAATCATCACACATGTCTTGACAAGTGGATCCGAATATAATATCATCTACATATATTTGCACTATGATTATATGTGACTCTCTTTTCTTAGTAAAAAGTGTGTTGTCAACTAACCCCATGGTATAGTTGTGTTTAATTAAAAATGACTTGAGTCTATCATACCAAGCTTTTGGAACTTGTTTAAGACCGTAAAGAGCTTTCTTTAATTTATATACATGTTTGGGTTTTTCAAAATCGATGAAGCCCGGAGGTTGAGCTACGTATACTTCTTCATTAATGAAACCATTTAGAAAAGCGCTTTTGACATCCATTTGATAAAGCTTTAGATCATTAGCAGAAGCATACGCAAGAAGTATTCTTATAGACTCTAATCTAGCCACGGGGGCATAGGTCTCATCAAAGTCTATTCCTTCTTGTTGGTTATACCCTTGGGCAACGAGTCTAGCCTTGTTCCTAGACACTACTCCGTTTGCATCTAATTTGTTTTTATATACCCATTTGGTTCCTATTATGGTTTGATTACTAGGTGGAGGGACAAGCGTCCAAACATCATTAGACACGAATTGATTTAGTTCTTCTTGCATAGCCATTCCCCAACTCTCATCTTTTATGGCTTCTTGTGTATTCCTTGGTTCTATGGTTGAAACGAAATAAAACAAGCTACTTTGACTTTGAACTTGAGGCCTTAATGTTCGTTCGTTTAGCTTTCCTATGACTTTATCTACAAGGTGATCTTTGGACTCTTTAATGTTTATGGTTTCATCATTTAAAGGTTCTTCTTCTTCATTTATCTTTTTCTTTATTACTATAGCATCACTTTCTATGATCTCATCATCGACAAGAGGTGGAGAGGGTTTGGGTGGACTTTCATCAAATTTTATATTTAATGACTCTTCTACCTTCATTGTTTCTTTGTTTAATATGACGTAAGCTTTGCTATTTGGCGAATAACCTAGAAAGATACCTTCGGTTGATTTAGGATCAAACTTTGTAAGGTAATCTTTAGTGTTAAGAATAAAACATTTGCTTCTAAAGACTCTAAAGTGATTTACCGTAGGCTTTTTGCCTTGGAGTAACTCATATGGAGTTTTACCTAAGATTGGTCTAATTAAGACTCGATTGAGTATGTACATTGAAGTATCAACGGCATTACACCAAAACTTTTGAGGTATGGATTGTTCATTAAGCATTGTTCGACTCATTTCTTGTAGGGTCCTATTCTTTCTTTCTACTACCCCATTGGATTGTGGAGTGCGTGGAGCCGAGAAGTTGTGAGTAATACCATTAGCGTCACAAAAGGCTCCAAATTGCACTTCATTATCGAATTCCCTACCATGATCCGTCCTAATGGACACTATAGGACTTCCTAGTTGTCTTTGGATCTTTTTGCTTAATACTTCAAAATAATTAAAGGTTTCCATTTTGTACTTTAAAAATTTTGTCCATGTATACCTAGAGTAGTCATCCACTATGACCAAAGTGTAGTAGTTGCCTCCATAACTTTGGATAGCGGATGGACCAAATAAATCCA
Organism: Chrysanthemum seticuspe; assembly: GCA_019973895.1. Classification (NCBI taxonomy): domain Eukaryota; kingdom Viridiplantae; phylum Streptophyta; class Magnoliopsida; order Asterales; family Asteraceae; genus Chrysanthemum; species Chrysanthemum seticuspe. Next base: position 53,816,144 of record BPTQ01000003.1, read on the forward strand.
TATGTAGTAATTCTAGACACCTAGTTGTTGACACCATGTTTTTAGCTTTATGACTAGAATGAGCTTGTTTTCCTACATTACAAGCATCACAAAAGTGATGTTCATATTTTAACTTAGGTAGATCTCTTACTAGATCTTTGGATGATAGCGATTGAAGAAGTCGCATATTGGCATGACCTAATCTTCGATGCCATAAGGTCGAAGTATCATCCATAGAGGTAAGACAAAGTTTGTCTTTAGGTTCATTACCAATTTTAATGACATAGACTCCATGTTTCCTAATTCCTCTTCCTATGGTTATGCCATTTTTTAGTATCTCACTACCGGTTTTGGTAAAAAGTACATTGCACTTTTTATTACATATTTGTCCTATACTTAAGAGATTAAAGTTTAGGTTTTCTACATGACACACATCGTTAATGGTTAGAGATTTGTTAGAAATCGTACCTTTACCGATGATTCTACATTTGCTATTTCCAAACACCACATTACCTCCATTTACGGATTCATATGTGGAGAATAGATCCCTATTGCCTGTCATGTGTCTCGTGCACCAGATATCCTTGACCCATTGATCGGGGTCTAGATCGACCTTTAAGCACACCTAAGACAATAATAAACTGAAAAGTTTGGTCCCCATTTGTTCAGGGGTCCATTAGTGTTAAACATTCCATTCATGTTAGACATGTATGGATAAGATGAATATGCATTCCATGGAGCAAAGTTTTGAAAAGGAAAACCGTTTTGCATATTTGGGTTCCATCCCATTTGATGGTTACTTCTTGGATAAACGTTATTAGGTCTCCTAAATGAATTAGGTTTTGAAAAAGATGGAGCTTTGTTTCTTGTAAAAGTAGGATTATATTTTGGAGGTGGTTGTCTAGTGGTGACGTGAGTTGGTTTCTTCCTATTAATGATAACAAAATCAGTTCTAGATGAAGACGCTACGTTATTACTACTGTTTACTACAGCAGATCCACGGATCCCTGTCTGTACACTAGCCGGTTCCCTTTTTAGGGGATCCGTGGGATCCGCCACAACAGTGGCTGGTTTTTCTAGCGCCTTAACAAATTTTGTTTATTTACTTTCACTAGTTGATGGATCAAGTTGTTGAATACCTAAGCCTTTTAGGTTGTTACCAGTTTTAACACCATCTAGTATTGTATCTAAGGTGTTCGTACTCATTCTAGCAATTTTAGAATCTAGATGATCAACTAGTGTTTGAAGTTGAACGCAAAGTTCACATTCACCACTTGCTATTTTACCCTTTTATAAACGCTTTAGTTTTGCTTTTAATTCTATGACTTCTTTATCTAAACGTTGGTTTTGACTCTTTAAAATCTTATTTTTGTTAATTAGTTTTAAGCTAATGTTGCATAGTTTGTCATATTCGTTATGCAAAGAGTCGTCATCAAGTGATGAACTACTATAGTATTCGTGACATACCTCGTCATTTGCCATGAGACAAATTTCTTCGTCCTCCTCGTCGCTCATTCCCCACGTGCCACTCACGAACGCTTTATGATCATCCCGTTTGGGACACTTACTAATAAAGTGGTTTGGGTCCCCACATTTAAAGCAAGTACGATCATCCTTTGGCTTCTCGTCCTCTTTGCTTTTCCGAAAGCCTTTCTTATCGTCATATGGTTGTTTGACGTATCTTCCCTTGCTTCTAAAGAACTTTTTAAAGTCCCTTACCGCCATAGCGTACTCCTCGTCATCACTACTCGAAGAGGAGTTCTCTTCATTGCTTGAAGCCTTTTTGGCTTTAAGGGCAAGAGATTTGTGTTTCTCTTTTACCTTTGAGGATTCGGAGTCTTTGGCAAGGACAAGCTCGTAGACTTTTAGGTTGCCTATGAGTTCATCGAGGGTGAGGATTGTCAAATCTTTTGACTCTTCGATCGCCGTCACCTTGGACCTCCACTTCGATGGAAGTGCCCTTATAATCTCCTAACATGTTTACGGCTAGAAAAAGATTCATCAATTGCTTGTAACGATGTAATAATAGTATTAAAGTTAGCAAAAGAATGATCTATAGTTTCCTCATCCGATATTGAAAATTGTTCATATTGTTGAAAAAATAAATCAATTTTATTATTCTTAACTTGTTGGTTGCCTTGATGAGTTACAACTAAAGAAATCCAAATTTCTTTAGAGGTTTTAAGCATAGAAATTCTTTCGAATTCCTTTTTCGGTAAAGCATTATATAAAACCATTTTTGCTTCACTATTTTTAGAAAGCTTTTTCTTCATTTCATCATTTAGTTTATCATGAGGTATGTTAACTAAATTCCCTTTTGAGGTAGCCTCAAAGTCGCCTTCAACAATAATGTACCAAAGATCAATATCTTTAGATTTCACATATGTTTCGAATCTATTTTTCCAATATATAAAACCATTAGTTTCAAGTAGTGGTGGTCGTTGCATAGATTGCCCTTCCTTATAATTTTCAGAACCCATAGTGATCAAAAAGTTTTTAAAATACAATTTTACTTTAAAACTTTTATAAACATAGCTCTTGATGCCAATTGTGGAAAACTAGAAGGGGGGGTTGAATAGTTTTGCCGATTTTACGTTAGTTTCAAAAACTTTAGATTCGTTAATATGTGAGATCTTATGGATGTAGAGAAAGTATAGATCTAATGATAAAGCAAGTAAATAAAGTAAAGCAAAGGGAAAGAAAAGACACAACCAATGTATAGTGGTTCGGCTACAAGGACACCTTCCTTTCCCTACTCCACTCCCCGAGTCACCTACTCGAGAGTTCAAGCACTATGTCAACAAACTCCTTCACTTGGCGGAGAAGCCTTCACAACGTTGCTTACACTTTTTCCGGTACAAAGCTAGATACCGAGTCCGTAACACGGTGGACCAAACCAACACGACTATTACAAAAAAAAATGTGAAATATCAAATACAAGATCTTCGCTACAGAAATCTTGCGGAGTGAGAAATCAATCAAGGACCCCTTGCTTGGATGACTTGTAGAATGCTCGTGATCTCGCCTTAGAGAATGACCTATATGAGGATCACAATAGAAAGAAAGAAGAACAACTCTCTAGATCAAGTGATCTATATGTTAGAAGAGAATGAGAGTGTTTAAGAGATTTAGTAAGAAGAGGGGTGAGTTAGAATGAAGAAATTGCTCTCTATTTATAGGCAAAAGTCTTCATTGTTCCCCAGATCCCACGGATCCCTTCCACTTGGGATCCGTCTAGTGTAATCCTAGGGATCCGTGGAACGCTCCTCTTTGCCCATGGGTTTTTTGGTTATGGGTCATGGGTTATGGGTTGGTCCATGGGTTTTCTTTAGATTCAATGTATCTAAGTATACATTGTATCTAGCCAACTTGGGTATGGGTTATGATCCATGGGTTATGGTTTTTACCCATCCTAATAAACTATTACAACAAATGCTTAATTACTACATTTTTGTATTTAAATGCCTATATGTAAATGCTTTACAAAAATGACATGTATCCTTATAATTATACTTAAGATAACATTATATTTGTTATCAACAAAACACAAAGAGATCATAAAATATTAATAAACGTTTTAACGGTTTATTTGTATTAACAATCTCCCCCTTTTTGTTGATGACAAAACATAATGTTATGATGAGTAAAACTTAAGAATAGATGTAATTTTGGAAATCCCCTAAGTTTTACTTCTTCTCCCCCTTTTTGTCAAAACAAAAAGTTAACCCTTGGAAGAAATAAACGCTAACTCCCCCTTGACGGTAGCTCCCCCTTGTTTGGGGCGTCAAGTGAAGAAAAATAAAAATCCTACAAAAAGAAAGGTTAGTAACATGCTTAAATAATCTTGTGATTGACGAGAGTCAATATTAGGAGCCAAGGTATGTAAACAATCCCTTGTAATAAAACAACAAATTGTAGTGGTATTTATGCCACGTACAAGCATGTAACAATAAGAACAAGACTTGTTCTTGAAAATGACTTCAAAAGAAAAAAATACTGAAAATAGAAAATAGTAGTAGTGATTCCTTCCATGCTTGCATAAGGTTATGGATGGAGGTTTTGATGAGTGATGGTATTGATGCGATCAAGGATAAGGTTGAGTATGAAATGCATTTCTTCCCTAACTTCTATTGCGATTTCCCTAGTGGATTGGCAATGTTCACAATGTAAATGATGTGGGTAATGAGTGCGGAAGTTTTTCGGGTTGTTTTGATTTGAGTTATGCGGAAGTTGTGGTGGAAAAATAGGAAAATATGGATCAACATCCGGAATGTTTGTAAATGGTGGTGGAAAAGAACCTAGATGTTCTTGTAATGTGATGGGAGCTAATGGTGGTGATGTTTCAAGATCTTGAAAAATAGTATTTGGAGATGTGGGGGGTGTTGAAAAGACTATTTCTTTTTGTTTAGGTTGGTTAGATCTTGTTGGAGTCTTAAGGAGTTCCAAAAGAATGACTTTAGGTGGTGATGAACTTGGTGTACTTGTTGGTGATGAGGGAGGTGCTATAAAGGAAGCATCTTGTGGTGAGTTGTTTGTTGAGGATGAACCATTTGAGGTTGGTTTTGCTAAGCAACAAGATCGGATACTAATCCGTGCGGATATCCTAGAGTTTGATTGTGGTATTTTGGATGGAGGTAGTACAAAGGTTTGGGTATCATGAAGATGATTGTTTTTACAAGGTGATTCATCTAAAGGATTTGTGGATGACATGGTGTATTGTGTTTGTGAGGATGAGATGGATTATGCAAGCATTTTGGGAGTTCTATATATAGAAAAACAAATCATTGTAATGAATGCTTGACCCAAAATGTGGATTAAAATCTAATGATTAGATATGAATTTAAGGTATGTGATCATGAGAACACAAGCATTAAACAGCATACTCCAAAAAAATGTGGATTTTTCATCCAAAGTGAGAAAAATAGAAAGTAAAAACATATTTTGTCTTACGGATCCCACGGATCCTTTCCTTGAGGGATCCGTCCAGCATGAAGGCTGGGATCCGTGGGTCTGGTGATTCAGGCAGCACAAAATTTTCCTTTTGGAAACATTTTTGCCTATTGTGTGCTTATATGCAAACTATTTGGAGTTGCGGTTATCTCGACCTCTAAAAGGAAAAAGAAAAATAAACTAGAAGTAGAAAAAGCATCCTGTTGAGATAACCCGAAAACACATATTTAGTACATAAGAACGTAATTGAGTGTTATCAATGCTCCTAATTTATTGTTGCTTAAATGAATGTACCCGAAAACACATATTAGTTATGTCTCCCCTTTAGCATTCAAAAGACATGAGATGCAATAAAAACGGGTTTTTTTTTTGTATTAATAATGAAAAAGCGATTTGTCCTAGACGTGAGAAATTGCTTTTGTGAAATTGATACGGGAAGGTATCATTCTTTTAGAAAACATTTTGAAAAGAGTTTTTCTTTGAAAATGTGTATGTGTTTGAAAAAAAATAAGAAAGCTATAAGTCGAAAACTTATCTTGGGTTTTGAAAATTCTCGTATAGTTTGTGAGTTGTGCGAGAAATAGAGATCCTAGACTCAGAAAGAAGAAGGCTAGTGTTTACATACCTTGTAGAGTCATAAAAGTTACGACGTTTGTTCCATTAGACCAAGACCAAGACGAAGTAGATTGAATTGTTCCCGCTTCAACGGTTTGGTGAGGACGTCGGCTATGTTGTCTTCGGATGCTACCTTCTCAATAAAGATGTTCCTCTTTTGAACATTGTCTCTAAAGAAGTGATGTCGAATCTCCATATGCTTTGTGCGAGAATGCAATACCGGATTCTTGCTTAAGTCGATGGCACCTTTGTTGTCACATAGGATGGCTATGTCGCTTAGATGAATGTCGTAGTTGACTAACGCTTGTTTCATTTATAGTGCTTGTTGGCATGCTTTGCCGGTGGAGACGTACTCGGCTTCGGTTGTTGATATTGCTAATGCCGTTTGTTTCTTAGAAAACAAAGATGTTAAACAACATCCCATGAAAGTACATACCCCACTTGTACTTTTTCTATCAACGTAATCACCTGCATGGTCAGAATCTACATATACAATTGTTTCTACTCCCGTGCCCTTAGGATACCATAATCCTAATTGTGTTGTACCCTTAATGTATCTAAATATCCTTTTTACGGCTTCTAGGTGTGATATTTTAGGGTCTTCTTGAAACTAGCACATAAGCAAACACTAAACATGATATCCGGCCTACTTGCCGTGAGGTAGAGAAGACTACCTATCATGCCATGATATTTAGTATTATCTACGGATTCGCCGTCTTCATCTTTTGTGAGTTTGGTGTCGGATGACATTGGTGTCCTAATTGGTTTCGACTCTTCTAGACCGAATTTCTTTAACATCTCCTTTATGTATTTAGATTGATTAAAGAAGATACCATCTTCTACTTGTTTAATTTGTAGACCAAGAAAGAAACTAATTTCTCCCATCATACTCGTCTCGAACTCGTCATGCATGATTTTAGAGAAATCATCACACATGTCTTGACAAGTGGATCCGAATATAATATCATCTACATATATTTGCACTATGATTATATGTGACTCTCTTTTCTTAGTAAAAAGTGTGTTGTCAACTAACCCCATGGTATAGTTGTGTTTAATTAAAAATAACTTGAGTCTATCATACCAAGCTTTTGGAACTTGTTTAAGACCGTAAAGAGCTTTCTTTAATTTATATACATGTTTGGGTTTTTCAAAATCGATGAAGCCTGGAGGTTGAGCTACGTATACTTCTTCATTAATGAAACCATTTAGAAAAGCGCTTTTGACATCCATTTGATAAAGCTTTAGATCATTAGCAGAAGCATACGCAAGAAATATTCTTATAGACTCTAATATAGCCACGGGGGCATAGGTCTCATCAAAGTCTATTCCTTCTTGAATGGATGACTCTAATCTAGCTTTGCCACGGTGGACCAAACCAACACGACTATTACACAACAAATATGTGAAATATCAAATACAAGATCTTCGCTACAGAAATCTTGCGGAGTGACAAATGAATCAAGGACCCCTTGCTTGGATGACTTGTAGAATGCTCATGATCTTGCCTTAGAGAAGGACCTATATAAGGATCACAATAGAAAGAAAGAAGAACAACTCTCTAGATCAAGTGATCTATATGTTAGAAGAGAATGAGAGCGTTTGAGAGATTTAGTAAGAAGAGGGGTGAGTTAGAATGAAGAAATGGCTCTCTATTTATAGGCAAAAATCTTCACTGTTCCCTGGATCCCACGGATCGCTTCCACTTGGGATCCGTCTAGTGTAATCCTAGGGATCCGTGGAACGCTCCTCTTTGCCCATGGGTTTTTTGGTTATAGGTCATGGGTTATGGGTTGGTCCATGGGTTTTCTTTAGATTCAATGTATCTAAGTATACATTGTATCTAGCCAACTTGGGTATGGGTTAAGATCCATGGGTTATGGTCCATGGGTTATGGTTTTTACCCATCCTAATAAACTATTACAACAAATGCTTAATTACTACATTTTTGTATTTAAATGGCTATATGTAAATGCTTTACAAAAATAACATGTATCCTTATAATTATACTTAAGATAACATTATATTTGTTATCAACAAAACACAAAGAGATCGCAAAATATTAATAAACGTTTTTACGGTTTATTTGTATTAACAAGTGGCTTATGATAGGGTGATTCCAGTGAGTGGTTTTTGATTAAGAAATGCCAGTGAGTGGCTTGTGATTAGGATATGCCAGTGAGTGGTTTGTGATTAGGGTATGCCAGTGAGTGGCTTGTGATTAAGGAATGCCAGTGAGTGGCTTGTGATTAAGGAATGCCAGTTATTGGCTTGTGATTAGGATATGCCAGTGAGTGGCTTGTGATTAGGGTATGCCAGTGAGTGGCTTGTGATTAAGGAATGCCAGTGAGTGGCTTGTGATTAAGGAATGCTAGTGAGTGGCTTGTGATTAAGATATGCCAGTGAGTGGCTTGTGATTAGGGTATGCCAGTGAGTGGCTTGTTGAAATGTTACATGTTTATCAAAATATTATCATTTTCTCACTTGACATAAGGCTATTATAACTATCCTAAGTACTGCAAAAATTCACCTTTGAGTCGGACATAGGTGATCATGCTATGTCCCACTGTCCCTGGTTGAATACAGGTGATCAGTCTATATTCACCCGAGGTTCAATGAATTTTGAAATACTTAGCTTAGTTACGCTAGTAATATGTCACAATACTTTTAAAGGTTGTCTTGAAGGATTAGAACAATTATTCTCTTTATGTGAAGGAAAGGTAAAATTAGGTGAGCAGTGATAAAACATGTATCTTATCAAGTATGATCTCAACAGGATCATAAGTGAGGCATCAGCTCGGCAGGCAGGCACGTGTCGGTCATAGGGTTTATTTTTTGTAAAAAGTGGTTATAGTCTAGGTTTTAAAAATATACCCAGTTCTCTATAACCTAGGCTCTGATACCAATCTGTAACACCCCAATACTTGTATGCTTCCGCTGAGTCATTTTTGGGGGTGTTACAGTTTATATGCATCATCCTCTAGGCTTTCGGGACTCACAGCATCCTAATTATGTTTGTTTATTGTAGCACTCTCTTTATGGTCTAAAGCAGGCTCCTCGGGTGTGGGTCTAGCGGTTTGCTTCATATATTACTCGTGTTGGGTTTTGTCACTGTCGTTGTGACTCATCTTTATTTATATATAGACAGGGTGCTGACACTACTTATTTGCTATTAAATGTTGATGATATTGTCTTAACTTCTTCCTCTGCAACGTTATTACAACAAATTATTACTTCATTGCATCATGAGTTTTCTACTGATCTTGGTTTGATTAATTATTTTTTGGGTATTTTTGTTATGCGTAATCAGACTAGGACGTTTTTATCACAACGCATGTATGCTACTGAGATTCTTGAATGGACTCATATGATTCGTTGCAACCCGTTTCCGACACCTGTTGATATTGAATCCAAGTTAGGGGTTAATGGTGATCCTGTATCTGATCCGACATTATATCATATTCTTGCATGTGCACACAATATCTCACTTTCACTTGACCAAATACTTCTTATGCCATATAGCATGCTTGTCTTTATATGCATGATACACATGAGCCTCTTTTTCGGGCTCTTAAGCGAATTTTACGATGTGTTCATGGTACTCAGGATTATGGGTTGTAGTTATATTCATCATCTACTATATCTTTGGTTGTTAACTCCGATGCAGATTGAGCTGGTTACCCTACTACTTGCATGTCTACTTTGGGGTATTGTGCGTTTCTTGGCAACAAGTTGCTCTCTTGGTCCTCTAAGCGTCAATTGAAGATTTCTCGATCTAGTACAGAGCCTGAGTATCGTGGTGTTGCTAATGATATTGGTGAGACCAGCTGGTGGAGGAATTTATTACGTGAGTTGCACACCCCTTTGTCTTCTGCTACTTTGGTATATTGTGATAATGTTAGTGTTGTTTACTTGTCGTCTAATCGGGCTCAGCATCAACGCGCGAAGCACATTGAAATTAGTATTTATTTTATGCGTGATTTTGTTGTTGCTGGTCATGTTCGTGCTCCACGTGTTCCTTCTTGCTATCAGTATGCGAGCATTATTAATAACATACTTCCTACTATGCTGTTTGAATAATTTAGATGCAGCTTGAGTGTTTGTTCAACTCTCGCTCCAACTGCGAAGGGCTGTTAGCAGGTATTATTATTATGTCTAGACCTATTGTTTAGCCTAGCCGATGTTTGTGACTATATATATATATTGTATTAGGACTATTATTCAATCAATAAAACTCCAACACAATTTTCTATATGACTATATATGATTATCATATTTTTGTTAGTAGGTGTAAGATATTGGTTATTATAAACACACAAATCACTATGTATGTGGATCGAATGTAGAGAGATGTTTTAGATAGAGAAAGTGAAAATAGGGACCTTCTAGAGAGAGAAAGTAAATGTGTATTATGAAGCTCCACCTTCTACCTTGGGAGGTAGAGGGTATTTATAGTTTTTACATAATACGCCTCCTACGGTGGGTAAAGACCCGTCCGTCCTCTACGGTGTTACTTAACTAACTACTTATAATAACTAAACGTATAAGACTACAAACATTCTAATGTTAACAAATGCCCGAGGTGACCGAGTCTTTAAATTACGGATTTACTAAATCCTAACAATCTCCCCATAAGGGAGGTCACCTCATTTACATATAGATAATACTTTTTGAATTCTAGCATTCTATTATACGTTCTTTGTTTTGTAGCTCGTAGTCTTTGATTCTTCAAAGTCCGCATACTTTGTACTTTTAGTGGAGGTCTTTACATGTTCCATGACTCGATGATTTTAAGCTTTCTTTGAGATCATCAGGCACAGTAAATCTCTGGATCATCCTTTGTTGTATCACCTTGTGGAGTCCCTAACCTTGGATCTAGAACACTTAGCTTGCATACGTGTTAGTTTCCTTGGATGGTTCCAAAACAACAATGAGAAACTTTATTGTAGATGCACACAAGTATGCGGAATCTACTTGAATGCACTTAGAAGATTATAGTAAGAACAAGTATAACACCAACAGCTTCAATATTATTAAGCAATAATACGAGTACTCTCCTAGTATTACGGTTTACAACCTTGAAGCTCTTCTTAGGATGGCTAGAATATGAGATGTATATGTTTAACATAGCTAGGATCTCCTTTTATACACTAAGGAGATCCCTTACAGAGATAACTATGGACTAAGTATATCATATCTTCTATTGGAATAGAAGATATGTTATTACAACTCTTACACGACATTCCTTACTTAGAACAGTACAAACTTAAAGCTATCAGTACTAACTTTCTCACTATCAGTACTAACTAGTTAGTACTTATCATAAGACACTATCAGTACTAACTCTATTACAATAAGTATTAACTCCCAAAAGCGTATTTCCCAATAATCCTCCCCTAAACTTGTGATTGGGTTTCAGAATCACAAGTTTTCTTCAGTCTTTGAGGATTCTTCCAAACTTCACTTTCTGCTAGGTCTTCCTGCCTGGTCATAGATCTTCAACAGCAACTCCTTAGCCATTTCAACTGCATTGCCCATCTTTAGCCCTAAGGCAAGTGGGTAAGTTCTTTCAACCAGCATATATATATCTGTCCCATTGCGTGTAGTAACCAAGTGTAGTCCACACGAATCAAGCAATGTCCAAGACAGTTCTTCCTCTCCAGGTTACTTCCATCGTTCTCCAGCTGCATCAGGTTCAAATATATTCTGCAACTCAAGAAGTAATTCCAGATCCTTGTCATTATCTGGATCTCTATTCTTGAACCTGTTCTTGACCAACTCCCATAGCTTGAGCAAATAATCCCTGTCAATAGATGCAAATAGATCCACCAGATATAAATAGGTACTTGTCCTTCCACCTGCTCTGTAAATCTGCCAATGTCTCTTTCCATCTTCAGTGTAGATATCCCAGCCAAGAATTGGATACCTAGTGTTGATGGGCTCCAAATATAATGCATCTTCTGGGGATTCAATCAACATCATCTGATTCAGTTCCTCTTCAGTGAGTCCACCTTCATCTTCAGATGCTTTCAGTCTTTTGGGTGCAGATGAGGAACCTCCTTCTTTAGATGGTCTTTTGAAACTTGCAATAGGATCAATAGGTTGTGAGCTTCTAGTGAAATCATCATCTGACATAGGTCTAAAATCCATACATCTTCTTTGGGTTAAGTCATTAAGCTTTTGAAGAGTTTCCCATGCCAGTTGGTTGAGCTGCTTCAAGGTTCTCCTATCTTCACCTTGATACTTGATGTATTTGCACAGGTACATGTTTTGTTGACTTTTGTTGGGAGGTTTTGAGGCCTTTTCAAGTTCCCTTTGCTGTCTGAATTGGCTCTGTCTTCTAGCCAATATTTCAGTAAACATCTGAGCTGCTTCATTAACACTTTTTCCCTGATCTTGTTGCAGCTTCTGTTGTACCTCCTGAGTAGCTTCAACTTTGGCTCTCATGTCATCCCATGTTTGCCAATCTTCCTCAATTTTAGCCATCTTTTTCTTCTCTTTCTCATCAGCCTCCCTTTGCAATTCTTGCTCATCCCATTCAGCTGCTATCTTTCTTGCTGCTTCTTTATTTAATCTTTCAATCTCTTTCTTCTTCTTTGGTACTTCCACCAAGATCCCTTTGCCTTTGTCTTTTGGATCAATATTTGGAACTGAGTGAGTTGGGCATGGTGGAGCACTTCCTTCTCTAATAGTGACTCCTTTTTCTTTGATTTTGGTTGCTGCTGATTTGGTCTTCTTTCTCAAATACAAAACAGGTGGCTTCTTGTAGGTTGGAGAGATAGGGATTGATTTCTTCAAACTCTAAAGTCCCAGAACTGCATGTGTCTCTCTATTCTCTTCATCACTTTCTTCAAGAGGAGTGGTAGTGATGATGGTGGCCTCTGCTTGTTGTATTTCAGCAGCTACTTGAAGGATTGGAGATAGTACTGATTGCAGAACACCTTGAGTACTAACTATAGTACTATCAGTACTAACTATAACACTATAAGTACTAACTGGGATAGTACTGATAGTGCATGTAGGAGTACTGAGTACTTCTTCTGCATGTGTGGTTGTCTGAACATCTTCTTCATCATCAAGGAAAGGGCTTTGAAAAGTTGAACCACCTTGCCACTGACCAAATTCTCTTCTACTCTGTATGTCAGAACTCCTCCCCTGTTTGGAAGAATTCTCTGTTGAAGTGCTAGAGACTCAAAACTTCGCCTTCCTTTTAATTGATGTGGTAACTGGAGATGCTTCTGTAGTTGGCTTGGATAGAAGTTGAACCTGATGTGCTAGCCTTTTCATCTTTAAGAGCATCCTGGTATGAACGTTTGCAGCAACTTTCTTGTGTTCATCCAGGGCAATCTCCAGTGTGTTAGCCTTTAGGCAGAGAAACCTGTACAATTCCGTCATTTTAGTTAGTGTTAAACTGCCCTCACCACTTCCAGCTGTGTGACCTACTGAGAGAGGTGGATCACTGGGCATTTGAGATGCACTCCCAGGCCTAGCCTGAGCAGATACACCCCCCCCCCCTTTTTAGCCTTTGCTTGGGTCCACCTTGTGATTGCTCACTAGATGTTGGCATGGATTGGGTCTTAATTATGTTACCACTTTCCTCACCAGCCTCTAAGCTTGGTTGAGTAGTGGCAGCCCTCACCACTTTATCCCCTCCATCACCTGGGATAGGCTCATCTGGTACAATGTTAGGAGAAGAATGGGGCTGAGCTGTCCCAATCTCCTGTCTGGTGGGCCTACTGGTTGATGAAGTTTGTTGATGTGGTGAGTGTTCAGAACCTGTGGGTGTGTGTTGGGAGCCACCTGTGCTTGATGGTCCGTTACCCTCTACAATGAGCATAGATGGAAATAAGGGCACTACAACCCCACTGTATCCTACCACAGCCCTTAACATATTAGAAAACACTTTTGATGTGAGTACTTTTGATGGATAAATATTTTTGTGAGGTTGCAAGTTTTGTCTTTGAAGATCCAAAAACATTCGTATAACCTGGGATACATCAAAAACTTGGTTTTGCTAACTGCATTTTTAAGCATACCCTCAAATATATAATTTGAAAAATTGAACACCCTACCTGTTGCAAGGCAGATCAAGGTTGTGGCTATGCTTGTGGGAAAAGCATCCCAGCCAGTCCTTTTGTGACTCAAGCAGTGTAAGAGGGTATGAATTAGAAACCTCCATTGTGGGGAAAACTGACTTTTGTGAAAGTTTATAGTATTGTCATGTCTATACCCCATCAATGTGAGTTGTTCAATGATTTCAGTGACTGGCAAAGTGGTAATACCTTCAGCATCTCTAAGATGAAGATGTTCTCATAGAGATGCTTCAGTAATAACAATGCTAGTGCCATCCACTGTACCAATTAACTGTTGTACCCCTTCCTCAGTTGTTGAGGCAATTGCAGTTTGCCAAAACTTTCTGACAGGGGTACATAAGATTGTAGGGTTTAAAAGTAAAGCAAACCTGATGCTGCTTCGGTTTAGAAAGGCTACAATCTCTGCAAATTCATCATAACATATGGGCAATTCCAAGTGTGCCACCATGTTGTGTTTATCGAAAAAGTCAAGAGGAGCCATGAATGAATAGAGTTAGGGTTAGAAAAGTGGGATTAAGTCGCAAAAGCCTTTATTGTTCTGTGGTGAAAGCAATTAGAAAGTTATGCAATTTATAGTGATTTGAAGAATATTGGTTGAACTGCCTTATAAAAATTTATGGTAATAAGTGAAGAGAAACTAATTAGGAAACCCTTTTATAAGGAAATAGGCGGTTAACAACTCTACTTACAAAAGTAATCATTGCATAACAGACTTTTGGAATAAGTACTAACGGCTATTTCATCAGTACTAACAATGCCTATCAGTACTAACTTATAACCATCAGTATTAACTTTTACCCATCAATATTATCTTAGATTTTGGAAATTATAATGTGGTGATAGACACTTAATCAAGGTCGGCCTCATATTGCCTCTGGTTTGGTGAAAACCAATGGTTTCAGTGCATAGCACTGCCTGTGATGGATAGTCCCATTAAAGGGGCCTTCCTAACAGGGTTTCCAAATCAAGGCAGGTGTTGCCTCCAACACAAGTGTTGGATTCACGGTTGCTCGCTGTTCTCTAATCCAGATGCCCTTAGGCTAGTCACACTATTTGTAAACAGATAGAATGGCAAAGAGTGGGTTAGTGCAGAATGATTCGACCAACTAAAACCATCAATTCATGTTCATTATAAGTACAGGATTCTACATAATGCTTTGGCATCACACATTCCATTGTTACAACAAGTTCCATAATGTGGTAACTTCAAAATGAGCATAAGAGAGGGATAACAATCAGTACTAACTACCAGTTTACAAAACTTTACAAAATAGAGAGAGATAAGACATATTATGGATGAAGCATGCCAATACTTGTGACCAAGTACTGAAACCTTCCCAAATCAAAAGCTTTAGTTAAAAGATCTGCAACATTAAACTCAGTGTCAATCCTGAATGAGTTTCTTTTCCAAACCTGAATGAGTTTCTTTTCATTACAGTCTCTTATAAAATGATGTCTTATCTCTATATGCTTAGTTTTAGAATGAAAAACTGGATTTTTGATAATGCATATAGTACTGTTGTTATCAATATAAATGACAGTACCCATGAAATTATACCCCTAATCAAGCATCTGATTCTAAATCCAGAGAACTTGACCACATCAACTTGCAGCAGCTACATATTCAGCCTCAGTTGTAGAGTTTGCCACAATGCTCTGCTTCTTGCACTGCCATGAAATCAACCTATCACCAAGAAACTGACATCCTCCTGTGGTTGATTTCCTATCAAGACTTGCCCCAGCATAGTCACTGTCAGAGTAAGTTACCAGATCAAAGGGAGAGTCCTTAGGATACCAAAGGCCTAGTTGAGCATGGCCTTTCAAATATCTAAAGATTCTTTTAACAACATGCAAGTGAGAAAGCTTTGGAGAGACTTGAAATCTTGCACATGCACACACTGCAAACATAATATCTGGTCTGAAGGCAGTCAAATACATCAATGATCCAATCATGGACCTGTAGAGATGCTGATCAACATCTTCACCATCAGCATCTGGAAGTAGTGGCTTATTGTGATCCATAGGAGTGCTTACAATCTTTGTATTTTCATAGCCAAACTTCACCAAAATCTCCTTGACATACTTATCCTGACTAATAATTATGCCATCTGTCTTCAGCTTGACCTGTAGCCCCAGAAAGAAGGTGAGTTCTCCCATAGAACTCATCTAAAACCTATCATGCATCAACTTCTCAAACTCTCTGCATAGATCCTGCTTGGTTGAACCAAAAATAATGTCATCCACATATATCTGTACCAACAGGATATTAGTCTTCACATTCTTGATGAATAAAGTCTGATCAATCTTCCCTCTTTTGAAGCCATTGCCCAAAAGATACTTGGCCAAGGTTTCATACCAAGCTCTTGGGGCCTGATGCAGACCATAGACTGCCTTCTGAACTTTGTACACTTTTTCTGGAAAGCTTGGATCTTCAAAACCAGGAGGTTGACAGACATACACCTCCTCCTCAATCTTCCCATAGAGGAAAGCACTCTTCACATCCATCTGGTATACTGTGAAGTCTTTATATGATGCATAGGCCAGGAAAAGTCTGATAGCCTCAACCTTGCCACTGGAGCAAACACTTCTTCATAATCAATCCCTTCCTGCTGTGTATACCCTTGAGCTACCAGTCTAGCCTTGTTTCTTATTACTAAACCCCTTTCATCCTTCTTGTTTCTGAAAACCCATTTAGTACCAATAGCTCTTTTGCCATCAGGAAAATCCACCAGAACCCATACATCTTGAAGTTTAAACTGGAGAAGTTCTTCCTGCATTGCTTCTACCCCGGACTCATCTTTAAGAGCTTTGTAGACCTTCTTTGGTTCTGCTTGGGAAACAAAACAGGCAAAGAGACATGTTTGAGAGCCACCATGATTTCTTTCTTCATAGATGGCACTGAAGAACCCTGTCTCATTATGCTGAATTTTAGATCTTATAGTTCTTTCAGCATTAACATCCCCAATAACATTCTCCAAAGGATGATCCTGATTGATTCTTCTCTGTGGTGTAGCAGGAACAACATATGCTGAAGCTATATTAGTCATATCAATCTCATCAGCTTCACCAAAAGGATCAGGAACCTCTGTATTAACTGATGGAATAGTTTGAGGACCATCAATATTAAAAGTTGGCTCATCAGTACTAACTTGTGGCTTATCAGTATTAACCACAGTTGTACTAAACACTTGAGGTTCGACCACTGGTTCATCTATATTGGTTGCATCTCCTTCAGCATTAGATTTATGGGTCTTTGGAGACTGATCATCAGCTTTGTTTGCCTTCCCTGAAGAAGTGCTTCTACCTGAGTTGTCATTCCAAATGGGCAATAGAATGCAATCATAATCCTCCAGAATCTGCATCTAGACCTTGCTTTTCTCCTGTAATCATGTTAGAATCCACAGAAACAGGTACATAGTTCATAGATTCTGTTAGCATATCAATATCAAAAAGCCATGTTGGTCCTTGCCCCTCTACACTAGGTTTGTCCTCAAGAAACTTTATGTGCAGATTCTCCTCTATCTTTCTGGTTCTAGAATTATAAACCCTAAAGGCTTTACTATTCAATGAGTATCCAACCAGATATCCACTATCAGATTTTCCATCAAACTTACCTAAATGGTCAATGGTATTAAGAATAGAGACATGACACCCAAAAAGTTTAAGAAAGTCTAGTGTGGGCTTTCTACCTGAAAATAGCTCATAGGGAGTGTTGCCATGAGGCTTTACAATCATTACCCTGTTCTGAACATAACAATCAGTATTAAATGCCTTAGCCCAAAATGTTGTGGGTAGCTTAGAATATGCTAACATAGTCCTAGCAGCCTCAATCAATGTCGTATTTCTCCTTTCAGCAACCCCATTTTGCTGAGGAGTTCTAGCTACATTGTATTCTCTTTTAATACCCTTAAGTTGACAAAAATCATTCATCACTTGGTTTTTAAACTCTGTCCCATTATCACACCTAATGATTTTAACGTTCTTATTAGCTAGGTTTTCTACTGCAGCTATGTAAGACTTAAGGATCTCGCTGGTCTCATCCTTAGTATTTAAAAAGAAAACCCAAGTAAATCTGCTAAAATCATCAGTCACAACCAAACAATACTTCTTAAAATTCAGGCTGCTAACATTAGTGGGGCCAAACAAGTCTATGTGCAGCATATGAAGTGGTTGGGTGACAGAGTTATAAAACTTAGGCTTACAAGAGGCTCTATGCTGCTTTCCTTTGAGGCAAGCACTACAGGTCTGTTTATTTTCAAATCTTTTTGAAAGCAAACCTCTTACAAGGTTGTTTTTAGCTAAAAGATTGATAACCTTAAAATTCACATGACCTAGCCTTCTATGCCATAACATAGATTCATCCAAAGAAGCTGTAGCAACTAAACATGTAAGATTGTCTTTGGGCACTATGTTTTTCATATTGACACTGTACAAATTGCTTTTCCTAGGAAACTTAAGTAGAACCTAATCATCACTAGGCAACTTAAAGTTAGGAGATAAAACCAAGCAATCAGTATCTGTGAATAGAACATAATTCCTCTTGTCATACATTTGTGACACACTGAACAGGGTGTATTTGAGTTCTTTCACATAGTACACATTTTCAAAGTCCAGATTACCAGTCTTGATTGTGCCTTTACCAGTAAATCTTCCACCAATTCCTCCTCCAAAAGAAACATATCCTCCATTCAAATCAGTAAAGTCTAAAAGATATGATAGATTTACAGTCATGTGCCTGGAACACCCACTGTCTGAATAGCCAAGATCATCATTATTGTTGGAATGTCCCTGCACATAAAATAAGGAAATTAGTTCCTTTTGGGGACCCAAGCCATTACTGACTTGGATCTGCCTCGTGCATCAATGTAATCATATTTCTTGAGAGTAACTGATTCACTGTTGGGTTAAGTGGTCTTTCTCACCCAACAAGCTGAGGGCTTAACAGCATTGCCCTTGTTTCCCTTTGTAGCATTCACTTTAGAGCCAACTGGTTTCAGTTTAGGCTTAAAAGTATTAACTTTTGGCCTATCAATATTAAGTTTTGGGTCATAAATATTAACCTTTTTCTTGTAAAACTTGATTTGTTCATCATAAGAGTTAAAGGTTTGTGCTTATTTAAAGGACCTTGGTGAAGTAGAAGATGACTTTGAAAAATTTCTTTTAGGTCTTTCACCAAATACTCTAGGTTGTGGTTTAGCAGTATTAATTGGCCTTGTATTAGTCAAAGGTTTTATGCCAATTTTGAGAAGAACTGCTCTTGGGGTCATGATAGGTTGAGGTCTCATAGGATATCTGCAATGAGCTTGCAGATGAGAGAAGCTACCACACACAAAGCAAGATCTATTATACATGACAAATTCATCTCCTAGTTGTTCAGATTTTAACTGATTCCAGTTTCTCTTGTTACCTCTAGGACTAGATGACCTGTTTCTATACATCTCAGTATATTTTACTGGCTTTCTAACAGATTTGTCAAATGATCTTACTGGTTTAGTGGCTTGTTCTTGCTTTGGTTCTTTTTTTTTTGGGTAAAGGGTATTCCACCCGGTAAATTATATTTCTTGCTTTGGTTCACTAGACTCTACACCAGCCTTTTTATTTTCAGATTCAGACATCTCAGGTAAGGAGGTGTCACTCGCACTTTCAAACACTTCATTAGTCTTTTCAGGAAAAGAACTTTTAATTGTAGGGCCTCTGACAAATGTGGGTTCCTGAAACTCTTTTAGGCCAGTGTGGGCAAGGTTTATTCCAAGAGGTGATGGGATACCTCTGAATGGTGGTGGGGTGGTCTTATATCCCATACCGGATTTGGCTTTCCCAACCAGTGCTTTTTCCAGGAATTTATTAACTCTCTCAGAGTTATAAAGTTGTGAATCTGCAAGTTCCTCAACACTTAACTCTATATTATCTTTGATTGTAGTGACTTTCTCTAGTTCTTCTTTTAACACATTTATGGTGATGTCTTTAAAAGAGATTTCCCTATTAAGCACAACTGTTGTTTCAGTAAACTTTTATTCATTTTCTTTATAGTGCACAATTTGTTTTTCTAAAACTGCTAAGCCTCTTTTATGATTTGCTAAGTTATATTCAGTTTTAGAAAGTTCTTCAGACACATTATCAAACCTGGTTTTTAGCTCTAGATATTTGTCTAATGGAATGCATGTATCTGAGCAATTTGTGTTAGTAAGTACCTCAGATACCAAAGCCATGTTGATTGCGGTTTCTTCTTCATCAGCCATGAAGCTCCAATCATATCCAGCACCATCAACAACCACCATTGGCTTTTGAAGAGGAGTTGTCAGCATCAGCGTGTCTCCCCTTGCTCCTAAGGCTTCTGCATTCCCTGGAAAAATGCCCAAGCTTGCCACAGTTGTAGCATTCACCCTTTCCCTTGTCAAACCCAACAACATCTCCATCATTGATCTTAATCTGCCTTCCAGTTTTCTTCATGAATCTTTTTGCCCTCATACTGATCAGGGAAATATTCCATTTGATGTCCATCTCTTCTATGTCATCTTCATGGACTTGTCTCAGATCATCATGAGTGATTTGAGATCCTTAAATCTGTTCAGCTATGAAAGCATAGATTGTACCTTCATTGATGCCTGCTGCAGTGTGTACAAAGCCATCAGTATTAACATTAGTACTAGGAGTACTAACATCAAAAATGTCCACATCATTGCTAGTGACAGGGTGAGCCACAAAGGCTATGTTTTGTGACCCAGAACTGGAAGATGCAGCTGCTTTTCTCTTCATGTCTTGTTCAATCACCTTAAAGCTATTGAACAAATTGTCCAACTTCATGGTTTCAAAATATGGCTTGTTCTTCCATACAATGACATGAGTGTCCCAGTTTGGTGATGGAAGACTTCTAACAAACCTGAGGTTGACATCTTCCTTGGAAAGCTCCACATCTAATACTGCCAGGTGACTAACAAGTTTTTGAAGCCTATTATAAACTGAGTCAATGGATTCAGTTGCACCAGCAGTGAAGTTTTCAAACTCTTGCTTCAAAAGAGTCTTATGAGTTTTCTTGGTGACAGAATCTCCACCAAATCTGGTTTCAATGGCTTTGAACAAACTCTGAGAATCTTTGTGTTTGTTGAAGGTGAGTTGATGATCATCAGGTATTGCCATGAGTAAGAGACTTCTGACCTTGAGATCATTGCCTCTTAGAGCCATTTCTTCATTGGTGATTAAATCACATTTTTCTTTCACAACTGTCTTACCATTAACTTCTTCAGTGACACTGGTTTTGTAGGAGTTTCCATAGAGCACAATGTTCCGTAGCTTGAAATCAAGTACCAAGAAGTACTGCTCTATGCGCATTCTCCATAGTTCATATTCATTTGGCTGGAACTTAGGAACTCTGTTAACATCATTGGATTTGTCAAAGTCCATTTCTTCAGATTTGTCACACAGGATCTTCTAAAAACAAAGCTTCAGGACACAAGCTCTAATACCACTTGTGGAGTCCCTAACCTTGGATCTAGAACACTTAGCTTGCAAACGTGTTAGTTGCCTTGGATGGTTCCAAAACAACAATGAGAAACTTTGTTGTAGATGCACACAAGTATGCAGAATTTACTTGAATGCACTTAGAAGATTATAGTAAGAACAAGTATAACACCAACAGCTTCAATATTATTAAGCAATAATACAAGTACTCTCCTAGTACTAGGGTTTACAACCTTGAAGCTCTTCTTAGGACGGCTAGAATATGAGATGTATATGTTTAACCTAGCTAGGATCTCCTTTTATACACTAAGGAGATCCCTTACAGAGATAACTATGGACTAAGTATATTATATCTTCTATTGGAATAGAAGATATGTTGTTACAACTCTTACACGACATTCCTTACTTAGAACAGTACAAACTTAAAGCTATCAGTACTAACTTTCTCACTATCAGTACTAACTAGTTAGTACTTATCATAAGACACTATCAGTACTAACTCTATTACAATAAGTATTAACTCCCAAAAGTGTATTTCCTAACACGCCTCGATGTGATATTTGGGACTTCTGGACCGACATGCTAACACTTTGTTGGATCATGATATTTGCATCAGAGTTGCGGAAGCATTGATTTAGGTCTTTAGATTATCATGATTTCTTTAAACATGAGTGTGAGGTGTGAGCATGTGGTTATGGATTGACTTCTTAATTTCGATCAGCTGCAACTGTCAAATGTTTCTGTAAACAACAATTAGCAATAAAACACATGAAAGTGTCTTTGTTTACTTTCGCTGAATAGGGTTGCAAGAACCATGGTTCCCTGTTGACCAGTATAAATACTTCCTGTGATCGGGTAGAATTCCTAAGAATCTCCTTGACAGGGTTTCGCAGCTTGATCTAGTCGTTCTCAAACTGGAGTTTCCCAAAGTAGACAACACGGAATGAGTGAACCAGCGAATTGAGATTCAATGATTGATGAAAAATTTATTTGAAAAACAATCGCGTATTGCTGAAGAGAGAGTTTTTGCAATACGACGAAATTTTCATGAGAAAAATCAAGTATCATCAATACTTTTTGTATGAAAAATTAACTCACAGCTGATGTGCTAGAAAAAGAATTGTAGAACACATTGAAAGGTTTTTCAAAAGTATCCGTCAATCCATTTCCTGGAACAAGGTTGATTCAAGAGTGAATCGCCCCATTGTTGCTTTCTAGTTGTCACAAGCTTGATCCATGATGGATCTCACATGTCACCCACTAAGAGCTTGTTTGATGTTGGCTCTAGAAGTATTTCCATCTTCATTGTGAATACTTTAAGTATCACTCGGATGTTCTGGAAATACCACAAGGATAATGCGTAGGACTCTCAATATATATAATCTTCCTTTTCATAATGTATGAAACAACAAGTCTTCAAGAAATTGTGTCCTAATGAGATTTATTGATGATATCTTGGCTATAGACTCAATAGTGCATTTTGGTTTCATATGTGGAGACTAGGGAGAGGGTCTCCTTTTTCAATATCAACAATCTCTAAGAGAAAGTCGATAGATTATGTCGATTTCCCGTGAGAATAAACAAGTCCCTTTAAGAGAACTTGAGTAGCTGAGAAGTTTAGTGCGGTGCGTCACTTGGTCCATGACGTCTTGTCTTCAATACCGGCGTTACCTTAGTAACCACCAGTAGCATATTTATTGAACGTGGTTTCTGCCCTAAGGTTGAATTATTGGAGGGCTATTTCTTTTCACCCTTTCACTTTTCATTTCTTTTTCATTCTTCAACCCCTTCAGTGTTTACCGAGACTTCATCACTAGAACCTTGTTAGGTTTGTTCCAGTCTTAGCTCTAACTTAGTCGGCACTCTATCCTTATTCTCACTTTTCTCCTTTTTTCCTCATACCTAAGGACTTCTACACTATCTAGTGGATTGTCTCTAGGTAGATGATGCAGGTATTCCGACCATGATTTAATATTTATAATTCTCGTCTATCTAAGGTCTACCTAATGCACTAACGAGTAGTGAACCCGATCGTGCATAGTATAGAAGGTGGTAAAGCCGAGGTCGTTCCCAAGAGCTATGTAGATGAGGATCCTATAAGCCTAAGTGTCACTTGTTTTAACTGGTTTTAAGGTTGAAATTATTAAACTAAAGACAAGAAATAAATAGCAAAAAGTAAATAAAGGTTTTGAACAATGGCGAGATAGTGTACTAACCTAATTAATTATCCTATCATGTAATGTCTATGTTTTTTAAATTACTTCCAATTGATTCAAGTGGGGGTTTAAGTCTCTAGGACAGCATTTGGTCAGTTCGTCCTAACCTATCAACAAAGGTTCCTACCTGACGTCAAAGGCCTAACCTTTGGGGAGTCGAGGGTCTTAAGCAACCTAAGCCAAGTCATTAAGTTACCTACATGCAAGATTCGAAATAATGAGTTCCCGGGTGCTAGCATCTTCGACACTCATCCCTAACTTCTTAAGTTCGTCCATCCGAACGATGATCCTTTGGTCAATTTGCACAAGAGGGAAAGGTAGTCAGTTGGTCAATTCTTACCAGTCCCTTCTCTACCTACTTTCTTAGGGTTAGTTGGTTAATTCTCCTAACCAACTAGATACAACCGCACTTCAAAACTACCGAAGCTAGGGTAACTACCATCGAACTATGCATGCATACACTAGAAACAATTTATTGAAGCATGAAAACAGAAACAATACAATCAAGGAATCATAACTAGGCTAGCACCAAGGGTGCTTAGCCGATCATATTAAAAGATAAAATAAATTTAATGTTTAACATAATGAAAGACATGAATTAATGTAAAAGATAGAAATGATCGCTAAAGCTTATCGATATGGTGTGATTCCTCCCTTGGATATGGGTTCGTATGCTCTGTGTGATCTGCCTTTGGAACCCTCTTCACATTCTCTGACTTTGAGTTATGAGTGAATGAAGTGAAATGCATATTTTAGGGCTTGTATTTATAGGCCCGATCACAGCTACGGCTAAACTTAAGTTTCGAGTAACGCCGTAACTTAATTATCTTCAAAATAGAAGCCTCGTTAAGGAGAGTACGACGTAACATAAGGAATAGTTACGCCGTAGTTTGCAGCTCCGATGTAGTGTTGATGTGAGTTACGCCGTAACTAATACATCCTCTTAACAGAAGGTTGTTATGTCGTAATGCTTGTAAGGATGTTACAGCGTAGTTGATGGAGGCGCGAAATACTTCATGACCTAGATGATTACGGCGTATCCTTAGTTGAGAGATACGCCATAACTGCAGTTGAGTTGGTCTTCTTTGACAAAATCTCAGCTACGGCGTAATTGAGAACATGAGTTACGCCGTAGCTTCTTCAAAAATAGCATACTAAGATAAAACGATTAGGAAAATCTCCAAATCCGCGTCTCTTAAGCTCCATGCTCATAATTTACCTAGAAGTGAAATATAAAGGAATAAAATCATAAATCCATATAAATGACATATAATATGAGCATAATCAGAGGAAATTGATACTAAAAAGTTAGGACTATTTGATGTTATCAAATATCTCCCCAATTGAACTCTACTTGCCCTCAAGTAGACCTTATTAGAAAAATTCCTAAAAAGATATCCCCTAATACCTGGAAGATACGAGTTTAAAAATTCCTTATGCTAGAATAAATAAAAGCCAAACACCTCACGAAATGGGAACAAACACTCATAATTGTGATAGCTGTCTTAGGTCAGGTTAGTGACCGATAGTATTTTATAACATCTTTGATTCAAAATATGCTTTTAAACTAGTTTTGCGTTAGTCATTTTCATGCTTTGTGCTCACTTTCTTTAGGCGCCCTCATGTTATGAACGTACCCGTGACCTACAATTTTATTTAACATTACCTAAATAAATGATATGCTCAAACTATTTTAAAATAGTTAGTGTCACCCACACTTAATAATAATAATAATAATAATAATAATAATAATAATAATAATAATAAATGTATTGTACTTATTTATATATGTATTTACCAAGTTAATATAATTTTTAGTACAATATCCTAACACTTCGTTAAAAAAAAAGAAAATCATGTATGGATGTTTTGAATTCTTTCCCTCTATGTCGCTTAACATATAAATAAATAAATAAATCTAATATTTTGACTTAGTCACAAAGTAAACATGAGCTGGACTTTGTTAATGTATACAACTACATTAATATATAGGGTGAATTTCATATATCCCCTTAAAAACACAACTTATTTCATATATACCCAACCAAGCTAGTAAATATCATATATACCCAAAAACACATTCTAAATTTCATATTTACCCAATTTTATTTATTTTATTAAAATCATAGTTTAGTAAGACCATTTTGCCCTTCATGGTTTCCACCAAATGAGTCAAATACCGTGACTAGTATATTATCAAGAGAGAGTTTTATGACCCACTTTAATGCTCCATATGGGTAAAAAATTCCCGTGACTAAATTCAACAAACATTGAAATTTGACAAGTGCTAGTACTAAAGGTACAAAACAATTCCATCACTGATAGACCACAACTAAACAAAAAAATACTAGCTAGGGACCACAAAGACATAGCCAACCAAACCAAATTGATCCAAAATTCCACAAGTCCCTATCATACAACAGAAACTCATGATACACAAATTGCATTGATTGGATATCAAAGCTATGCAGAAGGGACCTAAGGTAACTGATATTGTCACAAAAAAATTCTTCTCAGATAAACTTGAAACTTTAGCCACTGCACTACTGCAGTGATCCAACAGATGTGTTTACCAATTAGTATATTGATGTTTTTACTACAACAGATGTGTACACCAATTACTAAATTTGATATCTATGAAATATTCTTACTCCAACTAATGTGTACACAGTAGCCAAAAATGTTGCAGTACCACTGCAGTGACTATTGCAGATTTGCACACACTGCACCACAACACTATTGCACTATTATTTCTTGCTCAATATTTCTAATTTATCATCTAAATTTAAACCAACTATAGCCTTGGAGACGAGAATATATTTTATTAAAATAAGTACCCAAAAATTGCACTAGTTCATACTTCTCTACCAAATATAAAGTCTTCCAAAAACAATTTCAAATCCACAGTCATGCCACAAGAACTAAACAAAATCCAACAGTACCAAAGGTCACAAAGGATGGTATGACCATTCTTATTCTAGCAAATCCATCAGTGATAAATTCCATAGTTGCATGAGCATCAATGGTTCGTCTTTGATTTCTTACTTTGACGAGCTTTTGTACTCTTTCCTCTTCCTCTATAATAAAAAAGACAAATATCACATCGAATAAATGTTGCAAATTTCTTATAAAAATATGAAAAGCTGTGAAGAGCTAACCTTTTACTAGTTGACGCTTGATATTGATCTGACTCTTGAGATGGAGGATTCTTGCATCTGTTTTCATGATGTCCAGATTTACCACATCGCGGACATTTGTGTCTTTTTTTCCTCTCGTCATGTGACTTAATTCTATCCTTCCTTGGTCGTCCAGCTGGGCGTTTCATAATAGGCGGGTATATTTTCTCCCGTGTTTCTGTGTGTACCCATTCGTCCATAGCTAACATCGGCGCAATTTCCATAGCATAGGCTTCTTTAAGTTTCTTGATTGTAAAATACTCGTCAACATACTTTTCCCAGTTATAATCCCTTAAGAATGCAATGAAAGCCGCGGCATGAACACACGGAAGTCCTTTAACCTGCCAAACCCGAAAAGTGCATTTTCTCTCATCTAGTATAACCTCCCAACGTTTTCCCTTGCATTTTACTGCAGCTCGATTTTCGTTACTCCTACAAATTTCATATTCTCCTAAGTTCTGCAAAAAAGGGAAAAAATGTTGTTGTTGAAAATTGATATATGTAACTCAAATTTAAAATAAGCATGATGGTAATCATACAATATGCTTGCCTTTGATATTTCATTGAGATACTTTTTAGCAGTAGGAACAATATTGCCCTTCCATTTTTCCACGGTCCTTCTTTTATTATCAAATCGTACCATAAGCTTTTCGATTATGGCATCAAGGAGATTAATCACTGGTTGATAACGCAATTCACCTATCCAAGAATTGAAAGATTCTGATATGTTATTAGTAATGTAATCACACTTAGATATAGTTCCAAACTTGGATCGGCTCCATATCTTCTTATGGTTATCATTAAGATATCTAATTGCCTCTTCATTTACGGTAGCAATGTCATTTAATAAATTTTCATGCTCTGTATCACAGTAGGTACTTGCAGCACCCCATAATTTAAATTTGAAGATGTCGCCACGAAATTTTTTCTTAAAGTTGCTATACAAGTGGCGTATGCATTCTCTGTGCTCCACACTAGGATAAACATCAGAGATGGCTACTTCTAACCCCTTTTGCATGTCCGAAGAGATAACAAGACCATCTGGTGTCCCAATTGCTTCTTTCAGTAACTTAAGAAACCATGACCATGAGTTCGTATTCTCTGATTCAAGCACACCGTAGGCCACTGGAAAAATTGAATTGTTTCCGTCAATACCTGTGGCAGAAACTAGTACACCTGTGAACTTCCCTTTTAAATGACAACCATCAAGAGAGATGTAAGGACGACAACCTAAAATAAAACCTCTCGAACAAGCTGATGGTGAAATAAAAAAGCGTTGGAAACATTTTTTGCCACCACTTATCTCAAAGTCGGTGTCAACAATACTTCCTGGATTCTTATTGCGTATTTCTTCTTTGAAAACATCTATCATTCTGAATGAGTCCCCCCACTTTCCATACATGTCAGTGTAAGCTTGTTCTTTGCCCCTAAAGACTTTTAGGTAGGGTATCTCAACATTGTAATGCTTCATGAGCCATTTCTTAAGCATTATAACAGGTACATCTCCATCAGATTTCAGCTTGTCCTTGATTACACTAGCAATCCATCCTTGAGTTGCACACTTATTACCTCCTTTGTTGCTCCTTATACAAGAATGTGAGTCTGAAAATTTCTTAACCTACAATTATGTTAGATAAATAAAAAAAGTTAACAATACAGTCATGTCAACAAAACTAAGTTTTCGTAAAGTTTATACTTACTTTAAAAGTAACTCCATCTTGCAATATAGCAACATGAATTCTCCATCCGCACGTTAATTGTACACACCTTGCTGTGAATCGAGTCGGCTTACTTTTCTCTACGAAGTACTCAAATTCATTCATCAATGCATAATGGCTTAAAGCTCGTTTAAAAACAACCGCGTTTGAGAATTTTGAGTTTACTTCTATGGTTGGAATCATTTTGTTATCCGAATAAGTTTCCCCTTCGTAATTTGTTATCTCGTCTTCATTATCACTACCAATATAGCTATGATAACTTTCCTCACTTGAACAACAATCTGAATCATCAACCTCACCTTGTGGTTGATAAGTATCTTCATTTCGACCCCTGTACCAACATATTTTTTATTTAGTTCAAGTATACATCCTCTTACACAATAAAATATAGTATAAACGTATTGTATATACCTCTCTTCTCTTTCGTTAGTGACGAGTTCTTTGTTTGTTGTCACATAAATTGTCACTTCTTTCTCCTTCTCATACATGTTGAGCATCAGCTTGAAGTTCTCATCGGAATCAAGCTCAATAAAAGATTGCTCTTTGGCATACTTGTCAACAAACATAATTGATAAAACTTGATTTATTTTTGACGGATAACGATTCATCACTTCTTCGACTAGATCTGAGAAGTTGTATGCATATGTATCCATGTAGATACATTTTTGAAATCCCAAACCATACCTTTTCCTAGATGAGTTCTTGGCTAACCGAAAGTAACCTCCATATTTTAGTTTTAGTTTGTACTTAGATGACACTTGCCTGAAATATAGAAACTCAAACTTTATATGGGTTGCATATACTCACGAAATTACTAAACAAATCAATAAATATATTCGGCTTCTATTCTAATGCAATGTACCTTTTTATTTAGCCATAATGTCCTATGTATTTCGCATTTACATTAATGCAAACATGGAGCAAATACCCAGTTACCAACATAACTGAATGATAAGTAAGTACATGTATGTATGGATATCCATGATCAGGTTAAACAAGACTATCACTCACATATCATAATTTTCGTCAAACAAATACACAACAATGTAAAATTACTCAAAGGAATAAATATTCATCAAGCATTCAAATACGCATACAAATTTATATCAAAAAGTCCACTACAAACTTTGGATCAGTTGCATAATTAAGTCCAAATTCTAAAATCTCAACTACTTTTTATGACGAAAAGGACAAAAATACGTACTCGAGTATCGGTGATTGAACCATGTACTGCCATCTTGGACTTGAGGAGTCTTGAACATATGTATCTATAAAATCATCCATCTCCTAATATGTTGAGTTTGATTCTACATATTACCAAAAAGATAACACTTATAAACCCTAATATGATCATGAGGATCTACAAAAAATATCATCCAACGTACTATACAACTAATTTGCATGAGGTGGAAAACTGAATAATATAATATTGTTGAAAAAGCACTTACTTTTTACCGTAAGGAGCAATTCATAATGATATGGTATAAGATTCACAATGATATATAATTATCAACTGCTGCTTAAGGGTTCTGATAAAAAATGGCGCCATTATAATCTATTAGGTGACTTTTGGCGCTCAAAATAAGTAAGGGTAGAATGGTCTTAGGTTTAATAATAGATAAGATTGGGTATTTGTGATATTTAAAAAGTGGATTGGGTATATATGAAATTAAAGAGATTTTTAAGGTGATATATGAAATTATCTCTAATATATATACGTGTACATTCTAATGCATTGAGGTGTCAAATAATTACCATGAATACGTGTACATACTATCAACTAAAACTAAACCAAACTGATTTTTAGGAGAAAGACATATGAATATCTATGTCAGCGAACAATATAGAGGAGTTAGGAGCCATTTCAAGGTATATGTAAAGAGAAGATAAATCATGTATCACAACCTCATCACTAGCATCAATTATAAAACAAAAGAGTAAACATTTCGATAAACTTGGAATCCAAAGTGAGCCTTTTGCTGTTTACATATATTTTTTTTATACAATTAAGTTATCTCTTTGTATCATGTGTCCTTAAAAATGAAATAAATGACTATAAATTATCCATGTTAGCTTTCGGTGTAAACATATATACTTGAACATTATGCTTGATGCACTAGCTATTAAGCATATCAACTTCTTATATAATGAGTAAACTATATATTTACAAAAAAAAATGAATATGACATGTTGTTTATAAAATGCATGAACTATGTACACATATGACATCTAAGTATTTACCAATTTTCTTTTATTTAATTAGTAATTATAGTATACTAAAACAACCATGCAAGTCATCACATACTTGTTTAAAGTGAAACATCTTAGTTGAACTAATATTTATTTTGTTCATAAGGCTTATATAATATAGAATCTACTTTTGAAGCTAAGTAAATATGTATTTTGAATTGAAAGAAAGAACACTACGATACCAATATTTAAATATAAAAATATATTAAAAGTTACTATAAGCATGTTATTATATATATGATGCTATGTCAAAGTAATGTTTAGCCGCAAAGTATTTTTAAACATGTTTGGCTATTTTAGACAAGAATATAATAAATAAATAAATAAATAAATATAAGTCACGTAGTCATGAGATATATAATTTATATCATGACTCTTATAAAGTAGCATACTTGGTCATTCGTATAAATGACTTTTAATCGAAAAGTATATAAAGTCTCAATATACATGTCTATCACTTGAGATTATTTTTGAAATTTGGTAACTAATATTTCTCTTATGAGCCTAAATGGGTAACCTAGCTAATTTTCGTTCTTTGTCCGAGCATATCATTTAGATTTTTACAAGTATTATTCTTACGTGCCATAGGTCACGTCTAGGAGGCCTACGTTCGAGGGTTTCTTAGTATATACTCATTATTTGCGCTTATACTTGTACTCCCATCTTACTAGTTAAGATGAGTTTTCATAGCCCCGTTTTACTGTTTTACTCGTTTTGGGGTGGAAAGCATGCTATAATTACTTAAAACTGAATTGGTTGTGCATTTATGAAATTATGGAATTTCTGAACTGATTTAATTTACTGAGCTATGCTCTGCTATACTGTGCAAACTGATATGTATGCTTATGTCTGGCGCCTGAGAACAACTGTGAAAGTCCCCTGGTACTAGACTACTTATTAACTCATTGCCACTGTACGGGATGAGTCGTTGATAACAATGGATAGCGCTAGTTAGGGGTAGAGCCTTCCCCTCACTCCACTAACCGGAGTGCATAGTATCACCTTCTCATGCTAGGTTAGATCATGTTGCACGTAGGGGCAATTTTCGGCTGAATCGGCTTAAGTAGTGGAACCTTCAAGCCATGAACACGCTGCATACATAATGGACCGTTTCGAAACTTTGACAACCAATTGAATCTTATTGTTTTGGAAACTACTTGGTGTACTAATCCTGTGAACTCACCAACTATGGCCATAGTTGACCGGTTTTTATCATGATTTTCAGGTGATCAGAAGTAAGTGGTGAATTTCCGGATGCATTACATGGGCACTCTTTTACTTATGTCATGTTATCTTTTGCGAAAGTTTAAACACAAATGTTATCATTGGGAATTTGTGTTAAATGTGTTATGTCTTATCTTTTGAAACGGTGTAAATGTTTATTGTAAAATATGATGTTTTCCTTTAAATCTTGTATGGTGTTACCTATAACTTGCGATGTACTATCTACTCTTGCACCTCGTATTTCCGCTGCGGCGAGGTGTGACAGAAGTGGTATCAGAGCCAAGGTTATAGAGAATGCCGGTTTTTCCGAACAAAAACCCCAACTATAACCAAAATTTTACCTTCTTAAAACACCATGCATTATAATTTTGTTTTAACTAAACTTAATACTAGTCTGACAAATCCGAGCAGTGCATTATTGTTCCTAAATTATACATAGCCTGATCACCTATGTTTAATTTGGGAAGGATCATGCAATACTGGGATTAGTTACCTTTTAAATTTTATTAAATCGATTTTTCCACTTGATTCCCCGAAAAGCATAACTATGGCGCATGTGCATTACATATTGTTGACATTTATATTTCCACTATTAGTACTTAAGCATGACTTTATTTCTGACATGTCTCTGCTTAAATGTATTACACTATGTTTCTGAGTACACTTTTATTTCGGTCACTTTCCATTCACAGTATGTCGCACTCCTCGTCTCCTCATACCGCTCCCACCGCTAGTGACTCAGGATACACTGCTAGTCTTTCTAGACACCCCACAATAGACTCTGAGGAGGAACCCATGCAAGATACTGAGTCTGAGCATGAGGTGAGTAATGAGAGGCCCGCTAGTATTCCCAGTCCCACACATGCACCGACATCCATTCTATCTCCTCCAACTACCCATGGCCCAATTAGGAGACAAACTGCAAGGATGAGTGTCCGGATCCCAGAGAGAATATCTTTAGGGACATCCTCACATCAGAATCTTGTACAAGAAATGGGTCCCCGGCCATCATTACCAGCTAGAGGTGAGTATCACCTTGGTGGGCCATCATCATCATCTGACCTATACGCCGCTGCACAGCTGAGTGACATGTATAGTAGGCAAAATTATATGAGCCACACTGGATACCCTATAGGACCTCAACCAGATGTAGATAGGTAC
Organism: Chrysanthemum seticuspe; assembly: GCA_019973895.1. Lineage (NCBI taxonomy): Eukaryota > Viridiplantae > Streptophyta > Magnoliopsida > Asterales > Asteraceae > Chrysanthemum > Chrysanthemum seticuspe. The sequence goes on from BPTQ01000003.1 coordinate 53,848,984, forward strand.
CCCAACTTGGTTACTGGAGTTCCAGTGAATCAAAAGTCAGGGATGACATTGGAAGAGCTTAGGAGGATGCAACAATTGGCTGGAGAGGTTCAAGACTGTAGGATAGGAGTTGAGTATCAGGCACAACTTCTACTTGATTTTTATGGGATAGCTGAGAGGTTGACACAACAGGTAACCAGGGCTATAGGTACAGCTAATGAGGCTAGAGAGATTAGCCAGAGGGTTTGGTACTTTTATTTGTCCGCAGTGATATTCTTACTGATCTTGGTGTTGGTACTTACCCTGATGGTTGTGTTTCCGGGTTAACTGTGACTGGGTCGAAGATGTAGTCTTTTGTTTAAACTTATGTACATGTAGATTCTCTTGTAAATAGTTAGTTGTATGGTTTATTTGTATGTAGACGGTAGGGTTATGTTTGTATCAAAATCTTATATTATAATGTAATGCTAAATGCCAAATTTTGTCAAATGTTAGTAACCAAATCATGTATGAAAGAATGTTTATCATTTTCCTTACATAAATCTTTGTAACATCCTTCTTTGTATGATTTCAATTGTGATAAATTTCAAATTTACATTATATTATGTATACTACTTGAAATTCATTTTGGTCAAAACTTTACTTAAATAAATTTTTGTGATAAATTGTAGAACCATGTCTGGACGAAGGAACACACGCAACACCAACACCAACAATGAGGATCAGTCTAACAATTTGGAAGGGATAGTAGCCCGATAGCTTAATGTGGCTATACCAGACCTTATCACTCGACTTACTGGATCCCTTAATGCCAACCGCGGGAATCCAGAAGGAAACCCCATAAACAATAACCAAGGATGTACCTACAAGACATTTATGTCTTGCAAGCCCAAGGAATACCATGGCAAGGAAGGTGTTGTTGGATTGTTGTCTTGGATAGAAAGCATGGAGTCTATGCTCCATATCATCAAGTGTTCAAGTAATCAAAAGGTGGAGTACGCATCTTTTCTACTCCAAGGTAGGGCTTTGACCTGGTGGAACACTCAAGTGTAAATTCGTAGGCGCAAAGCTGCATTTCGACTAACTTGGGAAGAGTTCAAGAAATTGCTGCTTGAAGAATATTGTCCTAAAGGTGAGGTGCAGAAGTTGGAGTCAAAATTTTGGAATCATACTATGGTAGGTAGTGATATAGACAAGTATACCACCCGATTCCATGAACTTGCAAGGCTAGTGCCTCACATGGTCACTCCAGAGGACAAGCGTATTGATCGTTATATATGGGGATTGGCTCCTGAGATCCGAGGGATGGTTACTTCAGCAAACCCACTTACTATACAAAGTGTAGTGGTTTTGGCAAATCGCCTAACCAACGATGCGATTAGAGCTGGAGTGTGGAAAAGGGACAATGTTGGGAACAAAAGGAGAGAAGATAATCAATCAAGGAACCGGGGTAGAGTTTACCCGGACAAAAGATAGAGGATTACAGGGAATTTTGGGATGGCAACCCAAGGACCAAATCAGTATGTTGGTCAACTCCCGCCATGCACCAAGTGCCGTTTCCATCACACGGGAAATTGCCCCGTGTGTGGAAAGTGTGAGCAAGTGGGTCACTTCACCGATTACTGTACAGGTAGGGTTATGAATTATAGACCAAGGTTGACTTGCTTTGAGTGTGGAAGTCGAGATCATCTAAGGAGAACCTGTCCAAGATTGAATAGAGCCCCGGGCCAAGGAAACCAGAATCGCCCAAATCCAGCATTGGCTAATCAAGGAAGGAATCGCCCAAATCCAACGTTGGCTAATCAAGGAAGGAATCACCCAAATCCAGCATTGGCTATTGAAGGAAATACAAACTAGAGGAATAATGACAATCAAGCTCGTGGAAGAGTTTACCTCATGGGTGCCAATGAAGCTCGTCAGGACCTAAACATCGTGACGGGTACTTTTTCTTTAAACAATCATTATGCCACCGTACTATTTGATTCTGGCACCGATTATAGTTTCATTTCCACAGAATTTATGCCCTTAATTAATTCAAAACTTAGTATACTGAACCCTAGTTATGAAATTGAAATAGCAAATGGTCAAAGGGTAGAAGCCAATAGAATTGTTCATGAATGCAATTTAGTGTTAGAAGGCCATGCTTTTGCTATCGACTTAATACCTTTTGGTCATGGAAGTTTTTACGTAATCGTGGGGATGAACTGGTTATCAAAGTTTAAGGCCGAAATTGTTTGCCATGAGAAGGTAGTTTGAATACCCTTACCGAGCGGTGAATTACTAAAGGTTTATGGAGAGCAGCCCGAAGGAAAGTTGAAGCACCTTATGAATATAAAAACAGGTGAACGGAAACTCGAAGACATCCCTGTTGTAAGGAACTTCCCTAAAGTATTTCCTGAAGACCTATCAGGATTACCCCCTCTTCGACAAGTTGAATTTCACGTAGACTTAATCCCTGGAGCAACGCCAGTGGTGAAGTCACCGTACCGTTTGGCACCTACTGAAATGCAAGAGTTGTTCAATCAACTCCAAGATCTCAAAAATAAGGGTTTCATTCGGCCTAGCTGTTCACCATGGGGAGCGCCCGTGTTATTTGTCAAGAAGAAGGATGGTTCATTCCGGATGTGTATAGACTACCGCGAGCTGAATAAATTGGCCGTTAAGAACCGCTATCCTCTCCCAAGAATTGATGACTTGTTCGATCAATTGCAAGGATCGCGTTACTTTTCCAAGATATATCTTCTACCATCAGTTAAAAGTACACGAAGCCGATATTCCAAAGACCGCGTTTAGAACTTGATATGGACATTTCGAGTTTACAGTTATGCCTTTCGGTCTAACCAATGCACATGCGGTCTTCATGGATCTAATGAACCGCCTATGTAAACCATACCTAGATAAATTTGTCATTGTGTTTATCAATGACATCTCAATCTATTCGAAGTCTAAGGAAGAACATGCAGTTCATCTTAAGTTAATCTTAGAGTTGCTCGAGAAAGAGAAGTTGTTCGCCAAATTTTCAAAGTGTGAATTTTGGCTGAAAGAAGTAAATTTCCTTGGGCATGTGATTGATAACAATGGCATTCATGTGGACCCTAGTAAGGTTGAAGCGGTAAAGAATTGGGAAGCCCCTTGATCACCGACAAAAATTCACTCGTTCTTAGGATTGGCAGGTTATTACCGACGATTCATCGCTAACTTCTCTAGAATTGCCAATGGTTCGTCCCAAACGGTCAGGTTTATTACACAAGTCAACCACTTGTGAATGGTCAACCGTAATAAAAGTCAAATAGTCTAAAACCAAAGCAATTAAGTCCAGAGGAGTTTAGTGTTTCCCCGGGTCGTTAAGTCCCAACGAGCTGTACGATTGAATAGCTAAACACGTAGTGATCGGGTGATATTGAACAGGAAAGGGGTTATGATTGATTACACTAAGGAAATAAAGACTAATAAAGACTTTGAAGTCATTTTAATTCTATATTTAAAATCGTTTAATGATTAAAACCTAAAAATGATCTAAAATCACTTTTACTCTAAAAATGCAATTTAAAACTTTATTATGATTTAAAACTAATTTTTATGATTTTTCTTTTATTTATTTGATTTAAAAACTAATTTTAAACTTTTAAAACTAATCTAAAATACTAGAAATTATGAAATTAAAGAGGAAAATTGTGAAACTATTTTTCAAAAATCTAAAATAACTAAACAAACTTTTAAAAATTGAATTTGTATTTTTCTGATTTATATTCTAATTTCTATGATTTAAAAACTATTTAAAACTAATTAAATTGCTAAAAATTACTATTTAAACTAGGAAAATTATGAAAAAATATTTTTTTGGCTTTTTATATTTATCTTAATCTAGTAAAATTGAAAACTTATTTTTCTGAAGCTTTTCTGAATTATTTGTATTAAAAGCTATTTAAAAAGTTTTAAAAACTGATTTAAAATAAGAAAAATAGCAAACGGCGATGAAAAATTATAAAAAATTCAGGAAAAGTCTAAAATTATATTCTAAATCTAGGAAAAATACTAAAACGTATGCTAGTGTAAAAGAAAAGTGAGCTGTAGTGAAAAGTGCTTATAAATAAGCACTTAAAAATAAGGTATAAGCTTCAACAAAGCACCAAATGATCTTAGCTCCCAAGTTATGCTAATATTACTTAAAACCAACCTGTTTCAATTATTCTAAACTTCTAGAGTGCAGGCTACAAAGATATGACTAGATTGAATTTTCAAATGAGAACAGCTTAATCCTACCTACTTTAAGCTACTGTATCTGCTTATTTATTGAACCAAACTGGAAACCAGAACTGAGGAACTCAAGACCACTAACTAAAGAACAATTAGACCAAGTTTCAGAAACTAAAAAGCTAATTTGAAGCTTTGAGAGCTGCTGCACACAGCCTGTTCACACTCAGTTATAAGCTGAATGTGTACTGGGCAAATCAGGCTTAAGTGAAGGGCTTAAAAAGAGCTTATGGAGAATCCCAAAAATTTCACAAAAATCAGTTTAAGAAACTTGACCAACTGAATTTACAAATCCCAAAACTTCAATAGTTATGGATCAGAAATGAATCTATTAAAAATCCGTAAAGTTTTGTGAAAACTGACTTGTACAATTTTGACTTATGACAGATTTTTGCAAAGTTTGAATTAAATGAACTTATGATCTACTAAAATGGAATGTAACTGATGAATTTAGATGTATCTTGACTCAATTTAGCTAAGCTATAGTGATCTAATCCTAAAATGCAAATAATCTAAATCCTAGTCCAACTGATAAGCTTTTGAGATCAGTTAAAGAGCAATTTTGACTTAGAGTTGTTTAGGATGCAAATTTATGACAGAGACTGACTTAATAATGCTAAAGTAGACTAATGCAATCCTAACTAATCATAAGCTTGAACCTATATCTCAAAACAGAACCTAATCCAAACACTAGTTATAACTGTTTTGCAATTACTCTACCTAAATGATTATCTAGCTTATGCTAACACTAAAACTGAATCAATATAACCTAATAACAGTTTAATGAACAGATAAAAACTAATTCTACCCACAGATTCAAACTCAAACAATTTATGCAGACTATATCAGTTATGGAAATAGAATAAGTACTCACAAATGATCCAGCTTAACTGCAGCTTAACTGAGAACCAAATATCACTATCCTAAACCAATACCACCCCAAATCAACCTGATTCAATGTCCAAGAACAAGTTATCCCCCTCCTTTGACTTTCATTGACCAAGTACCGAATTTGATGAATCTGTTTCTAAAGCTCACAGAAAGCTATCAACAGCTTCAGTGGGCTTATTTGAATTTAGAAATAAGCTCTTTGGCGCTTGGATTAACACATTTAGAGCTGAATAAATAAAAGGAAATCTAAAAACAAGAAATTTGGATAAAACTTTGAATTGATGCTTGAATTCGATTACAAGTGATTAATAAAAACTTAAGTTTAGTACATAGAAACTGGAAATTACAATTTAAGAATTAAACTAAGACATTCATAATAAAAACGATTTGCAAGAAATTATAAAAATTAACTACTACTTTTCTCTAGCTTCTCTTCCCTCTATTTATCAACAAAAGTCTTCCACTTGCCACTCTGAGCATTTCCCATCAAGAATCTGAGCCATTGGATGATTGGAGTGGATTTAAGCTGTTGATGGCATTTTTGGCGCCAAAAAGATATAGCAACTGGGGGTGGATTGAGTGCGCGGGAGGAGGAAGCATTAATTGTTTCTTGGCTGTTAGGTGAGGTGGAGGGTGATAGGGAGTGGGGTGTGAGCTGGAAGTATGGAGAATGGGGTTGGTTTGCAGGCAGTTGGTGAAGAAGGTGGGTTGGGAGGGAAAACGAGGGAGTGTTTGACTGGCTTTGACCAGCGTTTATTAATAGGGGACGGTTCACAAAAAGGGGGGGGTCACGGGTATATTGGCAGGGGTTCAAGGTTGGGCTTGTTTATTAATAACACAAGGACCAAAATTGCAATTCCACCAAACTTGAGGGACCAAATCTGTAATTTTCCAAAGTTTATTATAGGGACCAATTATGACAAGTTTAATTTTCCCAAGGACCAAAAATAATAATTTTCGAATTAAAAATGTCCAGGGGTAAATTCTGTCAATCTTTGAAACTTCAAGGACTAAAGTTGCCATTTTGCAAAACTGAACTTTATAAGGGTAATTTTGACAACTTGAAAATTCCTGATGGCCTTTTATGAAAAATTAACATGTTTTGAATAACCAGGGACTAGATTTGACAATTTATGCATAAACTACAGTCTAAATATTTTTTCTGTCTTTTTAAGACTTTTCAAAGTGTTTTTGACTGTTTTTGCAGTGCTGATGGAATAAAAATGATGAGTATTTAGACACTCATCAATCCCCCACACTAAACTATTGCTAGTCCCTAGCAATCTTTTGAGAAAACTTAATGGATTTGAATCTTTTTACCAAAAGCCATTACTTCTGGAGTAGCCAATTGTTTCAGTTCAAGTAAGAACCTTGGTACAATGATAACCAAATGATTTTGAGCAAATCACCAGCTTTCAACGGTTTTGATTTGTCTTTACCAGAAGCCGTTTGCTTCTGGACTAGCCAACTCTTAGATAATATATACTATCTTTGGTGAGTCGATTACCAATTATGGTTTTCCAACTGCCTTTACCACAAGCCATAAACTTGCGGGCTAGCCAACTCTTCACTAATTAAAGATATGGTGAGCTGAACACCATACAATTTTGGGCAAATTGCAAGCCGTCAACGGATTTGAGATATCTTTACCAAGAGCCGTTTGCTCCTGGATTAGCCAATCCTTTTGTTTATTAGACATGGCGGACTGATAACCGCAAGCTGAGTAAGTGCAAAACACTTACTCCAAAAAAAAATTTGGCCAAAAATGGGGGAATTGGGTGGTATAATTACATGATAAAATTCGTGAGAATTCCCCCCACACTAGAAATGAATATTGCCCTCAATATTCAAAGTACCGGCGGTTATGCCGAAACATAGAACGTAAAAGGGAAATACTACGGCCTTTTTTTGAATTTTTTTTTTCTTTTTTTGAATTTTTTTTTTTTTTTTTTTTTTTTTTTTTGAAACTTTATATACAACAGCGGGGGGCAACTCCCCCACACTAGGGTGGTAGAAAGTAGAAAGAAGTAAGAAATACGGGTGAAAACCTATATAGTGTGCTACTGTTTTTGATTCCCGAGTCGCTAGCTTGACTCGACCCCGTATTCATTTGTTCATGGGGAAAGTTTGTAGATCCGGGACAACCACAGGTGGAATGTCCTCTCCAAAATAGTGCTTCAATCGATGACCATTCACTTTAAAATTTGGACCATCGGGTTGAGATAATTCAATAGTTCCATAAGGAAATACTTTAGTGATGGTGAATGGTCCAGACCAGCGGGATTTTAGTTTTCCTGAGAAAATCTTCAATCTTGAATTGAAAAGAAGGACTCGATCACCGACGTTGAAAACGCGGTTCTTGATTTTGGAGTCATGAATCTTCTTTGTCTTTTCTTTGTAGATCAAAGAGTTCTCGTATGCTTGATCACGGAGTTCATTTAATTCATTCATTTGAACTTTCCGGCGATCACCAGCTGTCTGAATATCGAAGTTGGCATGTTTCAAGGCCCAGTATGCTTTGTGCTCAAGCTCAATCGGCAGATGACACGCCTTCCCGTACACTAGCTTGTATGGAGTACACCCGATGGGTGTTTTATAAGCTGTACGGAAGGCCCAGAGTGCATCATCTAGCTTATCCGACCAAAAGGCACAGTTTTCGCCTACTGTCCTCTCCAGAATTCTTTTAATCCCTCGGTTGGAAACTTCCACTTGCCCACTTGTTTGGGGGTGGTACGCAGTAGAGAGACGGTGAGTTACACCATACTTTTGCATGACTCTATCAAACTGGTCATTGCAGAAATGCGTACCACGATCACTGATTATAGCTCGTGGAGTTCCAAACCTAGCAAAAAGAGATTTTAAGAATTTCACAACAACTCGGGCATCGTTGGTAGGTAAAGCTTTCGCTTCAACCCATTTTGACAAATAGTCAACGGGCACGAGTATGTATTTATTTCCTCGAGATGAAGGAAATGGCCCCATAAAGTCAATGCCCCATATGTCAAAAATCTCACACACTTGAATGGCGATTTGCGGCATTTCATTTCTTTGTGAGATATTTCCGTGACGTTGACAAGCGTCACAGGTTTTGACAAATTCGTGGGCATCCTTGTAAATCGTGGGCCAATAAAATCCGGAATCAAATACCTTCTTGGCAGTGTAGTTGGGGCTATGATGTCCCCCAGTAGGTCCAGAATGGCAAGCCTTGAGAATGTCATTTGCTTCCTAACCATACACACATCGCCTGATGACTTGATCCGCGCAAATTTTGAATAAGTAGGGGTCGTCCCAGAAGTAATGTTTTACATCTTTAAAGAATTTGTTTTTCTGTTGGGACGACATCCCTTTCACCACAAAGTTACCCGCATGGTAATTTGCAAAGTCAGCAAACCATGGGGTAGAAGAGTCTCCACGAAAAGAAACCACATTGAGTGTTTCGAGAGGAAATGTTTCGTTTATTTCCTTTTTCTCGAACACATCCTGGTGAGGGTTTTCTAGACGGGACAAATGATCAGCAGCCAGGTTCTCAGCTCCTTTTTTATCACGTATAATGATATCAAATTCTTGCAGGAGGAGAACCCAACGGAGCAATCTCGGCTTTGCATCTTGTTTTGCAAAGAGATATTTGAGAGCCGAGTGATCCGTATACACCACGCATTTGGTCAAGATTAGGTATGGCCGAAACTTCTCAAACGCATACACCACGGCTAATAATTCTTTTTCTGTAGTGGTGTAATGGGTTTGAGCTTCAGTCATAGTCTTACTCGCGTAGTGGATAGGCTAAAAATTCTTGGTTTTACGTTGCCCCAGGACTGCACCGATAGCAAAATCACTTGCATCGCACATGAGTTCAAAGGGTAAATCCCAGTCAGGGGCAACGAGAATGGGTGCTTCCGTAAGCTTTTTCTTTATTGTTTCAAAAGCTTCGATGCATTCAGGTGAGAAGATAAAAGGAGCATCCTTCTCAAGGAGATGAGTCATAGGCCGAGCGATTTTAGAAAAATCTTGTATGAATCTGCGATAAAAACCGGCATGACCTAAAAAACTCCTAATACCTTTGACGGTAGTAGGATGAGGCAATTTGGCAATGACATCCACTTTCGCTTTGTCAACCTCAATCCCGTTTTTTGAAATCTTATGGCCTAGGACAATTCCTTCCTTGACCATAAAATGGCTCTTCTCCCAATTTAGACAAAGATTGGTGTCTTCACACCGTTTTAGCATTTTTTCTAAATGGGAGAGACATGTTTGAAATGAGTCCCCAATGACCGAGAAGTCATCCATAAACACCCCCATTGTTTCCCCGATCATGTCGTGGAAAATTGCCATCATACATCGTTGGAACGTGCCAGGAGCGTTACATAGGCCAAAAGGCATACGTCTGTAGGCAAAAGTTTCGTATGGGCAGGTGAATGTGGTCTTTTCTTGATCCTGTGGATCAATGGGGATCTGAAAATACCCCGAGAAACCATCCAGGAAACAATAGTATTCGTTTCCTGCTAGTCTCTCAAGCATCTGATCCATGAAGGGTAGAGCAAAATGGTCTTTACGGGTGGCTTCGTTTAACTTGCGATAGTCAATACACAGACGCCATCCCGTAACCAATCGAGTTGGAATTAACTCGTTTTCTTCATTTGTGACAACAGTTATGCCACCCTTTTTTGGAACACAGTGGATGGGACTGACCCAAGGACTATCAGAGATCGGGTAAATTAAACCGGCATCAAGAAGTTTGAGAACCTCCTGTTTGATAACCTCATGAATCTTAGGATTCACCCTTCTCTGATGTTGGACTGCTGGTTTGAAATCATCCTCCAATAAAATCTTGTGCGTACAAAATTCAGGGTTAATACCCTTGATGTCGGAGAGTCTCCAAGCAATTGCTTGCTTGTGCAACTTCAAAACCTTTATGAGAGCAGTCTTCTCCTCCTCAGTTAAGTCCTTAGCAATTATGACGGGTAATTTATCATCACCCTCTAAGAATGCATACTCGAGATGAGGAGGTAGGTCCTTAAGTTCAACCTCGGGAAATTCTTCAGTAGATGTTTGTACGGATTTGATTTCTTCAATCGTGATCTCTTTCGGAGGGAGTGACGGTAATGGATCTTCGTTTAACAATTGCTCAAGATAAAGGATATCTCCCTCCGAATCATTAATACCATCATCAATTCCCGGCGGAATCGATTCATCATTAGCAAGAAACTCATCGATCTCTTCTAAAAAGAAGTCACCTCCCTCAAACGGAGTAAGAGAGGGGGAAGAATCGGCAATAATTGGTTGAGAAGATGTGGTGGGATCCCCACTCACAGAATTATGAAAATAACCAAGAAACTCTTGAGAGTACTCTTCTGAAGCAATATCAATTACATCGATTTGATTAACCGATTCAGCATCATAGTTTGAGGAGTACCTCGAAGTTTGATCAAGGTTAAAGGTGACAGCTTCATTACCCACACGTAATGTGATTTCTTGTTCAAATACATCAATGAGAGCACGGCCCGTTCTCAGGAATCCTCGTCCAACAATGAGGGGAACCCGAAGATCGGCATCGAAATCAACAACCACAAAGTCAGCTGGAAAATGGAACTTTCCTACTTTCACGAATACATCCTCGGCGATGCCAAGAGGACGCGATATAGACCTATCTGCAAGCTCAAGAGTCATGCAGGTAGGAATAAGTTCTGGAAGAGAAAGTTTCTTCCATACTGAATAAGGCATCAGATTGATGCTTGCACCAAGATCGGCGAGGGCAAAGCATTCAATCATTCCTGGAAAAACACAAGGTAGAAGAAATTTTCCAGGGTCTCCAAGCTTCTCGGGAAGCTTCTTTAACAGAACTGCTGAGCAGTTCTCGTTCAGAGGAGTTTTAGCCATTTCAAACAGTTTTTCCTTGTTGCTTAACATGTGTTTGAGAGTTGATGCAAACATGGGCATCAGCATGATAGCATCCGCAAAGCTTATGTCAGAATGTAGTTCTTGGAAAATTTGAAAATTTTTTTCCATTTGATGACTGGCTTTTTCGCGAAGCTTTTGCTCATTTAAACGTGATGGGTAAGGAATAGAAGTTTTGGATTTGGAGTTTTCAACTGGAGGTTCAAAAACAACTCCTGGTTTGGATTTGGGTTTCGGGACAACTTGAGGATGGACATGTGCTGTGCTCTGTGAGCTAGTGGGTTGCACTTGGTCCTTTGTCGCCTCAGGTTCACTTTCCACTACCTTCGGGAGAGAAGAAGAAGAGGTAGTAGGAATAGCGGGTCCATCATATGAAGCACCACTTCTGGTTGTGATCGACTTTGCATCGCCCCTCGGATTAGCAATCGTGTTGCTAGGTAAAGTACCTGAGCCCGAGGGTCAATCATTTAAAGACTTCTTAATGTCAGAAATCTGGCTAACCAACAACCTATTCATTTCCTCTTGGGATTTCATGAATTGCTTCAACAACTCATCAGATGATGGTCCAGTTGGAACAATGGCTTGATTTTGTGTAGGAAAATTCTGGCCTCTATTGTTTGGATTAGGGCCTTGATTTTGGAAATTTCCTTGATTATTGCCATGAAAATACCCTGGGTTGAAATTTCCCTGATTCTGGTTTTATTAAAATTTCCTTGGTTTTGGAAATTTTGACTTTGATTTTGAAAACCGTTATTCTGACTAAAATTACCTTGGTTTTGAAAACCTTGGTTCGTTCTATTCTGATTTTGATTACGGTTTTGGTTTTGGTTTTGGTTGAAACCGGGTGGTACAGGGTAGTGGTTAGGACGGTGGTTTGGGTCCATAGGAGCACGGTATTGGTTGCCTCCTTAATTGGTAATCCCGCCCACAGCGTTTGCTTCAAAAGGGTTACCATCGGTGGCCATACAGTTGTAATAGGCATGGGGGCCACCGCAAGTAACACATACTTCCACTTTCTTGACTTCAGCAGGAGGTGAAGTTTGTGGAAAAGAAACTTTCTTTTGGTTGGAGAGAACCAAAGCTTGAATTGCTTCCGTGAGTTTGTCAATCTTAGCATCGGTGCTAGATTGACTCACGGGCGATGAAGCAGAAGGACCAACACTGACTTGGGAAACAACCGGTTTGCTTCGTGCAGTGCGGACTTTAGACTTGTTTTCAATTATCGCTAAAGCTTCTTTTACAGTTTTGCTCAAGAAATTTCCTCCAGCGGAAGTATTGAGAGAATCTTGATCAGATTGACTCACTCCATTATAGAAAGTATCGAGTTGCATCAACTCGGAGAAACCATGGTGAGGACATTTGCGGAGCAACTCCTTAAAACGATCCCACGATTCACTGAAGGATTCATCAAACTTTTGTGTGAACTTGATGATTTCGTTTTTAAGACTCGTGGTTTTAGAAGGTGGATAGAACTCGTTCACAAATTTCTTCACCAGGTCTTCCCATATTTCGATCGATTGAGGGGGTTGTTTTTCAAGCCAAATCCGGGCTTGTCCCTCGAGGGAAAATGGGAACAGAAGAAGTTTGACAGCATCTGTAGGGACATTCTTGTATTTGATGGTAGATGCAATCTTGTTAAACCATCGAATATGAGCATGGGGATCATCCCTCTCAAAACCATAGAATTGACTTGAGGTTACAAGATTTAGTAACCCGGTTTTGAGTTCAAAATTTTCAGCCACAATGGCTGGGATAACAATAGCATCTCCATACCTATCAATGGGTGCTTGGAGAAGCTCGCACATAGGACGTTCATCCGCCATGATAACGGAAGTAGTGCGAGCAGTCCGGATTTCAGATCCGACTGATGGGGCAGAACGTCTACGGATACGCCTTCTTGGAATCTTGACAAGCTCACGAAATGGGCTCACAGACCTAGAAGAGCGAGTGCGCATACACTAGAGTTAACTCTAAGAAATCTCAGAGTCAAGGGAATTATGAAAATGGGGAAAGAAGAATCTTTTTGGGTTTTATGGTTTTAAGATGTTTGGATTTTTGGATTTTTATAAGAAAATATAAATATATATAGATGGTATGAACAAGGAGTGAATATTCAAATCACTAATCTGCTAAACGTAAGACTATTAGCACAGCTCCCCGGCAGCGGCGCCAAAATTTGGTTCGTCCCAAACGGTCAGGTTTATTACACAAGTCAACCACTTGTGAATGGTCAACCGTAACAAAAGTCAAACAGTCTAAAACCAAAGCAATTAAGTCCAGAGGAGTTTAGTGTTTCCCCGGGTCGTTAAGTCCCAACGAGCTGTACGATTGAATAGCTAAACGCGTAATGATCGGGTGATATTGAACAGGAAAGGGGTTATGATTGATTACACTAAGGAAATTAAGACTAATAAAGACTTTGAAGTCATTTTAATTCTATATTTAAAATCGTTTAATGATTAAAACCTAAAAATGATCTAAAATCACTTTTACTCTAAAAATGCAATTTAAAAGTTTATTATGATTTAAAACTAATTTTTATGATCTTTCTTTTATTTATTTGATTTAAAAACTAATTTTAAACTTTTAAAACTAATCTAAAATACTAGAAATTATGAAATTAAAGAGGAAAATTGTGAAACTATTTTTAAAAAATCTAAAATAACTAAACAAACTTTTGAAAATTGAATTTGTATTTTTCTGATTTATATTCTAATTTCTATGATTTAAAAACTATTTAAAACTAATTAAATTGCTAAAAATTACTATTTAAACTAGGAAAATTATGGAAAAATATTTTTTTGGATTTTTATATTTATCTTAATCTAGGAAAATTGAAAACTTATTTTTCTGAAGCTTTTCTGAATTATTTGTATTAAAAGCTATTTAAAAAGTCTTAAAAACTGATTTAAAATAAGAAAAATAGCAAACAGTGATGAAAAATTATGAAAAATTCAGGAAAAGTCTAAAATTATATTCTAAATCTAGGAAAAATACTAAAACGTATGCTAGTGTACAAGAAAAGTGAGCTGTAGTGAAAAGTGCTTATAAATAAGCACTTAAAAATAAGCTATAAGCTTCAACAAAGCACCAAATGATCTTAGCTCCAAAGTTATGCTAATATTACTTAAAACCAACCTGTTTCAATTATTCTAAACTTCTAGAGTGCAGGCTACAAAGATATGACTAGATTGAATTTTCAAATGAGAACAGCTTAATCCTACCTACTTTAAGCTACTGTATCTGCTTATTTATTGAACCAAACTGGAAACCAGAACTGAGGAACTCAAGATCACCAACTAAAGAACAATTAGACCAAGTTTCAGACACTAAAAAGCTAATTTGAAGCTTTGAGAGCTGCTGCACACAGCCTGTTCACACTCAGTTATAAGCTGAATGTGAACAGGGCAAATCAGGCTTAAGTGAAGGGCTTAAAAAGAGCTTATGGAGAATCCCAAAAATTTCACAAAAATCAGTTTAAGAAACTTGACCAACTGAATTTACAAATCCCAAAATTTCAATAGTTATGGATCAGAAATGAATCTATTAAAAATCCGTAAAGCTTTGTGAAAACTGACTTGTACAATTTTGACTTATGACAGATTTTTGCAAAGTTTGAATTAAATGAACTTATGATCTACTAAAATGGAATGTAACTGATGAATTTAGATGTATCTTGACTCAATTTAGCTAAGCTATAGTGATCTAATCCTAAAATGCAAATAATCTAAATCCTAGTCCAACTGATAAGCTTTTGAGATCAGTTAAAGAGCAATTTTGACTTAGAGTTGTTTAGGATGCAAATTTATGACAGAGACTGACTTAATAATGCTAAAGTAGACTAATGCAATCCTAACTAATCATAAGCTTGAACCTATATCTCAAAACAGAACCTAATCCAAACACTAGTTATAACTGTTTTGCAATTACTCTACCTAAATGATTATCTAGCTTATGCTAACACTAAAACTGAATCAATATAACCTAATAACAGTTTAATGAACAGATAAAAACTAATTCTACCCACAGATTCAAACTCAAACAATTTATGCAGACTATATCAGTTATGGAAATAGAATAAGTACTCACAAATGATCCAGCTTAACTGCAGCTTAACTGAGAACCAAATATCACTATCCTAAACCAATACCCCCCTAAATCAACCTGCTTCAATGTCCAAGAACAAGCTATCCCCCTCCTTTGACTTTCACTGACCAAGTACCAAATTTGATGAATCTGTTTCTAAAGCTCACTGAAAGCTATCAACAGCTTCAGTGGGCTTATTTGAATTTAGAAATAAGCTCTTTGGCGCTTGGATTAATACATTTAGAGCTGAATAAATAAAAGGAAATCTAAAAACAAGAAATTTGGATAAAACTTTGAATTGATGCTTGAATTCGATTACAAGTGATTAAACAACTTAAGTTTAGTACATAGAAACTGGAAATTACAATTTAAGAATTAAACTAAGACATTCATAATAAAAACGATTTGCAAGAAATTATAAAAATTAACTACTACTTTTCTCTAGCTTCTCTTCCCTCTATTTATCAACAAAAGTCTTCCACTTGCCACTCTGAGCATTTCCCATCAAGAATCTGAGCCATTGGATGATTGGAGTGGATTTAAGCCGTTGATGGCATTTTTGGCGCCAAAAAGATATAGCAACTGGGGGTGGATTGAGTGCGCGGGAGGAGGAAGCATTAATTGTTTCTTGGCTGTTAGGTGAGGTGGAGGGTGATAGGGATTGGGGTGTGAGCTTGAAGTATGGAGAATGGGGTTGGTTTGTAGGTAGTTGGTGAAGAAGGTGGGTTGGGAGGGAAAACGAGGGAGTGTTTGACTGGCTTTGACCAGCGTTTATTAATAGGGGACGGTTCACAAAAAGGGGGGGGGGGGGTCACGGGTATATTGGCAGGGGTTCAAGGTTGGGCTTGTTTATTAATAACACAAGGACCAAAATTGCAATTCCACCAAACTTGAGGGACCAAATCTGTAATTTTCCAAAGTTTATTATAGGGACCAATTATGACAAGTTTAATTTTCCCAAGGACCAAAAATAATAATTTTCGAATTAAAAATGTCCAGGGGTAAATTCTGTCAATCTTTGAAACTTCAAGGACTAAAGTTGCCATTTTGCAAAACTGAACTTTATAAGGGTAATTTTGACAACTTGAAAATTCCTGAGGGCCTTTTATGAAAAATTAACATGTTTTGAATAACCAGGGACTAGATTTGACAATTTATGCATAAAATACAGTCTAAATATTTTTTCTGTCTTTTTAAGACTTTTCAAAGTGTTTTTGACTGTTTTTGCAGTGCAGATGGAATAAAAATGATGAGTATTTAGACACTCATCAGCCAAACCTCTTACCTCACTAACTCAAAAAGACAAGCAGTTTGATTGGGGAGAAGAACAAGAAGAAGCCTTTCAGATGTTGAAAGATAAATTGTGTAATGCCCCAATTCTAACACTCCCTGATGGACCAGACGACTTTGTGGTTTATTGTGATGCGTCCAACCGAGGCTTTGGATGCGTACTAATGCAAAGGGGTAAGGTGATTGCTTACGCATCCCGACAGCTAAAAATTCATGAGATGAATTATACCACCCATGATTTAGAGCTTGGTGCTTGTAGGATCGATATATTATTGTATTTGATGATTCAGGTGGTCTTGGATGATCAAAATACATGTTAGACATTTTAGAGAGAGAAAGTAGAGAGAGGGAGTTTCTTGGTAGAGACTTGATGATCAAAATGTAAAAGGTCAGATTAGAAAGCTCCACCCCTTCCATGGATGGAAGGGGTATTTATACTTACAAACATAACGACCTCATATCGGCCTGTGGATCAGGTATACAGTGGGTAAAGACTCGTCCTTCCTCCACAGTGTTACTCTAAACTATTCTACGCTACTGACTAACTAATTAACTACATAATAACGTAATTAACTACAAGTCTACGAGCTAACTCATGCTAGATAATATTTCGGGTGACCGATACTTTACTTATGGAATTTCCAATTCCTAACAATCTCCCCCTAAGGGAGGTCACCCCATGTTTCACATTTCGGATCCTAGCATTCTATTCTTGACTTTGTTCTTGAGCTCGTAGACTTCAATTCTTCAATTCCGCAATCTTTGTGCTTAAGTAGTGCAACTTCAAAGTCCGCATAGTTTTGTACTTTTAGTGGAGGCCTTTAACTGATCCACATCTTTGATGATCTTCGAGCTTTCATTGAGATCATCAGCCACAGTAAATCTCTGGATCACCCATTATTGTGTTGCCATCATGTGATCGTGACTTTTGGACCGACATGCTCACACTTTTGGATCATGACATCTTTCATCAGAGTAGCGGAAGCTTTTACTGGTTCATGATATTTGCAGCAGCATAGCAGAAGTAAAGTATAAAATTACCAGAGCCAGGTTCTATAGGTATGCACAAGTCATGATTTCTTCAATTAAGTGTGGATGCTGTGAGCATGCGGCTTTGGATTGACTCCTCAATTCTGATCAGCTGCAACCATCCAAATGTACCTGCAAACAACAGTTAGCAATAAAACACACGAAAGTGTCTTTGATCACTTTCGTTGAATTGAGGTACACGGCCCACGGTTCCCCGTTGATCAGTACAAGTACTGCCAGTGATCAGGTAGGATTCCTAAAAATCTCCTTGACAGGGTTTCGCAGTTGTTCTAGCCGTTCTCAAACCGGAACGTCTCAAAGAAGACAGCACGGAGTGAGTGAACCAGCAAATTAAGATGTACTGATTGATAGAAAATGATTTGAAAACAATAGCGTATTGCTTAAGATAAAGAGTTTTTCAATACGACGAAGGTTTAGAAGAAGAAATAAATTTTCAATCATAAACACCCTTTTATTTTGAAAACATAATACATAGTCGAAGTGCTAGAGAAAAGAGTTTTTGAGCACAACGACTAGTTTTTCAAAGGTATCCGTCAATCCTTTTCCTGGACCAAGGCTGATTCAAGATTGAATCGCCCCATTGTTTCTATCCAGTTGTCACAAGCTTGATCTTTTGCAAGATCTCACATGTCACCCACCAAGAGCTTGTTTGATGTTGGCTCTAGAAGGATTTCCATCTTCATCGTGAATATTTACATATCACTCGGATGTTCTGGCAATACCACAAGGATAAGGCATAGGACTCTCAATATATACTTACTTTCCACATTGTGTGAAACAGTAAGACTTCATTAATTTTGTGTCCTAATGAGATATTGTGGATGATATCTTGGCTCTAGACTCAATAGTGCACATTTGGTTCCTATGCCGGAGACTAGGGAGAGGGTCTCCTTCTTCAATATCAACAATCTCTAAGAGAAAGTCGATAGATAATGTCGGTTCCCAGTGAGAATGAAACAAGCCCTTTTAAGAGGAACTTGAGTAGCTTGGGAAGTTTAGTGCAGTGCGTCACTGGGTCCATGACGTCTTGTCTTCAATACCAGTGTTTCCTTAGCAAACACCAGTAGCATATGTATTGAACCCGGTTTCTGCCCTAAGGTTGAATTATTTGAGGGCTATTTCTTTTCACCCTTTTCATATTCATTTCTTTTTCATTCTTCAACCCCTTCAGTGCTTACCGAGACTTCATAACTAGAACCTTGTTGGGTTTATTCCAGTACTAGCTCTGTCTCAGTCCGCACTCTTCTCATATTCTCATTTTTCTCCTTTTTTCATCATACCTAAGGACTTCTACACTATCTAGTGGATTGTCCCTGGGTAGATCCCTCCGGCTCTGGCGGGATCATGGGAACGAATACCTAACCTAACCATCCTTATAACACCATGCATAAAATAAATTGGTCGGTCTTTTGGTATTGTTCTTTCCTTCTCGAAACCAATCGAAAAATCATTTGGAAAATCAATCAAGATACTTGTGATATAAAATCAAAACATTTTGTACCTTAATTGTTTTGATCATTTTTAGAAATGCTCCCCCTCAACATGTGCATATGATATTGAAATTGTTTGGCACATGGAGGCAAGAGTTCTTTGAAATAATTTCTTGATCACAATTTCCTTAGAAAAATCCTTTTGATTTTCTTTGGTAAATTCTCTCCCTCAATATGTGCATAGGATATTTTAAAGGGAAAATGACACAAATAGACCGCGCGCCCTGATGCATATCACTTTATGGACTACTTTTATTTTAAATTTGAAAATAGACCGAGGGCAACCTCTGTTATTGGGCAACTCAACCATAGTGCGACAAGTGTCCCATATGTGTAAGGTATTATTTTTTGGGCAACCAAAAGTCGGTGGGCAACCGTATTTTTTAAAAAGGGTTTTTTTGTCATTTTACGTTACATAAAAATTACACATTTGAAGAGTGAAAGTACAGTGAATTGAAATTCAAAATCCAAAACTCACTCATCTTCATCATCCGTCTTCTTCACTCTCGATGTTTTTTGCTTCTCGCATAAAAGCATTCCTAGTTAATCTTTTTCACAAATGAAACAGTCTGCTGCGTCGGCACCTCTCTTGCTCCTAACGTACAATGTTCATAGCAACCGATTATTTCCGTTCGTTACATTTTTGTACAACAAGAAAACCACCTTCAATTGCTCAATCTTTTTGTTCCAATAATGTGGCAAAGTATGGTACGTTTTAATTCGATTATTGTTATTCGATCCATGTTATAATGAATCGTTGTTGTTATTCGATTAATGCCTATGTTATACACGTTTTAATTCTATTCTACAATCCATTGTTCTTTTTTATGTCTGTCTGATTCGTAATTATGTAGTCTATAATACGTTGGTATAGATTCCTTGTATGGTCGCCTTAATTTTGTTTATTGTTATAAAAAAATGTCCTGTTAAAAATGTCATGTTTGATGGGTTAAACATCCAAACCTAAACCTTTTTTCAAAGGTAATCCTGTTAAACTTTGTGTTTATTTATTACTTGTTTATAGGTAAAAAAGTAAACATACACAGAAAAGTTAATTTTCCATTTCCACCTATTTAACTCAAGGCATATGCATAAATACTAAAAAGATCTACACAAATAGTTACAGTAGATTTCAGGTGCACATATTCTAGATTAAACAGATAAAAACCATTCCAGTTGTTTTAGTACATCAACAAACCAGTAGATAAGGTAATCAGATGTTACTTGTAAGCCATTTTTCTTTACCCTTTGCCTTTGCCTTTGTCAGCCGCTCCTGCGACTGTGGAGGGATTATTTATGCCAAATTTCTTCTCTTTAATATCAGCCCATGTTTGTTTATTTGCAAGTCCTATTACCTGAATCCTTTTACCCCGAGAGGTTCCGACTTTCGGCATTACTAACTGAAGCCTTTTTTTCCTCGAAACTCATAAACGTTGCCCTTTTCAATAGACTGTTGCGGTAAGCTACCACATCAGGTCTGTCAGAATAGTCACTTGAGCTGTAGGTAGACAAATAGCTGGATATAGAGCTTGAATCACTTTCAGAGGTTTCAGCGTTTGGGAAATATGAAGCGTATGGATTACATGGCTGCATTGTATCTGAACTGCTTGAGGACAATGTTATGCTTGAATCAGGAGAGATTATTATGATATCTACAAAATAAACAAAGTCTCTAAAGATGCGTTAAACCAAGCTTAGCATTAGAAAAATAAGATTTACAGAAACAAAAAACCCACAACCTTTTTTTAGTCATTTTTATTAGGGTTTTGCTGATATGTGTATGTAAAAGCAGTTTTAATGTGCGTCTGTTTATGACTGCCTGTCACAATAAAAGAAAGCCTCTACCTAACCGCATTTAAAAGCATTAACTGCCTAATAAATGCTAGGTTGTTGACCTTATCCCTTAACTTTGAACTTATAACTACATATTATGCTAAAGCTTAGTTTTGCACCATCCTATACATCCTAACATATTTACAATAAAACTTTTGTGACCGTCATACAAGCATTTGTAACCCTGCTCAACACTGTTTACTTAAAATCAGCACTGTACATGCATCTGTCACCTTTTATTGCTTGGTCTTCATGACTGGCAGTATCAACTTCCACTTTCAGTTTATCACTTTAATTACATATCCCTTAAAAAATGGTGTCTTATCTCACTATGTGTTGTTTTTTTATGATACGCATTATTTTAAATATTTCACACGATCGTATTTATATTGTTGTTTTCAACACATTATCAGCCAATGTTGCATCCTTATATGTTTCTGGTTGTTTTTTTTTTTTTTTTTTTTTTTCAATACAATCTACTAAAACATAAGCATCAGTTATCAATAACTCTAGTATTTGTCAAACTCCAGTAGTATTCTAGATGATCCTAACAACCATCACCACTTCTAGAATATTACAACTTAACCCGACCTACAGAATAGTACCAGTTGTTCAAACAAACTAGCAGTAGTTCCATTCTTATACTACCAGTGGTATAGCTTGAGCAGTCACTCTATCCTCATAACCATAACCAAAAACCCAACAATCCTCTCGCAAACTTGATATCTTCATTCAAAAAACATCCAGTAACAATCTTCAATCTTCATCTTCTAAAAGGATTTGGGGAATTCTTTCAAACACTTCATCTTCTTCTCAATGCTTGAATAGCTCTTGAACATTGATCTTGCAGTCTGAGTAACAATGCTCTGACTTTCTCACTATCTTCATGAACTCTGATGCTTGTACATAGCATCACAGTGAGAGTTCCAGCTCTGAGTGGATATTCTTTCTCAGCAAGCATGAATGCATCTACTCCATTTGTTGTAGAAACATGATGAACTTCACATGAATCATAATAATACCATTTAGTACCGGGACCTGAACATGAGAATTTCCAGAAATCATCACTTGTATCATAGAGCCTTTTAAGATTAACCCACAACTGCATCTCCTTCATATCTTTGGGATCTTCAACATTAAACCTTTCTTGAACTAACCTCCATAGTGTGTCAAGATCATCTCTGTCAAAAGCTTTTATGAGATCTTCAAACTGAATGAATGATGAAGTTTCACCACCCAGCCTTGTAATCTTCTATGTTGGAGCAAAATTGCTGGCAATAAATACTTCCCAATCAATGATAGGATGTCTGACTTGCAGTGGTTCAGGGTAGAAATCTTCTTCTTCTATCACAATCATCTCACTCAGTTGTTCTTCAGTGAACTTCTCAGTTGGAACTTCTTGTTCTTCAGCAAACTTTGTCTTCTTAGATGTCTGAGATTCACTATCTTTGGCCTTTCTCTTCAAATTGGGATACCTTCTTGATTCTTCCTCAGAGTCCATTAGAATAAAATCTTTATCTTGTCTTCGAACTCTGTAGTAGATACTTTCAACTTTAGCATCAGACATTCCTTTGAATTGATGTCTTTTCCAACCACCAACCTTGCAACAATAATCTTTCATCATTGAAATTACTTGTGCCTTTGTTGGTTGTATTGATTTCTTATAGCCGTTCTTGACTGAAGCAACAGCATCTTGAAGTGCTTAATTGTTCTTCATCTGGATAAAGTCCTTTAACTGTGCAGTTCTTTGATATTCAGTTAAAGTCTTATCAGCCACTAGCCCAATTGCTTTCTTCTTGATCACTGGATCATTTTTTATCAAGAACTCAATCTCTTCATCTGTTGGTACATAGCTGAACTCTAGAGTCTTTTCTCTAAGTCTTGTAGGTTGAACAGTAGAAATTTGATCTCCCATCCTATCCAGCCTTTTAGCCTCCATAAAGCTTGCAATCTCCAGTACTTCTTGCTTTTTCTTTTCAGCAACTTCATCTTGAATATCAGCTCCCTCTGATCCTTGGAACACTTGTTCTTCTTTTTTCAAATTTTCGATCAGTTTCTGAGAAGCTTCGTCCTCTTCTTGCTTTTTCTTTTCCCTATTAATTACATCAGCATTTAGTTCCAGATATACTCTTTGAGCTTCTTCTCTATCATAAGCCTCCTGCTCATCTATACTATTAAACGTCAAAACTGTTTCTGCAATTCCCTTTACCCTTTCCAATATCTGGTTGACCAACAACTGACTTCACAGGCTCACCAATCTTCAAACTTCCCAAGGGTTTTGGTGCATAAGGTTTAATTGTAGCAGGAATGGGTGCAACGATAGGTTCAGGGATTGGTAAAGATTGCTTTAGGTTTAGCAGTTGAATGCCAACCTCCTTTTCAGCTTCTTTTGACTTTGGTGGTGATGTAACAGTGGTTGTGATTGTAGTAGCAGTGGTTGTGATAGCAATGGGAATATCTGAAGTAACAGTTGTTATAATTACCTTAGAGGTGGTTCCAGCAGTGGCTTCTTCTTTAGAAGCAGTGGATGCAGCAACATAGGTAGTGGTTGTTGACTGCACCACTTCCTTCTCTTTTTCTGCACAAGTTGCTTTCAAAGCATCATTTATCGCTTCAGCTTTTCCTTCCATGTCAGTCAACAGATAACCATCCCGATTAGCACGACTATCCAAGTCCAAAACCACATCGAAATTCACATCCTCCCCTGAATCTATGCTTTTACTCCTCCCCTGTTTGGATGCATCCTCCAAACTCTGATCCTTTGAGGAGCTAGCCTTCTTTCCCATCCTTTTGACTCTTGTATATGCAGCAATCCATGGTCTTCTCATTCTCTCCAAAACATTCAGCCTGTGCTTGTACCTTTTAATAGTTCCAGCTAGAGAGGTTGTCAATTCATCAACACCAGACATTTTAGACTCCATGTTGCTACATTTATCCGTCAATTCCTTTAAAATTTCCATTCTATCCTCACAACTTCGACATGTGTTAACTGGTCCGAGAGGTGTACACTGGGAATTGTCATTATGCACAAAAGTATCATTACCCGTCAATTCATGTTCAGTTTCACGTCTATCCTCATCACTCCGATCTGTGTGACCTACTCCGAGAGGTGAATCGTAGGATGTGAGTACCATGGCATCCGACCGAGCCTCCGTATCCATGGACCCCAAGTTACCCAGTTGCCTGGGGATGCCTCCACCTGTGTTGAGCTCGAGCGAACTCTCCACATTAGGAGTTGCCAGTGGTTGGGTCTTACTTAGGTTTTCACTTACCTGGTCAGCGTCTACGCTTGAAACAGTAGTTACACCCTCATGTCCTTCACCCCTTCCACTCATGTCACCTCCCACACCTGTTACACCCTCATGTCCTTCACCACTACCACCAGCCTCAGGTAGCTGAGTGCCCTTCTTCCTCCTTCTAGTAACTAAAGTACGTTGGGGTTCAGATGTTGAAGGTAAGGGTTTGGAATTGGTTTTGGAAGTGGTAGCAGGGGGTTCATCAGTGGACAGACTGGGTTGTGGATTTTCTTCCTCTATAAGTTGTGGCAGATTTAGCATGTGAGGAAACAAAGGTGTTATGGTTCCTGTAAAATTTCGACTCTTTTTCCTCATATGGGCAAACACCCTAGGAACCATATGTAAAACGTCATATTTTTTCTTATGGGGAATGGGTTATGTTATTTGACTTTCTACTATCAATTGAACAAACCTAGGATAGAGGTAGTATTTGCCCTGTTCTTTAATGTTCTTTTGAAAACCCTCAAAAATCATTCGAGACTAGTTAAAAACCCTTTCTTGAGATAAACAGATGACAACAGTTGCAATCTTTGAGGGAAACTCATCAAATCCAGTTGTTTTATTGCTTACACACTTGAGCAAGCTATGGATTAAAAACTTCCATTGCGGAGAAAACATACCTTTGTGAAACTTTATACAATCCCCTTTTCTCTCAAAACCCATTCTTTCTAAACCTTCAAATATTTCAGCATCAGACAGATTAACAACTCCTTCACCATCCTGAAGCTTCAAAACACCTCTAATCACCTCCTTTGTGATCAGAATCTCCGTTTCATCAACAACCGCCCTAATAACCTCTTTTCCACCTCTTTCTTGAATTTCAGCATTCCTCCAAAACTGCCGTATATAAGCTTTAACAATGACGGATTCTATAGTTAATGCATAG
This sequence comes from Chrysanthemum seticuspe, assembly GCA_019973895.1. Taxonomy (NCBI): domain Eukaryota; kingdom Viridiplantae; phylum Streptophyta; class Magnoliopsida; order Asterales; family Asteraceae; genus Chrysanthemum; species Chrysanthemum seticuspe. The sequence continues at coordinate 53,873,931 of BPTQ01000003.1, forward strand.
TGTATGGGACTATGTTTGATGAAATCAATCATCTCATGAAAACCTTCAGAATGGTCGTTCTTGACTAGGTATGCGACTAAGTTGTGGGTTTTGGAATATTTAGTTGCCATTGTACGTTGAAAGTGAATGTGATATAGGATTTGTGAAAATTATAGTTGGGAGCGGTTAGGGTTTCTGTTCAGCGCCAATTGGGAGTGTTTAAAAGACCAATTAATTGATCGGCAGTGAATTGGGGAATAAGTACGGTACAAGCAAAATGTTTCACAAAAGCCCCTGTTGTTTCCATATTCACCACAACTGCACTAGCAATGCATTTACCATTACTGGTAGTGGATAGCGCAAACCAGCAGTGGCAACATCACTGACACTCCCATCCTTTGACTAAGGCTACGGCTGCAAAGTCGTCGTTAACTGAATGTGATGATGCATACATTTGAAGGATTACAAACTTACACTAAAGCAATGTTCTGTGTAGATGTTGATGAACATGAAATGTTGTTTTCAGAGTCATAGACATTCTAGTTGTTGTAGAGATTATCGAAGGTCATCTTTTCAAACTCATTTTCGTTCTAGTAACTTGTTAGACACATGTTTAATTCCACCTTTTATGGGAATACGTGAACTTTATAATTAATGGACATAAACAGTTCAAGTACATGACACTGGGCAGCACCATCATTTCAGTACGTCTTTTCCTCATTATTAAAGTTTGTCCTACTTTTGTGCATCCCCGATTCGGGTTATTTCAAAATAACCATGCAATACTGAAGAAACCACAGGCAACTGCACACATACTTGGAGTTCATGACATAAATTGTTAGTTATATTATAATTGTATATTGTTACAGAAAAATATAAAGTAAATGTACACCTAATAATACCATTTGTATGTTAACAACAAGGGTAAATAATATTTTTTCTAAGGCATACACATCATAATGTTATGGACCGCGTGGCATACCTTACTAAAACATTTGTTTGAATTGCAAGTAAACAACAGGCTAACTAGTTTAGTTGCCCCCAAATGGTTTAGTTGCCCAAAAATTTTTATCTTTGGGCCAAGAAGCGTATGAGTATTACAGAAGCTTCATTAATTGCATTTGGCTTAATGTGCATTTCTAATTACTTGACAAGACGCAACTATTGACCAGTTGACTATCCACATTTACTTATATTGACTTTAATTGAAAATAAAATCCATGTCACCCCACACACCCCATTTTGCTTATATAAACGGACACCATCTATTATATTTTCAAACTACTTTTGTGAAGTGACACACACTACCCACAGCAGCATTAACTAAAACAGAAATGGATAACTATATTTACGACATGGCTAACACTGTCTTTGTGCGTGACAATGGACGTGATCTAAAGTTCATTAGTGACATGCATGCAATGGTGATGGAGCTAACTTGTCGATGCAGTGTGCGGGGTGAGCAGATCAAGCAGTTGGAGTGTTTTGTTGGGTCCACTGTTGCCAGTGCTTGTATGGAAATGCTGTGTGAAATCCAAGATGAGGAGCTAGAGAAAAACAGGACGCTGATGAGGCTCATCACTGAGACGCAGCTGCATGTTCTCAAGAAAAGCTCCTTTCTGGCCATGATGCGCAAAAAATATTAAACCTATACTCCTAGCTTGTTATGTGCTCTCTCTCAAGTTCTGTCATTGTCGTTGTTGCTTCGTTACTCTCTTTTTTTATCGCTTAATGGAATGAAATGAAATGTATTATAAAAATTAATTGTGAAGCAATTGTCAAATGGTCGAATTTATACGTATCACGCATAACACTCATGATAATACTTTTGGAAAAATATTCAGTTACCAACACTATATATACTACGTATTATTTTTAATCCTTCTTGAACAAACAACTGTAGTTTATGTATAACTTACTTATTTCGAGTATACAATATTAACATTTTTGACAACCCTCCAACAAGATCAACCCTGTATGTATTTTAACTATCTCAATTATTGTACAGGACAAAATACCAGTTGTTCTAGAGTAAGCAAACGTTTTTTGATAAGACTGGAATACGTTCGAACGACTATAAGATTATATGTAGTGAAGGGTGTATTTTTGGTGATTGTGGTGTGTGGGTTTGTATATTTTTATGTCGATTGGCACATTGTCAATGGTTACAAGTTGATGATCCTGCTGACGTTGCGCTAGCTTATCGCGAGAACATGATTCGGTTTTTTTATAGAGTTAGATTTTATTCTTTGTGTCAACAGTTTTTAACTTATCTCCAACAGCACTTTCGTTGTTTTATCATGCACTATCGGTTTTCAATATACGATATTCTATCAAATACATTTTACAATCAAACATATATCATGCTTCATCCATTGGCATATTCATTCACACATTAACACCAACATTATTACACAAACACGCTAGACATAAAAACGTTTAACAAAATAAAATAACATTTACCCCATTACTATTTCCGTATCAAAATCAATGAATCGTAAGTCTCATATAATATATAAGTACATTGTTAATAGTAAAATAATACTACCTTTGCTAATATATAGCAAATGTTCATCAAGATCACATTTGTACACTAGTCAGGATGCCTTTCTCCAAACAATCTCTTTCATCAAAAAATGCTTCTAAGCCTTCAGTTGCCTCATTTGATCTCAAGCTAAGGTATGAATACCATCACCCTTCCTAAAAATGTTTATATGTTACCTTGTGGTTCTGACTTGCCTTGACTATATTTTTTACCATACTTGCTATTCTTTATGTACATTTATATACCTTTATTACAGGACGCCAGGGTCTGTAGTTGCGTATCCTGTTTTTGAGATTCACTACGATGGTACCTTCATTCGGTTGCCCAATTTAAGTTATTCGTTTGGCCGAACCCTTTCGCTAAGGTTAATTAACTCCACAAGGATGAACTTTAAGCAAATGCTTGACTTGTTAGCCTACAAGCTTGAGTGTGACATACGGGCTTTATATTTTTGCACGCCAAGATTTGTTCTTTCAACTGGTTTGACGATTGTTGAATGTGATAATGATGTTAAAAGGATGTATGAACTTGCCGAGGAATATGGATTAATCAGCTTGTACGTTTCACATAAACCTGTTAACTTAGCATGTTTCTATTATCCTAACCTAACTTTTAATCTTCTTGATAAGGAAACGCATGCAAAGCTTGCGATACATGATAAACTTGTGCAACTTGCTACATCTAAGTCTTACTCTGATATTCTTGCATGGGAGGAGGAAGAAGGGCGTTCACCTCCCCTAAGAACCCCTCCTTCCCAACCTAGACGTAAAGGAATTGAATTCCAAGGAAAGAATCTTTTCATGGATTTTTTGCATAGCGAAAGTGTTGATGACGCCATTGAGTTCAGTGACGATGAATGGTACTATGGGGGATTTGTGGGTTGTGTAGCAATGGATGTTGGGTGGTCTACTTCCCCACCATATAAACGGGTGCAACGGGTTATCGAATACGATGATGCCACTTTAAAGAATGTACCGACAAATTCTCTTCCAAATCAGGTTTTGTTAGATGCAGGATCTTCTTCTGTTCCACGTCAAGTAGGGAGTTGTGTCAAGCCCATGTATGGACATAAGGTTTCGAGGAAACCGTATGCAAGGAGGCTATGCTTTGAAACACCAAGAACGGGTTTACGGAAGATCAAGATGTTGAGGAATTTGAAGGCTCTAACAAGAGATCGGCATCGAGGATGTTAGGGATTAAAACCAACTTGGTATTTAAGGAACGGAAGGTTGGAGTGTAGGTATTGTTATGCAGCATGCTAATTTTGTTGTTAACGATTATAGGCACTTGTGTTAACATTACTTTAAAGTTAAAAAAGATAGTCTAGTCTAGGCTTTTTTGTAAGGAAACGTCTATGCATTGTCCACCTGCATTGTAACTATCTCTTCCTGGTATAGTGCTCTATCCAGACTTGTTTGTGTTTACCCACTTTGACTTTAAAGAAAGGCACCCAAAAAATGTATTTGACAGTTTTACAGCTTGATTATACATTTTTTTCATATTGTTTATCAACTGTATGCATTTACCCACTATTTACTAACAACATGTTTATGTTACTTGGTCTTCAGCACTAGCAGTACTAACGTGCAATAGCAGTTTTAAGTATTCATTCTCACGGCCTAATATACGTGTCATATGTTTTGCATTATATTGCATCACCATGACTACCTTTATAAACAGCAGCAGCAACCAATGAGAGCAACAGTTACAACATTATCATGAATTTGTGCTATTCGCAACACTCGTGATCATATTCAATTAAACCCTTTGTATACTTACAGAAATAACTATAACAAATCACAAAATTCGGGAAACTAGTTTAAGATTGTTTCTACTTTATGAAATGCAACACTGTATAGTCTTGATTATGTATTCAAAAGATCTACACATGAATCTGTTACTCTAGGGGTATCCATTTTATGTGATCTATGTTGTTGCTTACATTATGTAAAGGTAATTTGTACCGTATATATTTTGCTGTTCCGGTGGGCTTTACAATTTAACACTGAACATAAAAACTTGCAACTTCTCCAAAAGTAAATTACATATATAATTAAACGTTTATATATATTCCATTACATTACTTGCCTATTAACATACCAAGTCCAACACAAGTAACCGAAAAAGATCCTAACATAATGAAAAACAACCTATCATACAGCTTCAACTTTGACTTTGCATCAGTCAACTCTTTGTCCAAGATTGACTTGTCCAAAGCAAGAGTATCAACCAATTGTTCAATATCCACCAACTTCTTCGATCTTTTCTCCTTTTCAAAGAACCCATACACCAGATCTTTATAGTATTCACTAGGCAGATCATCATCCAAAAACTGATACACATCACAAATAGAGCATTTTACGAAACGCTTCCCAGGGTTTGCCCTTGTTGTTGACGTCTTGACTGGTAGAAGAAGACCGCATTTGCAAAAGTATTCAACTTTGCCACCAATTAGTCGGGTTGTAGCTGAAGTTCTGGAACTCATGATAAACAGGTTTTTAATTAAAAAGTTTGTGGAAATATAGGAAAATGTTGACCGACAAATTAGGTGGTGGGGAGTTTATAAAAGTTGCAAAAAGTACCTTTTAGGCTTTTATAACTATATCATTTTTGCCCAAACAAAATTATAAAGACATATATTCAGCTTATATTTGTTGTAAAAAGTAGAGGGACCTACCATGACAAACACTTAAACTTGTTTACCCCACACATCACTTATCCTTATGGTCCCGACCAACAACATCCCAACATTCCTGCTTTATACCCTAGGTCACTTTCATTGAACATTACAAAAAATAATCTCGGTGTCCTTTTCATCTTATTTAAGGAAAAACTCTAGGTTTGTTGTACTATCCAGTATGTACTTTGTTACCTTATTCGTTCATATTGGTTGATATATTTATATATGAATATAAATAACTGTGCAGCTTTATATTTTATATTCTATTATTAAATTGTTATTTAATTCAAAGTTATTGAATTTGTTATTAGGGTTTATGTTTTATAAGAATGGTCAGTATACCTCTTTAAGTCTAGTAGTTGCTTCTAATTTTTATTAGTATTTATGTTTTATAGGACATGGCGGAAACCAAAGAAGTCATATTTAAAGTTCACCACAACGGGAAGTTTTACTTTCAGCCACTCCGCTATGTAGGTGGTCGCCTTGCTGATGTCTGGTGGTTTAGCTCCAGCAGGGGTGCATTTACAAGGGTGCTTGATCATGTTTTCGCTGATATTGGGGGGGGGGGAAATGGGCTTTATTTTATGGTGCACCAAACAAGTCACTCGAAGATGGTTTAACTTTGTTGCACACAGACAATGACGTTCGACGAATGTATGACATTGCGGAGGAGACTCGATCAATGGACCTCTACGTTCTGCACAAGCAACAACCTTTGTCACAATTTTATTTAAAAAACATGGTTTGGCAAGAAGAGGACGTTGGCATGCGATGTGCTAGTGCAACACCGTTCAAAAGAAGGAAGCTAACAACCCGTGTGTCTATAAGGAAACTGATACAGGGTTAGAGATCAGAGAAAAAGGGGGTAGTGCACAACAAACTGAAAAATGGTTGCAAGAGGAAGGTGTGGAACTCCGAGCTGGAATTGCTGCCGCGAAGGGAAAAGAGATACCCTTTTATGAGGATGTACATGAAAGTAAGCCAAGTCATAGGACTGCAAAGGGAAAAGAACCAGTTGTTGAGCAAGAGGGTGTGTCAAGAAGTGGGAAAAGGGTTTCTATAACCACTTACAGGCGGGCCATACAGAACGGGAAAACGATTATGATGGAGGTCCTGGATGCCTGAATGATGGTTTTGGTACATTTATAGACTGTTTTTTTATATTCAATGAACATGTTCATACCACACAGATGCACGACCCCTTTTAGCTAGCAACCGCATGACACAAATAAGTAATAATTTACAATCCATCCGTTATTACAAAGCTAAATATACACAAATGTTTACCTTACACAAAACACACCATAGTAGGACTTAGGCAGTGAATGCATTATTAAAAACCATGTTCCCGCTTACTTTAAAAAGCTGTTTGGAGTAGGGAAATAGGATAGAAGACTGATGTGTGGAGCGGACGAGCTTGGTTGTTCAGTGGTTTGACTTGAGTTGATGTGATTCACCGCATTAATCACCCCATGATTAGGGTCTCCGTTTGCCTCGCTTTGGCTGTTGCTAGTTAACTGAGATGATTCACCCATCTTATGAGCCTTTTTTTTTTGCACCTGTTGTACCTGGCTTAGCCTTTCGTTTGTAGCCAACCAGTCTCTGTACAAGTGTGCCAATACAGGTTAGTTGCCAGTTAACAACATAACCTTAAAGTTTTTTGTAAAGCTGAACAAATACTTACTTTTCTTTTCACCAAAGGTACTCTACATGTTACGCGGTTGTGCCCTTTTGTGCCACACCTTCCACAATAGTTGCTCTTAGGCGCCTCACCTTGAGATGGTATTCGGTCTTTATTTTTAGGCCTGCCTGAATTACGCTTACCGATAACAGGGGGCAACACAACCTCTAAGTTCACTTCAGTGTCCCACAGCGTCATATCTTTTAATGGGTAGATGATGTCTTGGTACGTCGCTTTAATAGTTGTATTATAAAACCAAGATTTTGCCAACTTCTTAACACTGGTCAGGCCTGCAAATCTACCTACAGCACAAACATGTCCGCACGGCAAGCGTGAAAGCTGCCATTTGCGACAACTGCATTCACCGTTTACCAAATCAACAACATGCTGTTGTTTTGTGTCGTGTACTTCATACACTTTGTCCTTTAGTATTCCCAAAACCTTCCAGTTTGCACTTTTTTCCATTCTGTCTTTCACTTTGGCGGTCGCCCAGTCTGTAAGTTCGTCATCCGGTGCATCTAGCATTTACACATATTAACACATTACTGAATAAGACTGCTTAATTATTGCTCAATAAACTATCTAATAATAACAAAATATGCTCTACCTGCATGTTTTTCTCGTCGTTCGTAATACCATTTTTGAAGAAGACCTCTAAACCATTCCATCAACATCGTTATTGGGATCTTGCGCACATCCTTTGTTAAAGCATTGATCGATTCCACACTGTTTGAGGTCAGGTAGTTGTACCTGTTTGCAGGGCAATGTGTCCTTGACCATTTTTCAATACCTGCTGCAACTAGTTTTCTGTGAGCTATCGGTCGTGCGGCAAGAATCTGACACATTAGGTGTGCAAGTTCCTCCGTTGTGTAAGCTTTGCACGTCTTCCAGTATAAACACTTTAGGCTATCGCTTTGCGTACGTGTATTCAACATCAAATGGCGACAACAATACCCGTGAAAGGCATTTGGAAAAACATTTTTACATGCTAGGGCTATTGCATGATGTCTGTCAGATATAATTGCCAAATTAGCAACTTCCCCAATGGATTCTTTCAGGTTTGTCAAAAACCATGTCCATGATTCACCACGCTCACCTTGAGAAACACCGGTGGTAATCGGTATAATTTGATTGTTTCCGTCCATTCCCACGGCTACCAGGTTTGTCCCTACGTAGGGCCCTTTAAGATGTGTCGCGTCGATTATGATCAGGGGTCGCATATAGCATAGGAAACTCTTAATCTGTAAAATATAAATGCGATTACATACTGGATAACAAACACATTGTATATCAAGGTAAAATCATCATAAACCATGTATTTAAGTGAACTTTCCATCCTATTCTAATGCATTGGTAAGTAAATTAATGTCAAATAATTTGTTTTATGTTTCTACTGACAGGTGTGCTGTGAAACAAACAATAGTATCAGCATGAGTAGATCCAATTCCGAATGTTTTTGTGCTTATCTGACATAAATTGTTAGATACTTTGCTAGAATGCTCAACTTTTATAAGACAAGTAAAAACTATTTGTATGTAACTATTTTCTGGTTTTATGTATGTATAGTTTTTTATATTCCATTTTGTGTTGATGTTGCAGATATACTACTAAACACCCGCATGCTAAACTAAAAACAATGCCTATTCACCAACATACTTGTATGAAAACCATATCATATATGACACAAGATTTATTTAAAAACATTCAAGGCAATTAGCTTACCGCAGCACCGAAAGATATAAAAAGGTTCTTAAAACGTATTTGATCGTCTGTCTCAATGTGTGTAACAGTCCCCTCGTTTGCGAGCTTTAGGTTGTGACAGTAGTATGGTAACTGCGCAAACGATGCCTTTGGACAGCCCTGGGTTGATTCCACTGCAAATTGTTTCCCCCTCCAAGCCTTTGTGTATGAAACATCTATATTCAACTCCATATTCGGATCATGGATAATGTCCTTTGGCTTATAAACGCGTGTAACATCTGTCATTTTTGGACGTTTTAATTTAGACTGGGTTTTTGCTGTAGCATTTCGATGATTTGGATTGAACTGGATTTTGGAAATGCATGACGGTCATTAATTGCAGTGATTCTAAACTGGATACAGTTTGGAATCCTATGACAGTTTATGTGCCAATCACATTTTGGCTACACGCATTTTACTGCGCACCTAATAGTGCACGATTTATGAACATAAAATTCATACCCTTCTTTTAGGCACTTCAAAGATACCTCATATATGCACTCTGCCTTATCATCAAATCTATCATTCACTTTCATAACACCACTATCTTTACTTTCAAGTCTGCTATCAATAGGTGGTAGTTGGGGTGTGGGCGGTATATGAGTTAAGTTGTTTCGTTGCCATGTATTCGCATCTTGCTCAGGTAACAACGTATCATTAAGATCCACATGTAAGTTTGGGGAACAAGATGACTGGGTTACCACAACGGGTTCTTTAACTTGGTTGATGCATATGGTTTGCACCTCTGACTGCGACCCATCAACCATACTTTTGAAAAAATCCAAGTCATCGTCGTCAAGTATGTTCGTTGTGGTTGAGGCGATGTTGTATGTTAGAGTTATCCCGTTTACATCATTAACTTTGAACTTTTTCCTGATGTACCGCACAAGACTCGAAAAATTAATGTCAACTGGGAGTAAAACACCACACACAAGATCTTCATACCGCATAAACACCTTGCATTTCGCAACAGAGTTCATTTTTTTTTGTGATGTTATTTTGTTTTGATAAAACTTTTCTGCTGTTATGTGTTGAGTCAAGTAAATAAGCACATGGAAACTAGGGTGTGGTTATATTTGGTGAAAAGCTATAAACACACTAATAGTCTGTCGCAAGGTAGCCCCTTAGATCAGTTGTACCTCTACGTAACACTGTCAAAGAACTTTGGGAAGAGTTGAAGGAGCGTTATGGTATTGGAAATGCTCCTAAGATGATATGCATATGATTTAAGGTTGCCCAACGTACAAGACATATTGACCAAGTATGTCCTATAGTTGCCCAGATTGCGTCTAGAAGGTTTGCCTGAGGTACAAATTAAAGTTCCCACATGACACTAAAAGTTGTTGCCCAGAGTACATCTAAAGGTGTGGGCCAAACTACCAATAAATGATAAGGACCCATTGTACAATATATTCTGTAAATATGTAAAGGTTACCTAAATTAATAACTTGGTAGCCCAAATACAAATTTAGTTGCCCATATTACATCTAAAAGTGTTGACTGACGATATACCAAAACGAATTCATCGGTGCCATGTGTCGAATACTCCAATAGGCCTCGCTTGTTCCTTTTTGTATCCAAAAATTGTGGCACGAACACTTATAAACTACTTATTCCGTCATTAACAAAATGTAACAATAATTGCTTTTTAAAAGTAGTAATTCAACAATTGTTATACTTTTTTTAAACTTTAAGTTGCTCCAACTAGAGTGAATATCTAGTCGCAACAAAAGAGGTGCTATTTATTATCGAGCAACGGGCAAACAATTATTCCCTCGACTCAAAATTAATGAACCCGATTGTTTACCCTCGTGTTCAGTTTATTATCAATTCAAACCATAATCACCAATCCAATAATACTGTTTACTTTTTCAGTTTATTTTGGCCACAAATCATGCGTACAACTAGTTCTTTGATCAAGTATTTGCAAGCTTTTGGATGAAGCTTTATTCATGTCTTAACTTTTTTTTGGCGGCTTTAGTCCGTTTTCCCGCCCAAAGTCTTGGAAACCATCCATCAACATACAATACTTTGGGTAACCCTTAACCCAAAAAATAAACTACAAAAAAAAAAAAAAAAAAAAAAAAAAAAAAAAAAAAAAAAAAAACCCATCCATTTACATCTACAACCTCTTTATAGCGTCGATTGTATACTAAAAAATAGGACAGACATAACACGTATTCCCTTACAAAAATTACCACATCAATGGCTGCAAATGGTTTATTTGAAAATGATACAGAAGAGTACGCGTTTGTGTTAAACAACTATTTGTTGTTTGACGCGGTTATTGATGCTTTCGGGGAGGAACCCATTTCAGAATTTGGGTCCTATAAGGAGGTAGATACGAGGATGAGAAAAATTATTTTGAACTGGCTCCATACAAAAGACTTTTACTGGGATGAGGTTTATGGAATGAATGATCTGGAGGAGGACGACGAAGATGAAGATGATGAGGAGGCTGGAGATGAGGAGGATGATCAACAGGATGCAGAGGTGGTTCAAAGTCAGGTGGTGGATCAGCAGGAAATTCGGGTGGAGCAGACAAATGTGGTAGTGCAGCAAAACCAGGAGGAGCAACAACATGGGTTTGAAGCACCTTATGATCTGGAAAACAGGATTAGCCATCTTGAAATTTTGTTTCAACAAGTCAAAGCCAGGAAGGAAATGAAGGAAAACAGGGAAGAGAGCTGTGGTTCTAACAACTTGGTTTGAAATGGGGTGGGTGGAGCAGTTCACGATGATGGTGGTTTGTTTTTCGTGTGTGTTTTATTATTATTATTATTATTATTATTATTATTATTATTATTATTATTATTATTATTATTATTATTATTATTATTATTATTATTATTATTATTATTATTATTATTATTATTATTATTATTATTATTATTGGGGTTTTTCGTTGTTTTACTTGTTTTTGATTTTTCATCATTTGTTTTTAGGTTGGATAATTAGATGTATGGTTGCACTATTATGAATGTTTGTTGGGTTTAAAAAAATATGAATGAAAAACTAGCAGTTGCAATTGACTTTCTGCTGCCAACCATGAGATAGTGCTTCTAACCGTAACCAAGATGTTAGATTTATGTTGTTACGTCTAGAATTTATTATAGTGGAATGATTAAGAATTATGGTTGCCCGATAGTACATGACATAGTGCCCAAATATGGCATTTAGATGCCCATATTGCATATTGCAAATTACAAGGTGTCCTTAAAGTCCAAAAGAAACTGCCCAATTACATCGTTATTACAACATAAAAAGGTTGTCTGAGGAACGAAACCGAATGGCCAATTAACTAAAACTGTGGCCCACTAAACAAGTGGCTCTACTTTTACAAAAAAGCATGACTTACTAACTGTTCTGCAGTTGTAGTAAAGTACAAAAGTTGGTGTAAAGTGGAAAATTTACTCTTAAAAACGTGTCATCATTTCGTTCTTGTCTTCTATCACTAGCAGTAGTTAATATAACCAGCAGTTGTAAGTATACAACCAACTCAGTTTTAGTATTTAAAATAACTAGCGGTAGTAAAAATAACTAGCAGTTGTATGTATACAACCATTTCATTTTATAATTTCAGATATTTTATTTAAGTAATCGAGCATAAAAGTAGTGTCGTATTTTTTTAACGTTTAGGAATGTCACATAAAGTTCGAAACAATAAACTCAAATCAATGTAACTCTACACATCTGATAACCTGAAGCCGTTATGTGTTTACGTCCAACTCAACATGTTGATGATTTTAGAATAAGTGATGGTCTATAAAATAGTTTTGTTCCATTATAGAATAAATGTGGTCGAAGGTAATAACAACTACGCAATTATATTGACTCAGTTATAACCACTTTTAATTTATCGTTTTATTAACCAAGGCAGCATTTACTTTGAATATTTACGCCGTTAAAATTATTAAAGTAAACACTCACATATGCACAGGGTACAACCATTAAGTGCAGTACAATATTACAGTTGGCCATTGTAGAAAGAATTGTACATGTCCAATGTAAAATATTAGTTGGACTGTGTGCCACAAATAGTTGGCCAGCTAACTAAAAAATTGCCCAACGTTTGTAACTAGTTGCCCAATAAAACTGTAACTAGTTGCCCAAAAAAACTGTTTGTGTTGTAACTTGTTGCCCAATAAAACTGTTTGCGTATGAGAAAAACCTCAGTAACTCAATATTTAATAAATTCGACTAGTCACCACTTGAGTACACCTATTACTATTTTTTATTTAACTGATATGCAAATAAAAAACATTCAACCACTAGCCATTTTGCATACATCACCGCTGTACTATATGTACTGTAGCAGTTGCCATGTGTACACTATTTTAGTTGCCCAAAGTACCATTTTCTAGCAAAGAGTTAGCAAACTCGTCATAAAAATTGATTGTGGGTGGGTACCTATTTGGGGTTGTGATCCACTTGTCCATGGGAAACAGACAAATTTCATAACTTGTTTGTCAGAATGTTTTGTGTCTCGATAATGTATGACGCTAACGGTTGCTTTTGCTGATTATTATGTAACTAAAAGACTTATTATTTTTTTTTCTTTTTTATCTCTATTAGTACGAGTCTTAGAAAAACAAACATAACAAGTGCCCCAAAATTGTTTAGTCTAAGTTTCTAACAATGTCTACTGCCATGGTTATATGTGATGGATTACTAAAAGAGATTACGATCGCGTACTATAGGGATGAATTGGATGTTTCTTTACGTGAAGAAGCAGATCAAATGAGGAAAGCTGTTGAAATTAGGGCCCGTGTCAACCGTAGACAGCTAATGATAGCGGAAGTCAAGCTTCTATGCGGTTTGGATTGTTCGTTGCCAACTATTAATCACTTCCTAAGGATGCAAAATAAGGATCTGGCTGAGAGTTCCAAACTACTTCTTACTTTGTTTAAGAAACATGACCGTCTTAAAGACCTGAATGGTTCTCTCACTAGGGGCGATTCTCCTGCCACCAGCCGCCACCCCTTCATCACTATTCCGGCCATTATCAACCTTCTATCTCGTATCTCTACCTCTAATATTGGGTTATTGGTATGCAATCGGGTTTGTAGGTTGTGTTTTTTTAGGGGTGGTGGCTGTTTGTTATCTTTTATTCGTCCCTTCCATTCGAAACCCTAAACGCATTCCCTAAATCGTTTTAGTGTTCTCCTAAATCGGTTCTTATTATTTTTAGGGTTTCGAAGTTCTGATTGGTACCTTTAAACCGACATTCTGAGTGCATATTATAAGTCGGTTTTGGTATATAAACCTTTAATGATCTCCTATTGAATATTTTGAATCGTTGAAGGCTTGTTAACCATAAAACGATTAATCTTTGTAATCGTTAGTTATGGTTCCATCGGGGTTGATTTAGATCGTTTATAATTTATGGCTCTATCCTTATTCGATCTACTTGCTGGTGATTCATATGTCAGGTTTTGGCTGATGTATGGTGGTGCTTACACGATATACAAACCCTAATTCTTTGGGTTTCATATTCTTTAATGGGTCTGCTTGTTAACCTGATTGTCAACCTATGCAAGGGGTTGTGGGGTGATTGCTGGTTCGTTTCATGAAGTTGCTGCCATGTAAGTGGGTTTGGGAGAGATGGAAGTTAAGTTTTAGGGTACCTTGTTCAAAAACCCTGGTTTACTTTGGTTATGACACGTGCTATTCGAATCATCATGGAGATGTTTGCTGATTTTTGTTGGTCTTGGGTTCGTATTAGCTGGAAGTTAGGGGTTGTTACCCTATGATTGTGTTCTATGCTCGGTATCACATTGGGGTTGTTGGTTTAGCATTTCAACGCACACTTTTGGAGCGAGTTTATGCTTGCTGCTCTATCCGTGGTTTTAGAGTCTTCCATCAATCGTTGTGCGAAATTTGTGAACTAATTCTTATTTGCTGATTACATGATCATGGATTTGAAGTGCGTTGGTTTTATACGTATTTGTTGGGTTTTCTTATTAGAGTCCCTCACCAACTGTTGTGTGAAACTTGTGGACAGTACTTTAATTTGAGGACCATGATATCGTATATTTGGTCGACGCTGGAAGTTTGGACTACTATGGTGACTTGAAGATTCAAGTATTTCTACTTGAAGTGCATTTATTTTTATTCTTTTTATCAGTGTAGTCTGATGTTTAGTTATAAGTGTGGTCTGTCACTCTTATATTGTAAGTTATAGGAATGATGTTGCATTCCTATAGGAGAGTCTGTAAGTGTCCTAAGGGACTGAGATGAGGGATTCACCCTCATCCTTTGTACTTCAATGTTTTTGGCGTAATATATTTTACCGGGGTGAATTAACCCTTTTACCCAAAAAAAAGACCTGAATGGTTTCATCCAAAAGTTGGAGTCAATGGAGATTTGATGTGCTATGTATTGCTTACTTTGGAGCTGGTGGCTTTTGTTTGTTAGGGGATCGTTGTTATATTTTTGAGTCACTTATCTCATCTTCTATACTCTGTCTATGTTATGTTAACCTATGGATTTGATCCCTTTTATGTTAGTTGTATATATTTGTGGACTGTTACTGGTATGTATTATGTTGCGTAGTTGTTCAATTGTGTGCGATATAGTAAGTCATGTTACAAAAAAAAATTTAAAAATAAACAAAATAATAAGCAAAATATAAAAAAAAAAAAAAAAAAAAAAAAAAAAAAAAAAAAAAAAAAAAAAACTTACTGCTAAAGTAAAGACCGATTTACATGTACCAAAAAAAACGTATTTAGTTAAAAAAAATTCATAATGTGGGTGTGTACTTGTTTGGGCTTCTTACCAAGTTGTCGATGCGTGGAAAGAGAGATAACTCTTCTAATAATGTGTGTAGTCTGACATTTTGTGTCTCGATAATAGAAAGAAGATGACGTGTTGAGTTACATGCTTATTTATGTATTATGTATTAAAATAATAATCGTTATTATATCATTAAAAAAAAAGAGAGCGATAACTACGCAAAGAAATTGTAACAACTGCTACAAGTGTTACAACTGCTTGGTCATGACATAGTTTAGACCCACAAAGAATGTCATTCGGAAACCCCTAACATTCAGTTGCAATCAAGTTCGAGATAAACAAGAATGGCGCCGGAGTATTTTGCTAGAAGTCACAACATGATTGCGTTTTTGAAAAAACCAAAGGAGGCTACAGGGTTTGAACAAATTATAGATTTCCTGAATGCACACCCGCTTAGGTATGCACTCACTGCCAAACCTGTTATCTACGTTTGTTGTATGAAGCAGTTTTGGTCTACTGCAAAGACTAAAACTATTGGTGAGGAAGTACAAATCCATGGTAGCGTACATGGCATGCAGATAATTATTACTGATGCATCAATTAGGAGAGATCTTCTCCTAGATGATGCTGACGGTGTTGTGTGTTTGGATAATGATACCATTTTTGAAACACTACCGCTTTTGGGGTATGGAGGTGAATTAGGACCAAAATTAAAAATTTTTAAACCACTGTTCTCCCCACAATGGAAATTCTTGTCCATACAATAATGCAGTGTCTAAATCCAAAGACAACTTCCTGGAATGAGTTTAGTACAAACATAGTACCTTTTGTGATTTGTGTAGCTCTTAATAAGAAATTCAATTTATCCAAAATGATATTTGATGGTTTAGTCAAGAACTTGTTGGATACGCATGCAAAATATTATATTTATCCAAGGTTTTTACAACTGCTATTTGACAACCGTTTTGAGACACCACCCAAACATTCAAAAACTTGGCATGTCCGTTGTCACACTCAAAAACTTATGAGTTACATGAGAAGACAGGGCAATAATTTTGATGGGACACTAACACCATTGTTCCCACACATGGTGCTGCTGCCTCAGAATTTGGGGGAAGGATCAGGAAGTCCCTCTGAATCCCAAAACACACCCAGACGTTTCCCTTCTACATCCCAAACCAATGAAACTTCAGCTGAATCAATTTCCAGTAGAACAAGTTCTGCTGATGAACCCACCCAAGCGGAAAATATGGGGGATCTTTCTGTTCATGGTAGGCAAGAGATGAGGTCTGCATACCTCGAAGATTCACCTCAGTCAGGAGTTAACACAATTGGAAGACAGGACAACGGTCTGATATTAAATAAACTGGTGGAAAAGTGTGATCAACTATGTAAACAGGTATGTGAATTAACAAAGAAAACTTCAGCACAACATGCAGATTTAAAATATTTGAATAGGAAGTTTAAGCGGTTGGAGAACAAAAAGGCAGGTGCCACAAAAATAAAACGTTTGGTGAAGGTTCGAAAACATCAGGTAGTTGAGTCATTTCTGGAAGAAGCAAGTTGTGATCATGCGGAGGATACTACCAAGAGGGGGAGGCATACCGAAAAGAATGAAGATGGTTCAGGGGAGGGTGGTGTTGCAGTGGAGAAGTCCGTCGAAATTAATACAAGTTATCACGATGTTGGTGCCTCATTTGAGCCACAGCAAAGGTATGCGTGTCATTACATTTCTTAAGTATGTTCATATGTAAATGCATAGTTGTCGCTTGCCTTGACTAGTCAGTAATTGCACAGAACGGCCATGAACGATGTGGATGGTTCAGGGGAGGCGCCGAATGTAGTGGAGAAGACCGTGGAAACTAATAAGACTGATTACGCCGACGGAGCCTCATTTGACACCGAACAAAGGTATGCGTGTCATCAACTCTGCTAAGTATTTGTCGTATGTAAAAGCTTTGTTGTCGGTCGTTGTGACTAGTCAGTACTTGTACAGCACGAGCGTGATGAATGAGGATGCTTCAGGGGAGGCTGCGACTGGACTGGAGGAGACATTTGAAAGTAGTAAAATTGTTGAAGATGTAAGCGTCTCTTTTGATTCAAAACGAAGGTATGCGTGTCCGCACACTTCTTAAGTATGTTCATATGTAAATGCGTGGTTGTCGCTTGCCTTGACCAGTCAGTAATTGCACAGAACGACCGTGAAGGATGTGGATGGTTCAGCGGAGGCGCCGGATGTAGTGGAGAAGACCGTCGAAACTAATACAAATGTTCATGACGTCGGTGCCTCATTTGAGTCATAACAAAGGTATGCGTGTCATCAACTCTGCTAAGTATGTTCGTATGTAAAAGATTTGTTGTCGGTCGCTGTGAGTAGTCAGTACTTGTACAGCACGCGCGTGATGAATGAGGATGCTTCAGGGGAGGCTACGACTGGACTAGAGGAGACATTTGAAAGTAGTAAAACTGTTGAAGATGTAAGCGTCTCTTTTGATTCAAAACGAAGGTATGCGTGTCCTTACAATTCTTAAGTATGTTCATACGTAAATGCGTGATTGTCACTTGCGTTGACTTGTCCATAATCGTACAAAAAGATCAGGGTGGATGTGGATGTTTCAGCGGATGATGCTAATGCAGCGGAGAACAGAGTTCGAACTAAAAGACTGCTGAAGATGTCGTTGCCTATTTTGGTTCCAAAATAAGGTATTATTGTCATTACTCTTATTTATTATGTTGATGTGTACATGCATGGTTATCACTTGGCTTGACTAGTCCATAATTACACCATTGCCATCGCAGTTGGGAGGATGTTTTTGCTGTCAATGCTAAACAGTCTAGCGGACGTACAAACTGGGATCCTGTATCTGCTGCCGGTACAGATAATTCTGCTGCTTGTTCAACAAAACCAAAGATTTTGTCACAAGTAAGTGATGCTTGCATATCTGTTTATGACGTTGCAGCAGGAACAGAAAAAGAAACAGTTGAACATGACGATATTAATGCAGATGTTACTGCTGTGATTAATAAATATTTCACCTCAAGTGGAAATGAGGAGTCTCCTCTAAGTGAAAATAGTGAACCTCAATCTGTTACTAATGATACTCATGTGACTAGAAGAAGTGAATTGCCATTCAGTAATGATGCTGCAAAAGATCTTGTTGGGCATATGACTGATGTGACAACAGAAAACACAACGGTGAAAGAGACTACGGATGCAGGTGGAAATGGTCAACCTGAAACCGCTGCTAGTGTCGCTGCAACCACCTCTGCAACAAATGGTGCAACCACTTCCATTACAACTCAAACAAATATCACTCAAACACACGTTGTCAATGAACAAGATGATGCACCAACAACAATTTTGAACAAAGGTACGGATGCTTGCGCATATGTTTATGCTGGTGCTACAGTTGAAAGTGAATTACTTAGTGTGGAAACTATGGAAGCTGGAGATTTTGGTAACGCTACTGACGTGCATACAAGTGTTGAAGTAGCAGTAATGATAGACGGAGGTGATGAAATGAAAAAACTTGGGACTGCAGAACTTGGGCTAGCATGTTTGAAGAGCGCAAGTGATATGCAAGCTATTATTTCTACTGATTCAAATGTCGCTGCTTCTGTTCTAGGAAAGCGTCCGTTGGTTAAAGGAACCAACACAAACGCTTTATCTAAAGAAAACAAAACGAAGTATGATAACGACATAGCTGGTAAGTTGCATGATTACTTTTTTACAGAAAAAAATAAAGATGACAAAGTCTTTCCAATCGATGCAGAATTAGTTGCTAAGATTGCTGCTGACAATGTAACTGAAAAAGCAAGAGCTGAAAAAACCCCGGTAGATTATCCCAATGCAAAAGATAGAGCAAGGGTTAAAAGGAAAATAAAGGCGGATCTCGTAGCTAGACAGGAAGCTGCGTTGGAACATTGGCATTACATTAGGTCAACAGCTGAAGCCGATGAGATACTAGCATCTAGGATGCAGAACAAAGAAATTGAAATCCTAAAATGTGAACAGGCAAAAGAAGCTCTTGATAAAATAGTGATAGAAAGGCAAAGATTCTACATTAAAAAAAGAGCACAAGAAAGGATCCGAAAGCCACCAACGAAGAAAGAACAAAAAATCTTCATGTGTGAGTACTTGGAGAGGATGGGAGGGCATAAAGTAAATGTCTTGCGGAGGCTAACTTATGATAAAGTGAAAGAAATGTTTGAAAAGTGTAGAATGAGGCCTGATAAATTAACTCCTATGAACAAAGGTACAGGTGAGAGAGATGAAGGAAGTTCCAAAAGAGCTTTTGATGATTTAGAGCAGGATCAGTCAAAGAGGCAGAGGATTGATCCAAAACAAAGGATTGAAAGGTTAAACCGTTTGATTGTGCTTGATACGACGGGGCAAAGACTGGGTGCACTTCAGCCGACAATAACAAATAGTGCAAGTAACGTTTACTTGACAAATGGTGGCACTGTAATTACCATCAAGAGGTCTGACATGCTCGAAACTACATTTAACAGCTTGGGTCAGTTGCTACATAATATAGACAGAGAAGATTTGGAAAGTGTTTGGCAGTGCGTTAAAATTGGCTTTCACACAGGCCGGGATGCAGGTTGCCTAGGAGTTGATAAGTGGTATGGGATGAAAGGCATGTTTGAGCCCGATATAGAGGACGTTGAATGGAAAGAAACACTGGTCACGAGTTGGAGATTGTACGAACAGTGTGGAGTTCATGTGGTTACTACGCCGACAAGTTATCTGTTCATGCTGGATGATGCGGATTACCCTCTAACACCAACTCTAGCTTGTAACATGTTGTTTAAGAAGCTGATGACAAATAGAATAAGTGAAGTGGCATATGTGCTTGTTGTTTAAGAAGGAATAGCGCGTATGTAAACTTTAATAATGTATCCGTTTTTTAATGGAAAGTTGCATATTTTGGACGCAAAAATCAGGTTTGTGTGTGTGGTTTAAGAATATATTCGAAGAGTCCCTAAGGTTAAAAAAAATGGTATTTGCGAATTAAAAGGTCAAGTAGTTAAATTCAAAGTGTTTATAATTGTGGACAAGCGTTATCCAAATACCAAAAAGGATAGAAAATCTGCTAGTACAGCTATGTTAACTACTGCTAGTAGTTAAATAAGAACGGCTAGCTATGTTAACTACTGCTAGTAGTAAAATAAGAACTGCTAGCTATGTTAACTACTTCTAGTAGTAAAATAAGAACTGCTAGCTATGTTAACTACTGCTAGTGATAGAAGAAATCAACAAAATGGTGCCACGGTCGTATTAAGTCAAACCGAGTTGGTTGTATTGTTACAACTGCTAGTAGTCAAGTAAGAACTTATAGATATGGTAACTACTGCTAGTGATAGAAGAAATCAAGGAAATGATGCCACAGTCATATTAAACTGACAACTGCTAGATATATTGTACTAGTGTTGAGTGTTAAATATGTTTTTGTCAAGTGTGTAGGTATTAGTGTGGAGTGTTTATGTCAGTAGCTTTTAGGTATTAGTAGATTGTAGAATACGAATTGTACGACTAAAAGGACTACTTCGTTTATAAAAGCCGTTGCTAGGGAAATCAAGTTGCCCTACGTACTGCTGCTGGTTGCCAAGATTACATAAACGCAGGAAATAGTAAAGAAGTTGACTTACAACGTTTCATACAAACAACCAACAACATATTAAGCGTACTACATAATTATAAGTTTAATGGTTACATAGTTATAGAATCACGTGATTTATAACTTTCAGCGACTACGAAAAAGATAAGCACTCCATGCTTCCTCCCCATAGACAGCGTACTAAAACCACAAAGCCTTGTTCCCATTAATCATGATCGATAACTTCAGGCCGACGTACCTGTTGAAAATGCCCTTCATATATCATTAACCATGTAAAGTGATAATCGTTTAAAGGAATATGAATAGAATGTTAAGTTACAAAAAAAAAAGAAAAAAAAACATACTATACACATCACGATCTGTGATTTAACAAAAGAAGAGATTCTTTGTATGGGGCGATGTAGAAAGTTCCAGCATCTCCTAACATTCCCATGGTGACGAATAATTCAAGTTCTTGGTTGTACACAAATACAGAGTGATGCAAATGATTGCCGCTGTAGGCTTCCACTATTGGAGCATGATGCTTTGTAAAGCCAAGCAAATGAACCGAAACTAGGCTAGGGATAGCGAATAGGCTTCGGAATGATCTTATGGAACAACCATTCACGTCCAACAACCATCCACAAAACAATGGCATACCTTCACCAATGATCATACCAGAAATGACCAGAGAAGTTCCAAGATCCGTAACATAGAATGGGACTGGGAGTTCATTTTTGAAAATATGCGGTATGTCGATAACTTTGAATTCGCTGGTTACCAAATCAAAAGAAATCAACATATAAATCTTGTAGGTAACATCGTCCTCATTAGTTAACTTTTCACTCCCAGTCCAATAGATAAAACGACCCACAACTGCCTGAGTTTTACGTTTCAATTTGATTGTTTCACGAGGGTGGAGGAAATTTTCAAGGCGTGTCCACCATGAAGAGTTCAAAGAAAAGACAGACACATACCAGAAACCACTATGGAAAACAGGATAGGAGACCTTCACGATCGTCGGGTTAAGAGTGTCAGGACGAACGCCAAAACCAAAACAAATCTTTTGAGATTCAATTTGATGCGTGTAAAACGGGACAAATATTGCAAGTGATTTTTTGATTGCCGGGTTCCAAATAACAGACATTAGATTAGAACCATAAACAAAACACGAAAGACCATTAGAATTGCCAACTGCAATCAAAGATGAAAGCCTTAAATCTGTACGAAGTGGCGTAGCGATTAGCTTTTCATCTAAACCTAACATAAACCCTTGGTGACCCAGATCGAATGTTAGCGTAAAAAAACACGCATCATTACGACGAACACCGTAATTAAAGATGAAGCTTCCACAATCTATACCAGCCTTCCATAACTTGTAAACAGTAAGTAGCTGGAGTATAGACTTAAGAGGTAGCCTACGGATGATATCTAGTTGAACATCCAGTGGGATATTGTCAGACATTTTGTTAAAGAAAAGTAGAAAGATTGAGATAAAGATGTGAAGTGACCAAAAGAAGAAAGAAAAATTTTGTTAAAGAAAATTAGAAAGATTTTTATTGAAGAAAGAGATTGGGAACAGAGGCATTAAAGGACATGTAGCATAATGTACTTTAGGGCAACCAAATAATATTTAATTCAGGTGTATACCAAATATTAATAACATATACATAACCAATATAGAATTGGTTTACAAACCATACGCCTTTTTGTGTATGTGCACTGGTATTAAAAAAAAATAGGAAATGCAGTTGAGCTTATAAATAGATATTCAAAGAGTCCCTAAGGTACAAAAGAAATGGTATTTGCGAATTAAAATGTCGAGTAGTTAAATTCAAAGTGTTTATAATTGTGGATAAGCGTTATCCAAATACCAAAAAGGATAGAAAATCTGCTAGTACAGCTGGTAGTAGTATAGTATCATGTACTTGTTAATTTAACTAGTGCCACTGATAGAAGACCTCAACGAAATGATGTGTACAGTTAAATTCATTTGAGATGATTATTTTGAGCTATATGTGATATTTGTAAACGTAAAAAAAAGCTGCACTACTTTTATGCTCGATTACTTAGATTAGGAATCTCAAAACATAAAACGAATTGCTTGTATATTTACAACTGGTAGTTACTTTTACAACTGGTAGGTAGTCAAATTGAGTTGGTTGTATTGTTACAACTGCTAGTAGTAAAATAAGAACTGCTAGCTATGCTAACTACTGCTAGTGATAGAAAAATCATTCACAAGTCAACATGTGACAATAATTATGGGTCAAAAGGACATTAAGGATGGTACCTTGAAAGACCGCTGACAATTTTTGTATTCAACCTTGTGCTTCCAGAAGTATTCAAGCATCCGTTCACGGTAAGCTAACGCTGTTTGAAGAGGGTCGTCTACTTCGAGAGGCTGGTTACGGAGCAATATGTACAATATAATGCACACCCATACTCCGCAATCGCCATACAAGTCTGATTGTTGTGGGACTTTTGGAAACTTGTATGTGATTTTATAATCCTCGGGTGAGATGCCCTTACTACGCAGTACCCCAGCATTTGTTAGGTAAAGTTGAAGCTGTGTTTGTAAATCTCTCTTCAAAACTCGCCACCACCGTAAACTCCTTCCGACTGACCCAAGAGAGTCATAAACGTAAACAACGCCAGTGCGGATATGGAGCACACCGAGTACCCAGTGGTTTTCAGTTTCATTCACAGGAAAATACACCTGATATATAAACCAATTGAAGAATATTATAAGCTGTTTATAACAGTAGTGCTAGATGTACGGTAAGAGGCTGCCAAACTGACCTTTTCAACATCTCGCCAAGCGACAGGGTATGTTGTGCCATCTGAATAAGTGGTAGGTAGTTCGCCATCTAGGATTCGACTGCAGAAATTACACCCTGCCAAATCCCAATCTGCATCGGCTGGTCTAAACAACCACATCAAATCAAGCCATACATCCAAGTGCTGCGGACATATAAAGCAAATCAAAACTGTTAACATTCGGTTCCAATTTAACAAAACGAAATAATAAACATGTGTAGGAGACAAGATAAAAATCAGGTTTACTCACTAAGTCAGTAAGCCACCCGTGGGTGCATTCCTCAACACATGCCAAGGCTACCCAAAAACTCCTGTAAACAACAACGGAACCGGAGCCCCAAGGGAACATATAAAGTAATGGTTTTTTAAGCTTGAAATAGGTGCGAATGTAATCAGGCACAATAACCTTCTCCTTGTTGCATTTCGGGTGTCGTAAAAGTTCCTAAAAAAAATAATAATAATATTTTGAATAACATTAACCATATGATAATGATGTTAATGGATTAACAAACAGAAGATACCTCTACAAACGGTTCAATTCTGGGCGAATACAAGTGACTAACGCGACGCGTTTTGGGGTTTCCTGAATTTTCCTGAAAACACACTTGAAAAATAAGCAGACAAACATAAAATATTCATTTCCATTAGAATTTAATATGGTGCTTTACATCGGAACTGGCAGCCGGGATAAAAGCCTCGTTAATGACACCTTGCGATCTTGTAAGACGGCGGCAAGGAGTAGCTGATGTTTTTGATAGGCCAGTTGGCGAGTTGACAGAAGTACCCATCATCTTCTTATAATGTTTTACAATGCTATTTTTTTTACTGAGGTTGTCGTTCAATTTGACTCTCTTTCTCTTGTTTCTATTATTATGGGAGAAAAGTTCTTCCAATGGAGGTTTGTCATTAGGACCTACCACATTTGCAAATGACAATTTGTTGGATTTAACCTGAGATTTAGGGGATTCAGGGTCTTTCTTTGTTGGTGTTTCTTCTTGGGTAACAGCAGCGACATCATTGTTACCGGCACGGAGGCCAACAAATGAGTTTTCCTCAACCACATTCAATTCTTGCTCATCAAAATCCATTAGATCTAAAGACGGAACAAACAATCTTTTATTGAGGCCTTTGTTGAAATTATCTCCGGAGGAAACACGTCCCAACATAGGTGTGTCATTTTCACCAACCACATTTACATTTGACAGGTTATTGTCTTTGAACTGCGATTTCAAAATATAGTATGTTCAAAACAGCACATTAAAAACTTTTATTTATCGGCGTTGTTTTACTGATAATGTAGATACCTCAAAAGCTTTGTTGGTTGGTGTTCCTTCTTCTGTCTGCACACCAACAATATTCTTAACGGGTTCAGGTTCCCCACGCAATTGTTTCTGAACCACATCTTGGTGTTGATTATCACAATCCATTGCATCTACAGAATTATCACACGAAAGTTTATCGTCGTTTATGTACGACAACCAATCGATACCACAATCGGGTTCCTGATGAATTTTAATTATCTATACTACTTATAATAGAGGAATGAATCTCTCTCCTCATGGTCTTAAAATTAAGACTTACAAAATACAAAGCCTATTGTACAATACATAATGCACTATTAATGATCTTTCTCATCAATCTTAATTTTAAGATTTACAAGTTTTAAAGCTTAATGTACAAAATACAAAGCACTATTAATGTGGTCAAGATATTTAATGTAGTTAATTAATTAACTGGTCAATAAATACAATTAATACAGTTATTAAAACACCCCTTACACAAGAAATACAAATTATCAAGCATATTGTACAACCAACTTAAACATAATTCCTGCATTAAAATGTCACTAATACAAATAATAAAGAACATTATACAAATATTCAAGCTCGAACGGGCAACGGTCCAAATGGGCCCAAGCCCGAACAGGTACGTGCCAAACGTGGTCGAGCCCGAGTGGGCACGGGCCGAACGGGCACGAGCTAAACGAAATTCTTGAAATCCGTAAATTTATTATCAAAAAGAACATAATAAACTAAAATACATGATTCATCGAAAAAATTTTATTTCAGGGTATCCGCCGCCGCAACGCCCGGGAACCCTGCATTAAATGTCACTAATACAAATAATAAAGCAGATTATACAGATATTCAAGCCCGAACGGTCAAGGGGCAAAATGGGCTTAAGCCCAAACCGGTGCGGGCCAAACGGGCTCGAGCCCGAACGGGCATGGGCCAAATAGGCACGGGCACGGGCTAAACGAAATTCTTGATATCCGTAAATTTATTGTCAAAAAGAACATAATAAACTAAAATAAATGATTCAACAGAAAAAATTATTTCAGGGTACCCGCCGCCGCATCGCGCGGGTACCCTGCTAGTATATACATAAGTATGGACATATGTTATACTTGATATGTAAAGTCTAAATGAAAGATAACATACAATAATGGGGTTACCGTGTGTTTTTTTTCATCGTTTGGTGCAAGTGGTTGAAGTTGAGTAGTACGATCACCTCCATATTCCATAGCAGGACATTTTTGGGTCATGGCACAAGCTTGTACAAGAATCCCAAGATTACATGGTTGCGTTTCTTTAAGCCCATCATCATTGTCAATGTCCGTTCCAACTTCCGCATCGACGACCTTATCCCCGTTAGGGCCTAGAGTATGACACGACGTGGCCTGTAGAGCCCAATGTTTGATATAAGTGTACACACGAAGGATTATTTGGGTTTGGTATAACATTGGAGGCAACCTTAAAAGTAAATACAAACCTTCGGATCATCAGGATTAACGTCAGAGTCATTTGTATTGGCACAACTTTTAGATTTTTCAGGAACGAAGGCCGCATCATTTTTAATACCCAAAAGTTGCTGTACTTTTGAAACTCTGCTTTTGACATCGGTAAACACATCAAGTACGACCGGTGTGTTTCTGACCGAATAAATGCCATTTTCTATCATCAAAAGTTTTTGATCCAAATCCACTAATTCACGAATTACATCCCCTGTTGAAAGAGTGGTCCCCGTTTGTGCACCATTTAAAGAATATTGTTGCTCAATGTTGAGTTGCAATGCGAGTTTAGGTAACCCCTGTAGTTGACTTTCCATGACAGTGTGTAAATTGAAAGCGTCCACGAATTGATTAGAGTGTTGTGCAGTCTTCTCACAACCGTCTGTGTCTGGCACAGACAAACCATCTATATATTGGACACTGTAAATACACCACGGTTGCTTCATTTCAGCTTGTGTTGCAGAAATTTCAACAATGGGAGTTGAGTCCTAAGAACAAAAAAGAGTTACAATTACTGATATTGTGAACAAATTGAGTTACAACTTAGTATAGTCTGCATCATAAGACTGTGTGATGCCTACCGGTCTAAAGAGATTACAACAGTCTGCGTTCCGATACTTTGCAAGTTCTGACCAAGCAAGACCACGTGGAATCACCTTGTTGTCTTTGACCCACCAAAGTGAGCTTCTAGGAAAACACTCCAAAATCCAAATCTGTAATAGGCACACCCGTCATCGTTAAAAATGTCTAGCTATGCAGTTATCATTTTTAAATTTGTTTAAAGCTTTAACAAGCTAAATGTAATCTGTTTACGATGAAACAATACGTTTATGATGACAATTACAAATAAATCGCAAACTAAAAAGTTTTATAACATTGCTGTTATCTAAATTACGGGTAACATTTATATTACGTGTATACACAGCAAAGACAAGCATTGCATAACAATTAAAAACATCATTATTTATAGGTAAATTTCGATTGAACAAAATAGAATCAAAAGCTTTTAATAACATGTTTTCTAAAACAAACGTGTTATCAAACAAAGACATGCATACATTAGTACAAACTACAGACAATTCAAACCTTGAAAGCCCAAGCGAACCCGTATAGATTGTATGTGGCACTGAACTTTGGGTTTTTTTTCAATTTTAACAGATGATGTTTTCTGTGAATATGAACAATATTGACAGTCCTTTGATAAAATTTATGCCACATATATTCACCCCAAGGAAATACATTCCAGGCCTCAAAATCATCAACCAAGGACAATAAGTGATTATGGATGCAATTCCTGTCTTCTTTTCCCATAAACACCAGCTCTGCGGCTACCAACAGACACACCCTAACAGCATCCTCATCAGAAAGCGATAACCACCTTTTTCCATCCTTTTTTGAATCATTGACAAGTTCCAAAAGATCAATGGCATGTACATTTGTTACACCATTACTCTTTTTTTCAGGAAATACACGATCACAGAAAGCGCTAGATCGTTTTTTCACTTTTGAAACTTTGCCAAATCGAAACCCTGTTATCAGACAAAATTCTTTCCGACCAAACCTTAACGAATGCTCCCCTATTTGGAATGTTAGTGGAGGGGAATCAGAGGAGATGTTAGAAACATATACCTGGTGTTGCAACACATAATGCATCAGAAGGCAGTCATTCTCGCACAACTTTATATCCAACCATGGACCAAATACTGTTTGCCTGAACAACCTTTCCCAGTTTTTGTTCTTTGAAAAATAGAGTTTAATATCTGGCAGCAACTTCAATATAGAACGAACTGCGATTTTACAATTGTACAACTTTAATTTTGTCATATGTAATTATACAGTAAAATTAATTAGGGGGTTAGAGGGTTTTGTGAATAAGATGTGGTTTGTGAGTGTGTGCGCGTGATCTAGAAGAAGATGTTTAATTGTAGAAGCTGTTAAATTGTAGTTGAAGATGTTTGATTGTGTGTGTGCACGCGCGTGATGGTGTGTGAGTACGTGTCTGACTTATTAATATTACTTTTATAATACAGCCATTGTAAATTGCCCATATTATCCTCGTGTATAAATACAAGTTGCCCAATAATATATAGTTGCCCGAAAATACATTTTGGTTGCCCAAAAAACAATACATGACAAATACGTTCAAAATATGTACTTCTGTTGTACCTTTGTTGGACACGTGGCACCATATGGTTGGCTACAAGAAAGTCGTTGGGCAACAAGTCCATTTCCGTAAGGCAAAAAAGCGTGGTCCATAAAGTGATATGCACCAGGGCGCGCGGTCTATTTGACTAATTTTCCCTATTTTAAATCATTTTATCACATAGAGGCAAGAGTTCTTTTGAAGTACATCCACGATTACAAAAGCCAATAAAAACCATTCACTCCCCCTCAATATGTGCATCGCTATACGAAAGAGTTTAGCACATATTAGAGAGAACTTGCACTTTTGAGTCAAAACGATCACCTTTTATCAAATTTCATTATTAAATCACAGATTCTCCCCCGATCAAAAATATCAAACCCTTTGAGATTTTGGATCCCAAGTGATTTAATAAGGTTTAGAAAACATGCGAGAAAATGCGCCTGGTTTAAATACTCTTCTGGTTTTTGGTTAAATGCTCCTCCTCAACATGTGTATTGTATATTAGAAATCGTTTGGCACATGGAGGCAGGAGTGTTTTGAAACAATTACCCTTTGAAACCTGATTTGAGATTTAAATCACGATCTCTACCCCGATCAAAAATTTCAAACCAATTGAGATTTTGGATCCCGATTGATTTAAATCATTTAGAAAATTTTGGGGAAAGGCGTGGCAACATTTAATTTTGAAAAATGACTGATAAGGATCAATTTAAGACATTAAAGATTGTTAGTGTCAGGTATGATAGTGTTTAGGAGATCTTTAAGCAAATTAAAACAATTTCACAATCAAACAAGAACAGAAAAAATTTCATTTTGAAAGATCTTGATTCTTAAAGAAAAATCATACCACTTATTTTGTACAATCCGGACTTTTATGAAGAAATATTGTTTGAAAATAATTTATTTTAAATCACTCTCCCCCTCAATCGATGACCGTAGTCGGTGATTGAGTGACTTATAGTTTTGATAAAATAAAGTCCGATGATTTTCAAAATTTAGTCCAGTTTATTTTCAAAACAATATTTTCCATTTTCAAAACAATTTAATCAAATTTTTTCAAAATTGTTTAAAAATGGTATCATGCACAAAGATACGTTAGGTGGTTGAGAAGCTTATGTTGTAGTTGTAGGGCTTGGAAGAAAAACCGTCTGCTGATGCAATGAGACTTCTTACGTTACATTTTAATGCCAACTGAGGTCAAATTAAGCTCCATTTCTTCAATCACTTAGAAGAAAACCATCTGCTGATGCAGTGAGACCTCCTACGTTGTATTTTTCCATGCCAACACTCCATAGAAGTCCAATTAAGCTCTGTTTCTTCATTTTTCAACCCAAGTTATAGTTACCCTTTCCTTTCGGCATCCAATCATCTTCAATTGTGGGATCCGGATCGGGAACATTCTTACATACCAATATACCTACATACGTTAGTGAACACACATACAGATATATGGTGGTCGACATCACCCAAACAGCAATCGACTAATTAAAGTCAATTCAACATATCAATCAGATCATATAAGACATGGGATATATGTGTTCATCAAACTATAATCATCTAATCCTAACAATCTTATCCTAGGCACCTAGTCCTTCAACGTAGGTTAACATCGTTTTTCAGTTAAGCATTTCGGATAATTAGATAAGCCTGATAGATGATATAAATTTGAAAACATTCTCCCCCTCAATCAATGACTCATTTTCTGAAAATTTTAAAAGCGCTGAAGTCATTGATTGAGTTTGCAAATTTTATAAAAACTCTGAATCTGGTTGTTTTTAAAGCAACTCATTTACCACCATTTTGTTAAAACAACAAATATTTTCCTGAAGAATTTTAGACGGAAAAACATTTGTGTAGGAACAGCAGTCCTTCGACATACGTTCCTCAATCAGTTTTAGGATAAGTGCACGAAATATTTTGAAAATTGTTTAAGCGTAGCACTTTCCTTCTTTGAAAAACGGGTTTCTATCTGAAATAATAGCAAGCCATAGTTTAAGCACGGGTTACAGTCTGAAGTAACTGCAAGCCATAGTTTTAGACATGTTTTGGAAAAAGAATATTTACACCTCCTGCTCGAACTTCATCTATGGTCCCGTGCCATTATTGAATGACATTTCTAAGACCGCAAATGTTATCGATACCAGAAGGCATGTCTTGTGAAAACATATTTTTGGTCTTTTTCAAATTTTCTGAATTTTTTATGGGTTTTTGATGATTTTATATTTTTCTATTTTCTTTTTGTTGGTTTTCTATTTTTGTATTTTGCTTTTTGATAGATATATACACAGATAGAGTAGATGATATAGTTTAAGAAGATGATGATACGAGTACCGAGATAAGGATATCGAACAGCCCCGTTGTAGAAGATAGAAGTCATCATCCCTAAAACTTTCACCACCAAAGCTTCCGAGGCTCTTGCATTGAAGAAAGAAATTGAACCATCTGAAAGTGAGACTTTGGCAGCTTCCCTCCAAACCGAAAATCCTTTAGCTGAGCAGATTCGAAGCTCTTTTTCAAGCTTGCCATAGCCAGATGCACAAAGAAGTACACCATTATCATCGAGTTTGCTGCTCCTTTTAAGAATAATCACTGTGATTCATCGTTCGGGGTTATATCATCCAATAGAAGAACAACAACGTATCATCCCACATTTAAATAATCTTCTCAAATTCCATACCCACTGAAGTCTGATGCAATCCATTCCAAAAGGTTTCAAGAGAACAATTCCCCCAAATAGTTGAATTGAAGCAGTCAGTCTCTTAGTATAATGCTCAAGAACTCTCCTGAATACACATCATGAGGGTAATGAAGAACACCTCCCATATGTTCACATCTTTCGTCCCTGATGAATGTGTATGAAGCTCAAGAATCCAAAGTACACACATTCCCAACGAGAGAATAACTGATAACACCTCCCTCATGTTACACATTTATCTCCCCTGAATATGTCATACTTGTGTACCTCTTTTATCTCCAGAAACTTTCTCTAACATCACTTCCCCCACGTAGTTGGAATAATAACACTAAAAGCCATGAGTCAAACCTTGAGTGTCTCTGCGGTAATGACAATAGTCTTCCCGAGATATCTTCAATCACTTAGAAGTATTAAGCTCATCAAGTTTACTAGCGTTTAGATGCGTGTCTCCTTCCCCCTTGCTGGTTTTGACACTTCAGAATCAGCAACATATTATCAGCCCAAATACTTGAAATCTGTTGAGAGGATCGCTTGAAGTCTTTGTGAGAATCAACTTGCTGAAGAATGTGAGCAAGTCTAATTGGGGATTAAATATGACATTTCATTCTCCCCCAATTAGTGCTCTCCCCTAAACCGACAATCTGTTTGATAAATGCCCGAATTAAGAAGAAGTCTTTGGATAATCAAATGCAACTCGTCTTTAGTCTTCTAACATATAGCAGAAAATGTAGAACCGACTGTAGACTCGACCTTCTTCAAGATTGTCGAGTTGGGGAATAGATAGTTAACATCTTCATCTCACCAAATGCGTTCCAATTACCTTATGTAGCAAATCTGCTTAACTAAAATCCCTCCCAATAAAACAAGAACAGAAAGATGTTCATCAAGGAAATCAACCCCGCAACTGGAAGCACTTTGTCATTTAATCGTATCAGCCCGTGAAGATGTCAACCAATGGCTCTTAGAAGAAACTCCATGTAGAAATGACCCAATAAGAAGAAGCTCGGTTCTTACATGAGTTTGGAGCCGTTTGACCATTTATTCTCTAATAACAATCAACCATACAGAATTATCATACTTCTTCTCCCCCTCAAGAATTGCATACGAAGATGCCATTCTTGATTGAATAAGTGAAATCATCCAAAAGTATTCAATTCATACTTCTCCACCGCAAAATTAGCACATGATGTCGCCATTGTCATTATAGTTGAGCAAGTGGAATAAGAAAACAATCATCGGTAGTTTGGTTCACTTGATGAATTAGCGCATGGAAAAAGTATGAAGCATGTTGATGAGAATGGTCATTAATGAGAAGATTTCTCTTCTTCCGAAGATAAAGCGCACTGACACGTACACTTTTCTTTTCTTTAGAGTACGAGGTTTGAACTGAAGTATTCAAACGTCATAATCTCTCTCTTTTCATCATCTCATGGCAAAACATGTAATCAACCACCATTTACATTCAGAAGGCTCTTTGTAGTGACAGCTGATGGAGATAACCCAATATGACGAATTTGACCCTGAAGTAAACTAACCTGAACTCGTGACTTAAACTTGCACATGTGTAACAAAGAGCGGTGTCGAGAATTCATGCCCATTTGAATCTCTAAGTACTCTATACTCTTCAACCAACCAACCATCAAGTATAAGACATACATCACCTCTTGAACATCCACAATTGAATGTGACACTGAGCACTACAACGTAACTCCTTGAAGTGATAGTTATTTTGAGATGATAAGAGCCCAATTCCCCCAAGTGGTAAAAAGAAAAGGTAAAAGACACCCAACAATAACTAGATTTCCAAGTCTTCGTTTTTGATAATAAGCTCGAACAAGGATCATGAAGAATCTTCATCTAACCATCCCTGATACCTTCAGATACTAAGTACACTTGCCCGTGATATTTCACTTCAACCTTAAATAAATAATACTGAATTAACCCCGTTGACACATCTTCTGGTTAAAAGCTCACATCTAGCCTCCTTTTACGTTTTAAGTGAACTATGATAATGGTTTCATCCCGACCATGGTTAAAAGCACATAACCCCGTAAAACCTTGAAATAACCAAACTACCATGACGAATATCCAAGAACACATCCAATTCATGAAATACATCCTTTTATCCCTTCTTCGAAGCAAAAACCGTAGCACCAGCATCAAGTAAGATCCAGAATTACACTTTCTCTTCTCCAAGATGGTTCCATCATTACGGGATTTTACAACTCTATGGTTTAAATCGAGAAATAGTTTCTTTTGGGGGATTTTACAGAACCAAGAATAAACCGTAAGATAGATCCGGAAATGCACTTCACTATTACCCGGATGTTTCCATTGTCACGGGATTTTACAAGTCTATGATTTAAACTGAGAAATAGGTTCTTTCGCGGGATTTTACAAAATCAAGACAAAACCGTAAACAATATTAGCTTGAATGTGTTATGACAACTTTGGTTTCAGTGAATATCTGTTTTAGGGGAACATGCAGCGGTTCATCAATGGTTCATAATTCAACATCAACATTATCATCAACCATCCAATTAACACTGTGGTAAACACATCATTCACGCATACTATCGGCTATAGCAAAGATCACATGGAGAAATAAGCTCGATATACCAAACTTGAACATGACGAAAAATTCCCCAGATTTGTTACTTAAGCTTGTACTAATACTTGTGAAGAAGAAACGGTGTACCCAATGTACAAAACCTCTTGACATTCTCAACTGAGTGAGACACCGAAGTGATAGCAGCGTTGTGGGTCAAGCGAGAAAGAATCACAAACGTAACTAAATAGTCAAGTCTTTATCACTCTCTATAAATGCTCAAACAAGTCATCTCCGCGGAAGGGTAGAAAGAAAGAAGACGAAATAAGTAAACACGCCCGAAAAAACCTCACTTCAAATCCAAATAAGAAATACCGTCCAAACAACCCCGTAGTCAACATTTTACAAACATCAAAGCCGTGACATAATAAGCTTCGTGATAATGCATAACCAAAGTATCAAACCTTATAACTCAATGAATCTCATCATCACACCAAATCACATCATCAAATAATCTCTTCAACACATCTCAGATTTTCCAAATCTCATAATATCACGTCACATATAAATGATCCAATTTTGAGAATCCCATTAGACCCTAATCATGTGTATGGCCTAAATGTGGTTATTTGTTAATATCGAGGCCCAGTCCATGGGAATCAATCCAATCATCTAATTCCAACGTTCAAGATCAAGTCATCAAAATTACAACTTTACACCAGACAAGAATCTCGAGCTCATTCAATAACATATGCCGTGAACAAATGTCCTTGTGAAGGTCAAATACAACTCAAATAACAAGTGATATCAACACATTGTCAAGATTGAAGGTAATCGGATATCAAATATTTCAACGAACACGTATCAGCCCATATTCGTTCCAAATCCATGGCTCACACAAATAATGTCAACCATATCCAAGAAAAATAACATTAGTGGCCCATGTGAAAACACTACTCTTTTTGAAATTACTATCCAATCAGGTATACAAGCTGAGATCCAGTAGATAACATACCAAGGCCCACGAAAATATAAGTTCAGATCTAATTAGCTCACACATGCCCTAATAACATTCACACAACCAACCCTAATCACTCCACAAATATGTCCGCCCCCTACATCACTCTTTCATCAAATCAGCATATCATCAATCCCTAATTTATCTCAAAAAAAAATTAATCCGCCTCCCTTTCACTCAAAACGCCTAAGAAACAAAGTCTCATCACATCATAGATCTCAAACCCTAATCTTATAATTAGTACGCCTCTCCATTAGTGGTAACACACATACCGAAACAAACACGGAAGAGATGTTAAGTCCTTATCAACGCCTTTATCAAATCCTCATACGTGATGTTGAATCACATCTCGCCA
This sequence comes from Chrysanthemum seticuspe, assembly GCA_019973895.1. Classification (NCBI taxonomy): domain Eukaryota; kingdom Viridiplantae; phylum Streptophyta; class Magnoliopsida; order Asterales; family Asteraceae; genus Chrysanthemum; species Chrysanthemum seticuspe. The sequence goes on from BPTQ01000003.1 coordinate 53,909,264, forward strand.
CAGAGATGGCTCGAGACGTGGATTAGGTTTTACAATCATATTCCACATAGATGGTACAAGGGTTTTGGCACAGCTTCAATAACCTCACAAATGATTACTGGTAGGTATTTAATTAGATTCAAGCATTCGTTTTTGTACTTAACGAATGAAGGTTTGGATAAAACCTTTTGGTTTTGTTTCACTCCTTGAGATGATTCGAATATTTAAATGAAGCAAGCCTTCAAAAAGATATGTGATGGTGACATTCAAACAAAAAAATCTTTTAACAGATTTGAGAAAAGTTTGAATAGACTGAGATCTAGATTTGTTGAAATTGATGTTTGAGTCTTGGTTTAGAATTAGGTTTTCATTATGAATGGTTATGGGTCGAAATTTGTCTCACGGATTCGTAAGAGTTTATGTGTTAGGACCAAGGATGGATGAAACCTGAGGTCGTGTGATGTATTGATGTTTGGTTTTGGTCATGGTCAATTCATCTTCTCATCTTCTTCTACTTTTATTACTGTCAAGTCGCTACCTTTTGACAAGACAAGTCGCTATTGTGTCCAGTCAAATTGCTATTGACTAATTGACCAAATAAAGATTTGATAAGTCGCTAGCAAAGTTTTGTCAAGTCGCTAGCATACCAAATCGCTAACTTGTTAAATAACAAGTTGCTAGGTCATAAAGATGGGTTTATTGATACGGTTACTGCGGGATGGAATCTTAATGTTCATGGTTGTGCTATGTATCGTGTGGTTCAACGCTTAAAGGGGCTGAAATCTCATTTTCGTAAGCTTTTGCACAGTCAAGGTAATCTGCATGAGCGGGTAGTTAGGATTCGGAAGGAGTTAGATGAGGTCCAAAAGTCTATTGATACAGATCCATCTAATTCAGACCTTCGTGATGAACATGCTCACTATCTTCTTGCATTTAAGGAGGCTACACTAGATGAAGAACGGTTTTTAAAGCAGAAATCTAAAGTTCAATGGCTTCATGCAGGTGATTCTAATACGGCTTACTTTCATAATATTGTTAAAAGCAAATGTGCCCGTAACCGTATTGAATTGGTGAGAGATGTAAACAATGTCTTGTATGAGGGTCATCAGGTTGCAGGTGCTTTTGTTGCTCATTACGAACAATTTCTTGGTATTGAAGGCAATTGAAGTCCATTTGATGAGTACGGTATATTTTCTAATGTTCTTTCACACCAATTGGCTAATTCGATGGTTCGTCATGTCACGGATGCGGAGATAAAGGAGGCTATATTTTCTATGGGGGATGATAAAGCTCCTGGTCCCGATGGTTACACGGCTGCTTTCTTTAAGAAAACATGGGATATTGTGGGTACTGAGGTTATATCTGCTGTTCGGAATTTCTTCATGAATGGTAAGCTTCTTAAGGAGATTAATCATACCATTATCTCGTTGATCCCTAAAGTGTCTACCCCATCTAAGATTAATGACTATAGGCCTATTTCTTGCTGTAATGTCATGTATATGTGCATTAGAAAAATCCTTGCTAATCGTATTAAAGAAGGACTTGGTCAGTTGGTTAGTATTAATCAATCTGCCTTTGTCCCGGGTCGTCGTATATCTGATAATATATTACTTACCCAAGAGCTTATGCGAAATTATCATAGAGGGAGAGGTCCACCTAGATGTGCGTTTAAGGTTGATATTCAGAAGGCATATGATACGGTTGATTGGGCTTTTCTTAAAGCTATTCTGATTGGGTTTGGTTTTCACGCAAAAATTGTTGACTGGATCATGGTATGTATCTCATCTACATCTTATTCTATATGTATTAACGGGGATCTTCATGGATGGTTTAAAGGTAAGCGGGGTCTTCGACAAGGTGACCTGTTATCTCCCTATTTGTTTACTCTGGTTATGGAAGTTTTAACTCTTATATTGCAGACAAAGGTTTCTAATGCAGTGGATTTTCAGTTTCATCATTTGTGTGAACAACAGAGAATTATTAACCTTTGTTTTGCAGATGACCTCTTCTTGTTCGCTAGAGGCCATCAGGATTCTGTTAATGTCATTATGCAGGCTTTGGAGGATTTCAAGAACTTTTCGGGTCTTGTCCCAAGTATCCCTAAAAGTACAGCTTTCTTTTGTAATGTGCCTAATGCTATTAAAGCTGCTATTCTCCAGTCTATGTCGTTTGCAGAAGGTTCTCTCCCTGTAAGGTATCTTGGGGTTCCCCTTATATCTTCGAGACTTCTTTATAGGGACTGTAAGGTGCTTGTTGAAAAGTTGGAAGGTCGTGTGAATGATTGGCGTAATAAGTTCTTATCTCTTGCGGGTAGGCTTCAGTTGGTGAGGTCTGTTTTATCATCGATGCATCTGTATTGGGCTTCAGTCTTTATTCTTCCTACTCGTATTATTCATGAGTTAGAGCAGCTTATGAGGGCTTTCCTTTGGTGTCAAGGAGAAATGAAGAAGGGAAAGGCTAAGGTTGCTTGGGAATCTGTTTGTAAGCCAAAGCAAGAAGGTGGTCTTGGTATTCGACGTTTGGAGGATTTTAACATTGCCCTCATGACTACACACATTTGGAGTATTTTGACACATAAAGAGTCGTTATGGGTTCAATGGATTCATTCTTATAAACTTCGTGGGAGAAGCTTTGGGGATGTCCCATGTTTGGGGGATGTTAGCTGGGGATGGCGCAAGCTTCTTGCGATTCGTTCATTTATCTGGAATAAGATCAATAATGGAAAGGACACATTGGTTTTGTTTAATAGATGGTGTGCGTTAAGCCCAATTCGTGATTTGCTTATTGCTAGAGATATTGCCCGGGCATGTTTTAATTTATCTGATTCAGTTTGTGATCTGATTGCTAATGGTGTTTGGCGATGGCCGGTGGACTGGTTATCTCGTTTTCCATTGTTAGCTGCAATTCCAGTCCCTAATATTAATGATACTGTCGATGGATTATTATGGCGCAAGCTGGATGGTAATTTTAGTGGTTTTTCAGTTTCGGGTGCATGGGATTCTATGCGTCTTAGGGCTGATGTGGTTGACTGGTGTAATGTTCCTTGGTTCTCTCATTGTATCCCGAGGCATGCAATACACTTGTGGCTCGCTATTAAGCAGAAGCTGAAGACGCAAGATAGGATGCGACAATGGGATGTTGGTCCTAATATTGACTTGGATTCGCTTAGATGCCCGCTTTGTGAATTTGTTCCGGATTCTCATTCTCATTTATTTTTTGAGTGCCAGTTTTCTATGCAGGTTTGGTTTCAGGTCCGTGTTTTATCTGGCATGGATGCGGTCCCGCCTTCTTTGGAGAGTATTGTTACTGTTCTTATTCCTATATCTAAGGGGCGGTCAGTTGGTAGCATCATTTCTCGGTTACTACTTGCGGCTACTACATACTTTATCTGGATGGAGCGCAATGCTAGGATTTTCAAGCGTAAGAAGTCTACTATTGCGGAAATGGTTAGCATCATTGTCTCTACTATTCGGTTGAAGCTGGTTACCTTCAAGTTCAAGAAGCTAACCTCGCGGTCTCGTTTGATCCTTGATAAATGGAAGATTCCAAGTATTTGTATTTCTCACTAAGGGAGTGCCGGGTAAGGGTTGTACTCTTTTTCCCTACTCCAAGGTTTTTCCCTTTGGGTTTTTCTTGGAAAGGGTTTTTAAGGAGGCAGACTTCCTGGGTTAACTTGCTCCTTTTGTGGATTGGCTGGATGCGGGATGCTCGCTTGCTACAAGTTTTTTTACTTGTTTATGCCTAGTTAGTTGATGTAATATAGCTAGGTTTCCGACCATGTTTTCTGACCATATTCATGACAACCCAGAAACATCGACTAGAAATTCTTCATTAATGCCCGTTTTGACCCAGAAAATGACAAGTTGACCGTTTTGACAGTTTGACTGTTTATCCAAAGAAGATATGCCTAATACCAAAACAGATACATAAAACATATGCAGAATACTGACTTGGACAATATTTTGAAACAAGACAGATAGACCAGACCATATGAAATTTTTTGACCAAAAACCAACTACACAATATTTGATAAACATTGGTTGCCCAAAAACAATTTACCGACCAAAAGTAATATCAAAACAGTAATAACACGATACAATAGACCACAATAAATCAACACAACACAATAACCTTGGCTCTGGTACCATTTGTAGGATCGATATATTATTGTGTTTGATGATTCGGGTGGTCTTGGATGATCAAAATACATGTTAGACATTTTAGAAAGAGAAATTAGAGAGAGGGAGTTTCTTGGTAGAGACTTGATGAACAAAATGTAAAAGGTTAGATTAGAAAGCTCCACCCCTTCCATGGATGGAAGGGGTATTTATACTTACAAACATAACGACCTCCTATCGGCCTGTGGATCAGGTATACAGTGGGTAAAGACCCGTCTGTTAATACAAATAAACCGTAAAACCGTTTATTAATATTTTCCGATCTCTTTGTGTTTTGTTGATAACAAATATAATATTATCTTAAGTACAATTATAAAGGATACATGTTAGTTTTGTAAAGCATTTACATATAACCATTTAAATACAAAAATGTAGTAATTAAGCATTTGTTGTAATAGTTTATTAGGATGGATAAATATCATAACCCATGGATCTTAACCCATACCCAAAGAGACTTGATACAATGTATACTTAGATACATTGAATCTAGATATAACCCATGGACCAACCCATGACCCATAACCAAAAAACCCATGGGCAAAGAGGAGCGTTCCACGGATCCCTAGGATTACACTAGACGGATCCCTTGTGGAAGGGATCCGTGGGATCCGTAGGAACAGTGAAGAAACTTGCCTATAAATAGAGAGCCATTTCTTCATTCTAACTCACCCCTCTTCTTACTAAATCTCTCATACACTCTCATTCTCTTCTAACATATAGATCACTTGATCTAGAGAGTTGTTCTTCTTTCTTTCTATTTGTGATTCTCATATAGGTCCTTCTCTAAGGCGAGATCACGAGCATTCTACAAGTCATCCAAGCAAGGGGTCCTTGATTGATTTGTCACTCCGCAAGATTTCTGTAGCGAAGATCTTGTATTTGATATTTCACATATTTGTTGTGTAATAGTTGTGTTGGTTTGGTCCACCGTGCTACGGACTCGGTATCTAGCTTTGTACCGGAAAAAGTGTAAGCAACGTTGTGAAGGCTTCTCCGCCAAGTGAAGGAGTTTGTTGACATAGTGCTTGAACTCTCGGGTAGGTGACTCGGGGAGTGGAGTAGGGCAAGGAAGGTGTCCTTGTAGCCGAACCACTATAAATCGGTTGTGTCATTTCTATCCCTTATCTTTATTTATTTGCTTGCATTATCATTAGATCTATACGTTCTCAACATCCATACGATTTCACATAATATCGAATCTAAAGTTTTTGAAATCAACTTAAAATCGGCAAAACTATTCAACCCCCCCTTCTAGTTTTCCACAATTGGCATCAAGAGCTAAGTTTATAAAAGTTTTAAAATAAAATTGTATTTTAAAAACTTTTCGATCACTATGGGTTCTGAAAATTATAAGGAAGGGCTATCTATGCAACGACCACCACTACTTGAAACTAATGGTTTTATATATTGGAAAAATAGATTCGAAACATATGTGAAGTCTAAAGATATTGATCTTTGGTACATTATTGTTGAAGGTGATTTTGAGGCTACCTCAAATGATGATAAAGGAAATTTAGTTCACATACCTCATGAAAAACTAAATGATGAAATGAAGAAAAAGCTTTCTAAAAATAGTGATGCAAAAATGGTTTTATATAATGCTTTACTGAAAAAGGAATTCGAAAGAATTTCTATGCTTAAAACCTCTAAAGAAATTTGGAATTCTTTAGTTGTAACTCATCAAGGCAACCAACAAGTTAAAAATAATAAAATCGATTTTTTTGTTCAACAATATGAACAATTTTCAATATCGGATGAGGAAACTATAGATCATTCATTTGCTAACTTTAATACTATTATTACATCTTTACAAGCACTTGATGAATCCTTTTCTATCCGTAACCATGTTAGGAGATATCTAAGGGCACTTCCATCGAAGTGGAGATCCAAGGTGACGGCAATCGAAGAGTCAAAAGATTTGACAATCCTCACCCTCGATGAACTCATAGGCAACCTAAAAGTCTACGAGCTTGTCCTTGCTAAAGATTCCGAAGCCTCAAAGGTGAAAGAGAAACACAAATCTCTTGCCCTTAAAGCCAAAAAGGCTTCGAGCGATGAGGAGAACTCATCTTCGAGTAGTGACGACGAAGAGTACGCTATGGCGGTAAGGGACTTTAAAAAGTTCTTTAGAAGAAAGGGCAGATACGTCAAACAACCGTATGACTATAAGAAAGGCTTTCGGAAAAGCAAAGAGGACGAGAAGCCAAAGGATGATCGTACTTGCTTTAAATGTGGGGACCCAAACCACTTTATTAGTAAGTGTCCCAAACGGGATGATCAAAAGGCGTTCGTGAGCGGAACATGGGGAATGAGCGACGAGGAAGACGAAGAAATTTGTCTCATGGCAAACGACGAGGTATGTCACGAATACTATAGTAGCTCATCACTTGATGACGACTCATTGCATAATGAATATGATAAACTATGCAATATTAGCTTAAAATTAGTTAACAAAAATAAGCTTTTAAAGAGTCAAAATCAATGTTTAGATAAAGAAGTCATAGAATTAAAAGCAAAACTAAAACATTTAGAAAAAGGTAAAATAGCAAGTGGTGAATGTGAACTTTGCGTTCAACTTCAAACACTAGTGGATAACTTAGATTCTAAAATTGCTAGAATGAGTACGAACACTTTAGACTCAATACTGGAAGGTGTTAAAACCGGTAATAATCAAAAAGGTCTAGGTAGTCAACAACTTGATCCATCAACTAGTGAAAGTAAAGAAACAAAATTTGTTAATGAACTAGAAAAACCAGCCACTGTTGTGACGGATCCCACGGATCCCCAAAAAAGGGAACCGGCTAGTATACAGAAAGGGATCCGTGGATCTGCTGTAGCAAACAGTAGCAATAACATAGCTTCCTTACCTAGAACTGATTTTGTTATAGTTAATAGGAAGAAACCAACTCATGTCACCACTAGACAACCACCTCCAAAATATAATCCTACTTTTGCAAGAAACAAAGCTCCATCTTTTTCAAAACCTAATTCATTTAGGAGACCTAATAACGTTTACCCAAAAAGTAACCATCAAATGGGATGGAATCCAAACATGCAAAATGGTTTTCCCTTTCAAAACTTTGTTCCATGGAATGCATACTCATCTTATCCATACATGTCTAACATGAATGGAATGTTTAACACTAATGGACCCATGAACAAATGGGGACCAAATTTTGAGTTTATTATTGTTTTAGGTGTGCTTAAGGGTCGACCTAGACCCCGATGAATGGGTCAAGGATAGCGGGTGCACGAGGCACATGACCGGCAATAAGGATCTATTCTCCACGTACGAATCCTTCAATGGAGGTAATGTGGTGTTTGGAAATAGCAAAAGTAGAATCATCGGTAAAGGTACGATTTCTAACAAATCTCTAACCATTAACGATGTGTGTCACGTAGAAAACCTAAACTTTAATCTCTTAAGCATAGGACAAATATGTGATAAAAAGTGCAATGTACTTTTTACCGAAACCGGTAGTAAGATACTTAAAAATGGCATAACCATAGGAAGAGGAATTAGGAAACATGGAGTCTATGTCATTAAAATCGGTAATGAACCTAAAGACAAATTGTGTCTTACCTCTATGGATGATACTTCGACCTTATGGCATCGAAGATTGGGTCACGCCAACATGCGACTTCTTCAATCGCTATCATCCAAAGTTCTAGTAAGAGATCTACGTAAGCTAAAATATGAACATCATTTTTGTGATGCTTGTAATATAGGAAAACAAGCTCATTCGAGTCATAAAGCTAAAAACATGGTGTCCACAACTAAGTGTCTAGAATTACTATATATGGATTTATTTGGTCCATCCGCTATCCAAAGTTATGGAGGCAACTACTATACTTTGGTAATAGTGGATGACTACTCTAGGTATACTTGGACAAAATTTTTAAAGAACAAAACGGAAACCTTTAACTATTTTGAAATATTAAGCAAAAATATCCAAAGACAACTAGGAAAACCCATAGTGTCTAGTAGGATGGATCATGGTAGGGAATTCGATAATGAAGTGCAATTCGGAGCTTTTTGTGATGCTAATGGTATTACTCACAACTTCTCGGCTCCACGCACTCCACAATCGAATGGGGTAGTAGAAAGAAAGAATAGAACTCTACAAGAAATGAGTCGAACCATGCTTAATGAACAATCCATACCTCAAAAGTTTTGGTGTAATGCCGTTGATACTTCAACGTATATACTCAATCGAGTCTTGATTAGACCAATCTTAGGAAAAACTCCATATGAGTTATTTCGAGGCAAAAAGCCTACGTTAAATCACCTTAGAGTCTTTGGTAGTAAATGTTTTATTCTTAATACTAAAGATTACCTTACAAAATTTGATCCTAAATCAATCGAAGGTATCTTTTTAGGTTATTCGCCAAATAGCAAGGCTTACGTCATATTAAACAAAGAATCAATGAAGGTAGAAGAGTCATTAAATATAAAATTTGATGAAAGTCCACCCAAACCCTCTCCACCTCTTGTCGATGACGAGATTATAGAAAGTGAAGCCATAGTAATAAAGAAAAAGATAAGTGAAGAAGAAGAACATCTAAGCGATAAAATAGTAAACATTAAAGAGTCCAAAGATCACCCCGTAGATAAAGTCATAGGAAAACTAAACGAACGAACATTAAGGTCTCAAGTTCAAAACCAAAGTAGCTTGTTTTGTTTCGTCTCAACCTTAGAACCTAAGAATACACAATAAGCCATAAAAGATGAAAGTTGGGTAATGGCTATGCAAGAAGAACTAAATCAATTTGTTTCTAATGATGTTTGGACACTTGTCCCTCCACCTAGTAATCAAACCATAATAGGAACCAAATGGGTTTATAAAAACAAATTAGATGCAAACGGAGTAGTGTCTTGGAACAAGGCTAGACTCGTTGCTCAAGGGTATAACCAACAAGAGGGAATAGACTTTGATGAGACCTATGCCCCCGTGGCTAGATTAGAGTCTATAAGATACTTCCTGCGTATGCTTGTGCTAATGATCTAAAGCTTTATCAAATGTATGTCAAAAGCGCTTTTCTAAATGGTGTCATAAATGAAGAAGTATATGTAGCTCAACCTCCGGGCTTCATTGATTTTGAAAAACCCAAACATGTGTATAAATTAAAGAAATCCCTTTACAGTCTTAAACAAGCTCCAAAAGCTTGGTATGATAGACTCAAGTAATTTCTAGTTAAACACAACTACACCATGGGGTTAGTTGACAACACACTTTTTACTAAGAAAAGAGAGTCACATATAATCATAGTACAAATATATGTAGATGATATTATATTCGGATCCACTTGTCAATACATGTGTGATGATTTTTCTAAAATCATGCATGACGAGTTCGAGATGAGTATGATGGGAGAACTTAGTTTCTTTCTTGGTCTACAAATAAAACAAGTAGAAGATGGTATCTTCTTTAATCAATCTAAATACATCAAGGAGATGTTAAAGAAATTCGGTCTAGAAGAGTCAAAACCAATTAGGACTCCAATGTCTTCCGACACCAAACTCACAAAAGACGAGGACGGAGAATCCGTTGATAATACTAAATATCGTGGCATGATAGGTAGCCTTCTCTACCTCACGGCAAGTAGGTCGGATATCATGTTTAGTGTTTGCTTATGTGCTAGGTTTCAAGAAGACCTTAAAATATCACACCTAGAAGCCGTAAAAAGAATATTTAGATATATTAAGGGTACAACACAATTAGGATTATGGTATCCTAAGGGCACGGGAGTAGAAACAATTGTATATGCAGATTCTGACCATGCAGGTGATTACGTTGATAGAAAAAGTACAAGCGGGGTGTGTACTTTTATGGGATGTTATTTAACATCATGGTTTTCTAAGAAACAAACGGCACTTGCAATATCAACAACTGAAGCCGAGTACGTCTCCGCCGGCAAAGCATGCCAACAAGCACTATGGATGAAACAAGCGTTAGTAGATTACGACATCCATCTAAGCGACATAGCCATCCTATGCGACAACAAAGGTGCAATCGACTTAAGCAAGAATCCGGTATTACATTCTCGTACAAAGCATATAGAGATTCGTCATCACTTCCTAAGAGACAATGTTCAAAAGGGGAACATCTCTATTGAGAAGGTTGCATCCGAGGACAACATAGCCGACGTCCTCACCAAACCGTTGAAGCGGGAACAATTCAACTTACTTCGTCTTGGTCTTGGTTTAATGGAACAAACGTCTTAACTTAACTGACTCTACAAGGTATGTAAACACTAGCCTTCTTCTTTCTGAGTCTAGGATTCCTATTTCACGCACAACTCACAAACAATACGGGAATTTTCAAAACCCAAGATATGTATTCCATTTATAATTTTTTTACACATAACTACATACACATTTTTTAAAGAAAATCTCCTTTCAAAATGTTTTCTAAAAAAGAATGATACCTTCCCGTATCAATTTCACAAAAGCAATTTCTCACGTCTAGGACAAATCACTTTTTCATTATTAATACAAAGTAAAAACTCGTTTTCATTGCATCTCATATCTTTTGAATGCTAAAGGGAACATATAACTAATATGTGTTTTCGGGTACATTCATTTAAGCAAAAATGAATTAGGAGCATTGATAACACAATACTACGTACTTATGTACCAAATGTGTGTTTTCGGGTTATCTCAATTAGGATTTATTTTTCTCTAGTTATTTTCCTTTTCTTTTTAGAGGTCGAGAAAGCCGCAACTCCAAATAGTTTGCATATAGGCACATAATAGGCAAAAATGTTTCCAAAAAGAAAATTTTGTGCTGCCTGAATCACCAGACCCACGGATCCCAGCCTTCATGCTGGACGGATCCCTCAAGGGAAGGATCCGTGGGATCCGTGTAAACAGAAGCTGTTTTCAACTTCTATTTTTTCACTTTGGATGAAAAATCCACATTTGCTTCATTTTTGGGAGTATGCTCTTTAATGCTTGTGTTCTCATGATCACATGCCTTGAATTCATATCTAATCATTAGATTTTAATCCACATTTTTGGTCAAGCATTCATTACAATGTGTTGTTTTTCTATATATATAACTCCCAAAATGCTTGCATACTCCATCTCCTTCTCACAAACACACTTCATCATGTCATCCAAAAACCCTTTAGGAGAATCATTTAGTACAAACAATCATGATATCCAAACCTTTGTACTTCCACCATCCAAAATACCACAATCAAATGCTAGGATATCCGCACGGATTAGTATCCCATCTTGTTGTTTAGAAAAACCAACCTCAAATGATTCATCCTCAACAAATAACTCACCACAAGATACTTCCATTATAGCACCACCCTCATCACCAACAAGTACACGAACTTTATCACCACCTAAAATAACTCTTTTGGAACTCCTTAAGACTCCAACAAGATGTAATCAACCTAAAGAAAAAGAATTAGTCTTTTCACAACCCCCCACATCTCCAAATACTTTATTTCAAGATCTTGAAACATCACCACCATTAGCTCCTATCACATCACAAGAACATCTAGGTTCGTTTCCACCACCATTTACTAACATTCCGGATATTGATCCATATTTTCCTATTCTTCCACCACAACTTCCGCATTACTCAAATCAAATCAACCCGGAAACCTTCCGCACTCATCACCCACATCATTTACATTGTGAACATTGCCAATCCACTAGGGAAATTGCAATAGAAGTTAGGGAAGAAATGCGTTTCATACTCAACCTCATCCTTGATCGCATCAATATCATTACTCATCAAAACCTCCATCCATAACCTTATGCAAGCATGGAAGGAATCACTACTACTACTTTTCTACTTTTAAGTATTACTTTTGAAGTCATTTTTCAAGAACAAGTCTTGTTCTTATTTTTAAATGCGTGTAAGTGGCATACATACCACTACAATTTGTTGTTTTATTACAAGGCCTTGTTTACATACCTTGGCTCCCAATCTTGATTCTCGGCCACCACAAGATTATATAAGCATGTTACTAACCTTTCTTTTTGTAGGATTTTTTTATTGTTCTTCACTTGACGCCCCAAACAAGGGGGAGCTACCGTCAAGGGGGAGTTACAAGTTTGTTTATTTCTTCCAAGGGTTAACTTTTTGTTTCGACAAAAAGGGGGAGAAGAAGTAAAACTTAGGGGTTTCAAAACATAGGGCTTTCAAAACTTACATCTATTCTTAAGTTTTACTCATCATAACATTATGTTTTGTCATCAACAAGGGGGAGATTGTTAATACAAATAAACCGTAAAACCGTTTATTAATATTTTGCGATCTCTTTGTGTTTTGTTGATAACAAATATAATGTTATCTTAAGTACAATTATAAAGGATACATGTTAGTTTTGTAAAGCATTTACATATAACCATTTAAATACAAAAATGTAGTAATTAAGCATTTGTTGTAATAGTTTATTAGGATGGGTAAATATCATAACCCATGGATCTTAACCCATACCCAAAGAGACTTGATACAATGTATACTTAGATACATTGAATCTAGATATAACCCATGGACCAACCCATGACCCATAACCAAAAAACCCATGGGCAAAGAGGAGCGTTCCACGGATCCCTAGGATTACACTAGACGGATCCCTTGTGGAAGGGATCCGTGGGATCCGCGGGAACAGTGAAGAAACTTGCCTATAAATAGAGAGCCATTTCTTCATTCTAACTCACCCCTCTTCTTACTAAATCTCTCATACACTCTCATTCTCTTCTAACATATAGATCACTTGATCTAGAGAGTTGTTCTTCTTTCTTTCTATTTGTGATTCTCATATAGGTCCTTCTCTAAGGCGAGATCACGAGCATTCTACAAGTCATCCAAGCAAGGGGTCCTTGATTGATTTGTCACTCCGCAAGATTTCTGTAGCGAAGATCTTGTATTTGATATTTCAAATATTTGTTGTGTAATAGTTGTGTTGGTTTGGTCCACCGTGCTACGGACTCGGTATCTAGCTTTGTACCGGAAAAAGTGTAAGCAACGTTGTGAAGGCTTCTCCGCCAAGTGAAGGAGTTTGTTGACATAGTGCTTGAACTCTCGAGTAGGTGACTCGGGGAGTGGAGTAGGGCAAGGAAGGTGTCCTTGTAGCCGAACCACTATAAATCGGTTGTGTCATTTCTATCCCTTATCTTTATTTATTTGCTTGCATTATCATTAGATCTATACGTTCTCAACATCCATACGATTTCACATAATATCGAATCTAAAGTTTTTGAAATCAACTTAAAATCGGCAAAACTATTCAACCCCCCCTTCTAGTTTTCCACACCGTCCTTCCTCTACGGTGTTACTCTAAACTATTCTACGCTACTGACTAACTAATTAACTACATAATAACGTAAATAACTACAAGTCTACGAGCTAACTCATGCTAGATAATATTTGGGGTGACCGATACTTTACTTATGAAATTTCCAATTCCTAACAATGTTGTTGTATTCGCTCTCAAAACCTGGAGACACTATTTGTATGGGACAAAGAGTGTTATTTACACCGATCATAAAAGTCTTCAACATATTTTCAACCAAAAGGAGTTGAATATGCGGCAGAGGCGATGGATTGAGCTTTTCAGTGATTACGACTGTGAGATTCGCTATCATCCGAGAAAAGCAAACGTGGTAGCTGACGCGTTAAGTAGGAAGGAAAGGGTTAAAAGAAGGCGAGTGATTGCGCTGAACCGTCAAGTCTAATAGACTAAAAACTGCTCAAACACTAATGCAATTAAGATCAGAGAATACAATGGATTCCCGGGTCGTTATGTCCCACGGAGACTCAATGGTGTGTTAAACACATGATCAGACGATAGAATGACCACTAATGATAGCGATCAGAAAGGATTAGGATTGAATAATACACTACTGAAAAAGGAAATAAATAAAAGCGACTTAAATGCAAATTAAGAAAATTAAAAAGATAAAAGATATTAAATAAACGCTGTCACTATTTTTAAAGTGATGAACGTTTAAAACCTAAAACGAAAAACTTACGTTTAAATAAAAATAACGTAGACGTACAAATAAAAACGTGAAAATAATACAATATAGATCCTAAAAATATGAAAAATACATTTTTACAATCCTAATGATAAAAGAAAATTTATAGAAAAGGAAAATTATTTTTAAAACTATTTAATTAATTATTATTAATTAAAAACTATTTTAAACTATTTAATAATACTCTAAAATAAAAGAAAATATGAAATAAGACTAGAAAAATAAAGTTAAGACTTAGAAAAATCTAAAATATGATAAAACTAATTTTAAAACTGAAAATATATTTTTCACACTTTTTATGTATTTATTGTTAATTTAAAACTATTTAAAATTAATTTAAATGCTAGAAAATACAAATTTAACTAAGAAAAATATGGAAAAATACTTTTTAGGCTATTTATATTTATCTAAACTTAATAAAAATGAAAACTTATTTTTTTTTAACCTTTTTCTAATTTTTTGTATTTAAAGCTATTTAAAAATACTTAAAAACTAATTAAAATCAAGAAAAATATCAAACAAGCTAAGAAAAATCTGAAAAATTCAGGAAATGCTTAAAATAATATTAAGAAGCTAATAAAAATGGAAAATCATGGGCTTGTTAGGAAGAATAAGGATCTGATGAGAAAGTACTTATTGGAATAAGCACTTTGATAAGCAAATGGAATCCAAAGACTACCCAACTTAGACAGAAGTTATGAAATGCTAAAAATGACCAAAAGCAACAAGAATCAACAAGCTAAACCACTGATTTGCAAGGTTGCTAAGATTTGATGATAATGAGCTTATGGCCAGAAACAGTGACTGGGGTACCCACTTGCAGCCTATGAAAAATCTACCAAATAAGCTAGAAACAAGAAAACATGAATTTGAACTTCTAGAGGACCTGACCAAGAACCAATAGACCCAAGACCAGCCCTTGATAAGCTTTAATAAGCTCTGTGGAAGGACTGTTTATAGCTGAGAAAATTCAGCTAATGCTGAGACAGAGGAGCAGGGCAGATCAGACCCTAAAGATGAGCTTGTTTGAGCTTATAAAAAAAAATTACAAAAATAAACTAAAATATCCATAAGAAAGTAGACCAGGAGCACTTTTAAAATCAACAAGTTTCATTGAAAATGGATCAGAAATGAGCTCAAGAAAAATCTACCTATTTGGGCTCAAAACTGAGATTTATTCACTTTTGACTTTTTGAAAGAAATGGAAAGTTTGACTTATCTGACTTTTGATCTTGATTTATGGATTGAAAATGATTAAATATGATAAAAGGAAACTAAAGAAAGCAAGATTTATGAATTTGAAACACAAAATAAGATTTTGACTAATAAAAACCCCAACAGTGGACTGTGGAGATGGAATAAGGTAAAAAGTTGACTTTGTGCTATTGCAGACCTAAACTAAGGCTCAAATGAGTATCAAATGACTACCCAAACATGATGCAACAGGAACTAAGCAATGAGCTAACCCCAAGCACAGTTTGTGCAGCAAACCAAACACCCCTTTAAAACTGAAATACAAACTAAAATGAGAACTAACACTGAACCAAACAGTACCTTTGATCAAAATGAGTTTATATGATCATATTACAACTATATAAACACTTAGAAAACATTTTGTGACCACAGATACACTATCAAGCAAAAACTACAAATAAACTTGAAAATTTAAAAACTTGGAAACTTACTCACATGAGCTAGCTGGTTGCAGACCAGAACCAAACCCATTACTACACTAATCCTAGTCTATTCCAACCTCTGCAACACCCCTGCATCATCATTTTCATCACCATTTCCATTTTTGAGTCAAGGTTGACTTTTGTTGACCACCACCCATTTTTACTTGAGAATGAAAGATAAGCTTATAAAAAGCTTATAGAGATCTTAACTAAGTTTTATTAAGCTTAAAACAAACAACCAATAACCTGGACAAAGGATTTTTAAACTGAAAATCTCAACAGTAACTATAGGACTTAAAACTTTTATAAAAACTTGAGAATTATGCTCAAAAGCTCACTACAACAAAGTTTCAACTTAAATGTGATACAAAACAAACTGAAATTACAATATTTGATCTTAACTAATACATTTTAAAAAAAACGACATTAAAGTAAAAAATAAAAACTAGCTACTACTTTGAAACTGCTTCTCTCCTTCTTTTTATACCCAAGATTGCTTCTCTCTCCTCTCTTGATATAATCCCACCTTTGTTTTCAACCATTGGATGACCCAAGTGATTTTTGGCCATAGATGCATTTTTGGCGGGAAATAGTGTTTTGAGCAGTTGAGTGTTGAGTGAGATGAGGGTGAGGCAATTAATGTTATTTGGAGTGAGGTGTTGGTGGGGGGACAAAGGAGATGGATAGGTGAGGAGGGGGGTGGCTTGTCTGGGATTGCAGGGCTTAGGTGAAGAAGAAAGGAGGAAAAGGCGCGGGTTTTGTGGGATTTGACCAAGGGTTGACTGGTTTTTGATATTAAAAGGGGAAGGGTCAAAACGGGGGGTCACATGGGGTTGTGGCAGGGTCCAAAGCATATGATAGGGTCCAAAATAGGTTTAAGGTTTTAAATCACAAGGACCATTAGTGTAGATTCTGAAATTCAAGGGACCTAAACTGCCAATCTTCAAACTTGGAGGACCATTTTTGTAATTTTCTCAAACTTTTCATATTTTTCACCAAAGGACTTTAATTTGACAACTTATGATTTAAAAAGGACCTTTGATGATTTTTCTTTTGAAATTATGAGCTCAGGGACTATTTTTGACAATTTTTGAAACTTGGGGGACTAAAACTGCCAATTTTGCAAATTTGATACGTTTTTCATCTGATTTTGATATTTTAGCATTTAAAACACATAAAACACTGATTTGTGATATTTTGATCATTTTGATGTGTTTCTGAGTGTTTTCAGATGATTTTGCAGTTTATATTGTACAAAAATGATGAGTATTTACACACTCATCAGCGAGTATGGGCTATGAGGATCACAATTCATTTGGGTATCAAGGGAAAGATACTGGAAGCTCAGAATGAAGTTTCCAAGGACTTAAATGCACCAGCAGAAATGCTAAGAGGGTTAGACAAACAGATGGAGAGAAAAGTTGATGGTGGATTATACTTTTTAGATCGAATCTGGGTTCCATCAACATGCAATGTAAGGACCTTGATAATGGATGAAGCTGACACAACAAAGTACTATGTTCATCCAGGAGTAGATAAGATGTACTACGACCTTAGAGATATGTACTGGTGGCCTGGAATGAAAAAGGACATAGCCATGTATGTTAGCAAGTGTTTGACTTGCTTGAAGGTTAAGGCTGAGCACCAAAAACCCTCAGGATTGCTGCAGCAGCCAGAGATTCCTGAGTGGAAATGGGAGAGAATAACCATGGATTTCATTACAAAACTGCCCAGAACTAGTAATGGGCATGACACAATTTGGGTTATTGTACATAGATTGACAAAGTCTGCACATTTTCTAGCGATTCGTGAGGATTACAAGATGGAGAAGCTAGAAAGAATTTACATTAACGATATAGTAGCAAGACACGGAGTGCCTGTGTCTATTATATCCAATCGTGATAGTCGATTCACGTCACAATTTTGGCAGAAATTACAGAAGGCATTGGGAACACGTTTGGACATGAGTACGACTTATCATCCTCAGACCGACGGTGAGAGTGAGCGTACTATCCAGACAAGATAGACATCCTTAGAGCATGTGCTATCGACTTTGGAGGGAGCTGGGATACACATCTTCCTTTAGTTGAGTTCTCTTACAACAACAGTTATCATTCAAGCATTAAACGTCCCCCATTTGAAGCATTATACAGGCGAAAATGTCGATCACCTATTATTTGGGCTGAAGTTGGAGAAAGTCAACTGACTGGACCGGAAATCATGCAGGAGACGACCGATAAGATATTTCAAATCAAGGAAATGCTCAAAGCAGCAAGAGATCGCCAAAAGAGCTATGCTGATAATCAACGTAGGCCCTTAGAGTTTAGTGTCGGCGATAAAGTTTTACTCAAGGTATCACCTTGGAAAGGTATGGTTCGATTTGGCAAAAGGGGCAAAGTTAGCACCAAGGTATGTGGGACCGTTCGAGATTATTGAACGAATTGGTCCTGTAGCTTATCGACTAAGATTACCCCAAGAAATGAATGGCATTCATGATACATTTCATGTGTCAAACCTGAAGAAATGTCTGGCAAATACAGACTCACATGTGCCCCTTGACGAACTCAAGATAGACGAAAATTTACGCTTTGTTGAAGAACCACTGGAGATCAAGGACCGTGATGGCAAGAGATTGAATCAAAGTCGAATTCCCATTGTGAAGGTCCAGTGGAATTCACGACGTGGTCCTGAATTTACATGGGAGCGCGAGGAAGAAATCAAACGCAAGTACCCACACCTGTTCACGAACGCCTCTTCTCTGGAGGAAACGAGTTGAATTTTGGGGACAAAATTCCTTTCAACGGGGAGATAATGTGATAGCCATCTTAGGTCAGGTTAGTGACCGATAGTATTTTATAACATCTTTGATTCAAAATATGCTTTTAAACTAGTTTTGCGTTAGTCATTTTCATGCTTTGTGCTCACTTTCTTTAGGCGCCCTCATGTTATTGACGTACTCGTGACCTACAATTTTATTTAACGTTACCTAAATAAATGATATGCTCAAACTATTTTAAAATAGTTAGTGTCACCCACACTTAATAATAATAATAATAATAATAATAATAATAATAATAATAATAATAATAATAATAATAATAATAATAATAATAATAATAATAATAATAATAATAATAATAATAATAATAATAATAACAATAATAATAATAATAGCACGTGCTGCTGCTCATATCTTTAGTAGGATTAGCTTTTCTATTGCTAGAGGAGTGGGAGCCCAGTTAGTATCTCGGCTCCCCACTAACTTCTTGTAAATCTTTTGAGTTTCTAATAAAGTGATAATGATAATAATAATAATAATAATAAAATATATTGTACTTATTTATATATATATTTACCAAGTTAATATAATTTTTAGTACAATATCCTTACACTTCGTTAAAAAAAAAAAGAAAATCATGTATGGATGTTTTGAATTCTTTCCCTCTATGTCGCTTAATAAAAAAATAAAAAAATAAATAAATAAATAAATAAATGTAGTATTTTGACTTAGTCACAAAGTAAACATGAGCTGGACTTGGTTAATGTATACAACTACATTAATATATATACGTGTACATTCTAATGCATTGAGGTGTCAAATAATTACCATAAATACGTGTACATGCTATCTACTAAAACTAAAACAAACTGATTTTAGGAGAAAGACATATGAATATTTATGTCAGCGAACAATATAGAGGAGTTAGGAGCCATTTCAAGGTATATTTAAAGAGAAGATAAATCAAGTATCACAATGTAATACCCTAGGCAAATCCCACATCGGCTGTGGCCTGGAGAGATGCTGGGATCATAAGATAACATTCGCCTTATAATGACACAACGCGTTTTGTGGTCTACTGCGGGTGGAGTTCTTAGGAACTGGCAGTTAAGCGTGCTCATGTAAGAGTAGTACTGGCTTGGGTGACCTGCTGGGAAGTCTTCAAATGAGGCCACAAAAAAACAAAGCCGTGAGCCTGCGGGCAAAGCGGACAATATTGTGGTCAGATAAGGCGGGGTGTTACAAATGGTATCAGAGCCACTCTTGAGCCGTTCGGGATGGTGGGGCAAACCTCATCGAGGACGATGAGTCCCTAAGGGGGGGTGATTGTAATACCCTAGGCAAATCCCACATCGGCTGTGGCCTGGAGAGATGCTGGGATCATAAGATAACATTCGCCTTATAATGACACAACGCGTTTTGTGGTCTACTGCGGGTGGAGTTCTTAGGAACTGGCAGTTAAGCGTGCTCATGTGAGAGTAGTACTGGCTTGGGTGACCTGCTGGGAAGTCTTCAAATGAGGCCACAAAAAAACAAAGCCGTGAGCCTGCGGGCAAAGCGGACAATATTGTGGTCAGATAAGGCGGGGTGTTACACACAACCTCATCACTAGCATCAATTATAAAAAAAAGAGTAAACATTTAGATAAACTTAGAATCCAAAGTGAGCCTTTTGCTGTTTACATATATTTTTTTTATACAATTAAGTTATCTCTTTGAATCATGTGTCCTTAAAAATGATATAAATGACTATAAATTATCAATGTTAGCTTTCGGTGTAAACATATATACTTGAACATTATGTTTGATGCACTAGCTATTAAGCATATCAACTTCTTATACAATGAGTAAACTATATATTTACAAAAAAAAAACGAATATGACATGTTGTTTATAAAATACATGAACTGTGTACACATATGACATCTAAGTATTTACCATTTTTTTTTGTTTAATTAATACTTCTAGTATACTAAAACAACCATGCAAGTCATCACATACTTGTTTAAAGTGAAACATCTTAGTTGAACTAATATTTATTTTGTTCAAAAGGCTTATATAATATAGAATCTACTTTTGAACCTAAGTAAACATGTATTCTGAACTGAAAGAAAGAACACTACGATAATATTATTTAAATATAAAAATATATTGAAAGTTACTAAAAGCATGTTATTATATATATGATGCTATGTCAAAGTAGTGTTTAGCCGCAAAGTATTTTTAAACATGTTTGGCTATTTTAGACAAGAATATAATAAAAAATAAATAAATAAATATAAGTCACGTAGTCATGAGATATATAATTTATATCATGACTCTTATAAAGTAGCATACTTGGTCATTCGTATAAATGACTTTTAATCGAAAAGTATATAAAGTCTCAATATACATGTGTATCACTTGAGTTTATTTTTGAAATTTGGTAACTAATATTTCTCTTATGAGTCTAAATGGGTAACCTAGCTAATTGTCGTTCTTTGTCCGAGCATATCATTTAGATTTTTACAATTATTTTTCTTACTTACCATAGGTCACGTCTAGGAGGCCTACGTTCGAGGGTTGCTTAGTATATACTCATTGTTTATGCTTGTACTTGTACTCCCATCTTACTAGTTAAGGTGAGTTTTCACAGCCCCGTTTTACTGTTTTACTCGTTTTGGGGTGGAAAGCATGCTATAATTACTTAAAACTGAATTGGTTGTGCATTTATGAAATTATGGAATTTCTGAACTGATTTAATTTACTGAGCTATGCTCTGCTATACTGTGCAAATTGATATGTATGCTTATGTTTGGCGCCTGAGAACAACTGTGAAAGTCCCCTGGTACTACACTACTTATTAACTCATTCCCACTGTACGGGACGAGACGTTAATAACTATGTATAGCGCTATTTAAGGGTAGAGCTATCCCCTCACTCCACTAACCGGAGTGCATAGTATCACCTTCCCATGCTAGGTTAGAGCATGTTGCATGTAGGGGCAATTTTTTGCTAAATCGGCTTAAGTAGTAGAACCTTCAAGCCATGAACACGCTGCATACATAATGGACCCTTTTGAAACTTTGACAACCAATTGAATCTTACTGTTTTGGAAACTACTTGGTGTACTAATCCTGTGAACTCACCAATTATGGCCATAGTTGACCGGTTTTTATCATGCTTTTCAGGTGATCAGAAATAAGTGGTGAATTTCCGGATGCATTGCATGGGCACTCTTTTACTTATGTCATGTTATCTTTTTCGAAAGTTTAAACACAAATGTTATCGTTGGGAATTTGTTAAATGTGTTATGCATTATCTTTTGAAACGGTGTAAATGTTTATTGTAAAATATGATGTTTTCCTTTAAATCTTGTATGGTGTTACCTATAACTTGCGATGTACTATCTACTGTTGCACCTCGTATTTCCACTATGGCGAGGTGTGACAAAATAGTCTTAACCTATAACCAAGTTGTCACCGCCCACCGTCCATCCAAAGTTCAAGCTTTAAGGTGAAGAAATCGGATCATGATATATCAAGTAGATGTGCCATTAGCGGACGTCATGATTAGCACATTACCTGTTCTTCAAATTGTTGGTGTAATATTATCACCAACTCAATTCTTCAAATGTGACCAATGTGGCCTCCTCGATGCTAATATCCAATAAGCTCATAACATAGTGCTTATAACATTGCACTAAATAACGTAACTAATAACAATAAACATATCTCTTTTTTGTTTTTTTTTTTAATCAGAACTAAATAAAAACATAAACATCCCCCCACTTGAGATGAACATATAATGAGAATATGGGGAGGGGGGGTCTTTGATGATCTTCAGATGTAAGTCATTGACGAAAGTGTGATTTCCGAACCTCTCTATTAAACCTTGAACTTGGGCAAACAGTGACTTCCCGATCACAAATTAAGACTACACGGTAGGCTAAGGTGAATGGGTGTAATGAAACAAACATAAAGGGTGTATCTACGGGTATCTTGCACTAAAGCTGAGTGCAACAAAAGGGTTTAACATGGGGGTCGAAGAGTCGAGGTGACTGATCGATAGACACAAAATAGGCTATTTTGGTGATAATCCGAAACATATTGACTTCTTAAACTGATTATTCCATATATATCAAGTTACCTCAACATACCTCGTTTATGGTCTCGAAATGATCTAAAGGCCAAGTTTAACGTTTACAAGCTACTGGCACACTCATAATTTGGTGGCTTTGGGTAAATAAATGGAAATGGATAAGGCTAATCTCACCATTGAATATCAAAGGTTATAATGTGGTCGGATAAGGTCTATTCTAGTTAGGTTAAGAAAAACATTGATGCGCGTATAACACGTTCGGGGTCAAAGGAAACTTCCTTTTCTTCGAGTAAGTTTTTCAACACCCTAGGCCGTGAACCTAATCGTTGTAGTGTAGTATTGGGTAAGCCTCGGGTATTGATATCGTTCTCTAGGGGAATAGGAATGCTAGTGAGAGATGTACTACGCTAAGGTTTGAGGTTGAGGAAGATTATTTTTTATCTTTTTTTATATTTTTTAAAAAAGCTTAGGGTAAAATCTCGGGGTTTGGATTTGGGGGTTGGTACTTCTACCGATTACTCTAATTATCTAATTATCTAAACTAAGGGGTAGTCTATGTCTATTCGATGTGTGCTCGTATGATGATTAAAAATGTGCCTACCTAGATACTATTACTCCCTAGTTATCTTTTATTGGTGGTTGAATTGTCACGTCCTTATTCTTAACGCGTTGTGTTTTCTAAGGTCGTAGGGTATGTTTTATCCCTAACTCTTTAAGTATACCTTAAGGTTATTGCCTACGAGATCTCTAGGATTCATAAACTAACACTAAGGTTAACTTTGGATATTTAGCCTACAATTACGCTAGGTGGTTATAAACTAAGGATCACAAAGATTACTCAAGCATTAAAAATATAACGATGGCCTAGTGCAATCCTAAGCCAATTACAATTACGATAAGAGACAACCAATCAATAATTAATAAATAGGTTTCATAGATCTAAGCAAAAACACAAGAAATTTAGCCGGACATGTTAAACATGCAAGCATACACACATACAATTGAAGATATAATGAAATCAATGAAGTAAATTACTTATCTTGATGTAAAATAGGGTATGAGAACCCAAAAATATTGTCCAAACCGGACCAAAATCGTTTTAGGTTTTTACTCCACAAGTCTACCTCTCTAAAAAGTCTGAAAATTCGATTTCTATATATAATTGTACATATGTGACGGCGTCACCTTATAGTTGGGACGCCGTCAGATCGCCGCCATTAGGGTTTCGTCTTGGCCAAGTTATCATTCGGACGGCATCACGTTGTGGTTGCAACGCCGTCAGTCTAAAGTAGTGACATCGTCTGAATCTGGATCTAGGCCGTCTGAGAAGAAAAGTCATCGTGACGCCCTTACTCTTCAAATCCTGACGCCGTCAGGTATAAAATAGCAAATTCGCTCCTGAGTTGTCACAAAATAGGGACGGTGTTGCCCTCTGTTTGGGATGCCGTCAGGTGTTATTCCAGCAGCTTGAGTGTCTTGATCTTGACTTAGCCATTTTCTTCATATATTCACTCATTTTCATCCAAAAATGCATCATTCCAGCATTTTGCTTCCACGAGACCTAAAATGTGAAAAGGAACGAAATTAAGCAGTAACAGATATAAAAGTGGGCGATTAAGGGCTTAAATGACCCCTTAAAAGTGTACTTTTTAAATCCTTATCAAATATCCCTACACTTGGTATTTTCTTGTCCTCAAGCAAATGTGCTTTTGGCCAATCAATTTATAAGTTAGGGGGCATAAATCATTGATTTAACATAATTCATAACAAGTAAAAGCACCGCAATAGTCATAACAAGCACATAAATTATATACTAGCACCTCACAAGGGGTATTTGGATTCTCTCATCTCTCGGGTGTATATGAAATATATCAAATGGAAATGGAATATAAACACTCATTAACCGGTCATAGTACATAAATTACCATAGGCTTGAGACTAGATCAAACCTCCACCACTTTGGCGTAAGCACCTAGGAACAACTATCTAAGAGGTCTTTTTAAAGGGTTGTAACGTTAGGCTTACGGTTAGGGAAACAAAGGGTTTGGTTGGATAGGCGATTTAGTGGTGGTAAGTCAAAAATCTTTATGTTACAAGCATGAGAAGGATGGTGTTGCTAAGGCAAGACTCGACTCTCTAAACTCTAGATAACTTTGAAACAAACAAACATAAATATAAATATAGATGTAGGATGGTAGCCTTTTTTTTTTTTTTTTTTTTTTTTTTTTTTGCATACACTTTTACTCTACCATCCTCTACGATAACATCAAAATATAAGGGATTTATAGGCACATCCTTACACTTGAGTTTTTATTACTCTAACACTAATTTGACCCGAATTGAAAAGATCAAAACACTTGGATTACATTATTATGTAAATAAAGGGAATTTGAATTTAATGTTCTTTCCCGTCACTCCATAAAATTTAACTTTACAAAAGATATGACTCGACTTAGCAACCATGCAAGTAAATAGATAATTGAACTAAGGGTTTAGTATGATAACAATAATGCACTAAAAGTGAGTGCATACAAGGTAGGCTAAGGCGATTTGGGTGTACATTTGGGGGTGGATTGTAAACAATGCTCTTCATTGATATTCCGAAAAACCAAAACATCACGAGAACCGTGAAAAGGATAGGCTCTAAGGGGTTAACTAGGGGTATCATGTACTAAAGATGAGTACATCGCGAGGGTGTGGGGGGATTAATCAACCAATGTGGAAGAAGTAATTATAATACGGGTATCAAACAAGGGTTATCCTAATGCCTCTTATCGTTTAGTTATTCCTAACTACACAAGTGTAGTCTCACTAGCGATCTCAGAATGAATCACAAAACAAGTTCAAGAATCTATTATACTATCAGTACACTCTCGAAGCATTAAAGATGAATGCTTTAATTCCTATAGATCTAGGGGCGAACCTCACATTTTGGGGTGGAATTTGAGTGGTAAAGGGTTTTTGTGCCAGTCATATAACTCCTATCCATGAGACGCTTTATTAAGACTAAAGACCCACTCGTACAAGTCATGAAATTTTTTAAATTGGGTGCTAAAATTACCCTAACCGATATTTCTAATGGCTTATTACACAAATGAAATAGAACAAGACAAATAATCAAGGATAAGCATAGTTTCAAAGTTCTCGTTTTATTCTTCCTCCCTACACTTAAACTGAACATTATCCCCAATGTTCCCTGAAAGTATCAAAGTTATGATAACGGAAGGTAACTAAAAGAGAAAGAAACTAATACTCCCTTGATTAGCTCGGTAGGATCCGTGGGAAGTAGTGGTTAAATTCTTTCCAAGAATAATGTATGCGTGAAAAGCTCCATCCGATCTTATGTTTCTTCTTCTTGATAAATAAAACCTGCACACTTTAAGACAATAGACGAAACCTTCGCGTAAAATCGGCGGTAAAATTATATATGACTCTACTAAACTAGGATATAATGCTTGTGGAATGGATGTTTGCAAATTTTCTTAAAAATTAAGACCTGAGAATTTCCAAAAATTTATATGTAGCACAGAAAACGAGAGAAAGTTAGATAAGCTGTTTCTACTCCTCCTGATGTCGTCAGGTTGCAATCCTAATGCCGTCAGGTTATCCTAACAGAAACTGGTCTGCTGCGTTTTTCTGGAAAAATTACACCTTTAAAATCTGGAAATATTCCTGCAAAACATCCATTATGACTCGATACAAGCATTTGACTCTAACAAACACACATATATATCATTCTCAATAATCATAGTTCTGCTGTTCATGTTCTTTTAAAAATGTGTGTAATCCTCCCTACACTTATCCCTTTTGTAAAATACCTTTATATGTAATTAAGACGAGGTTAATACGTAATAAAGTATTTTCACAAACTTAAACATGAGAACATACAATAATGAAAAGATATATGACACACAAACAAGCAAACAATTAAGCATAGGTTGCCTCCCACGAAGCGCTTTTCTTTATTTATGAGTCTTGTAGCTAGACTCAAAGTCATGCTCCTACGTGGTCTCATTTTTCATCCTCAATGAAAATTCTATCATATTGACAAAATTCTCATCTACTCTATACCTAGGTCCGAGGGTCAAACAATCCTTATCGTAAAGTCTCCTTTTCTCCCACATGAAGTCCAAACCTTTTTCAACATCGTCTTCACTTTTTTCCTCAAAAGCTCTCATGTTGTCTCGCTCATAAAGGGATAAAGGGCCATATCCATTCATCTTCCAAGGCATCCTATAAGTGATCTCATCGTCCCCTCCCATAAACCTAACCGTTCCTTCGGATTTGTTATAGCTCATTTTAGACTTTTCAACAAACGGTTTTTCTAGCACAACTTGGGACAAGCTATAGTCAATGACACATCCTATGTCTTCTAAGACCATAAAATCAACTAAGTAGGTGAAGTTTCCTATAAATACGTGTACATCCTTGATTCTTCCCACAAAATTGCAAACCCCACCCGGATACTTAGGGTCTCTCCTAATCTTAAGTCGCTCATTCATAATGTCATTATAAACAGCTGATGAAATCACATTAATGGGAGATTTCGTATCTATGTAGGTGTTCTCGACATTCCTATATCCAATCATACAAGGGATTTTGATGTTCCAAGGATTTCCTCTCCTAATCTTTAGGCATATCCTAATGATGGGTGATCGAGGATTGTCGATTATGTATTGGTGGTAAGCAATCTATTCCTTAGTGGGGTAAAGATTGAAGTAAGCACTATTCTCCTCATTCATATTTTCATTCACTAAACCATTACCAGAACTACTGCTAATCATGGAGCCAACAACTAAGGCGCTAACCACTTTTTCAACAACATCCCTAATTGTACTGTCAAATACCCTTTGTAAATCTTGAAGATCATTGTTTCTACTCACATATCGGTTGCGGCGATTGTGTTGGTCAGTGGGTTGGGGTTTGTGTGGAAGTGGTTTATTTTGTGGTGGGTTGTTGTTTGATGGGATATTACCTTCCATGATGAAAAGTGATGGGGTTACGAACAAATTCACGAAGAAGGGGGATAGACTACGAGGAAGCTAAAAATGAGAATAAATCTTACTTGATAGGAATCAAGCAAGGAAACCTAAACGAGATGGAAATCAAACTAGCTATTCTAGTCCCCGAAAGCGGTGCCAAAAACTTGATGCGCGTATAACGCGTTTGGGGTCAAAGGAAACTTCCGTTTCTTCAAGCAAGTTTTTCAACAACCTAGGCAGTGAACCTAATCGTTGTAGTGTAGTATTGGGTAAGACTCGGGTATTGATAACGTTCTCTAGGGGAATAGGAATGCTAGTAAGAGATGTACTACGCTAAGGTTTGAGGTTGAGGAAGAATATTTTTTATATTTTTTATATTATTTTAAAAAGGTAAAGGTAAAATCTCGTGGTTTAGATTTGGGGTTGGTACTTCTACCGATTACTCTAATTATCTAATTATCCAAACTAAGGGGTAATCTATGTCTATTTGATGTGTGCTCGTATGATGATTAAAAATGTGTCTACCTAGACACTATTACTCCCTAGTTATCTTTTATTGATGGTTGAATTGTCACGTTCTTATTCTTAACGCGTTGTGTTTTCTAAGGTCGTAGGGTATGCTTTTATCCCTAACTCTTTAATTATACCTTAGGGTTATTGCCTACGAGATCTCTAGGATTCATAAACTAACACTAAGGTTATCTTTGGATATTTAGCCTACAATTACGCTAGGTGGTTATAATCTAAGGATCACAAAGATTACTCAAGCATTAAAAACACAATGATGGCCTAGTGCAATCCTAAGCCAATTACAATTAAGATAATTGACAACCAATCAATAATTAATAACTAGGTTTCATAGATCCAAGAAAACACACAAGAAATTTAGCTTGACATGTTAAACATGCAATCATACACACATACAATTGAAGACATAATGAAATCAATGAAGTAAATTACTTATCTAGATGCAAAATAGGGTATGAGAACCCTAAGGTACTGTCCAAACCGGACCAAATTCGTTTTAGGTTTTTACTCCACAAGTCTACCTCTCTATAAAGTCTGAAAATTCAATTTCTATATATAATTTTACATATGCGAGGGCGTCACCTTATTGTTGGGACGCCGTCAGATCGCCGCCATTAGGGTCTCGTCTTGGCCAAGTCATCATTGGGACAACGTCACATTGTGGTTGTGACGCCGTCAATCTTCAGTAGTGACGTCGTCTGAATCTGGATCTAGGCCATTTGGGAAGAAAAGTCTTCGTGACGCCTTTACTCTTCAAAGCCTGACGTCGTCAGGTGTAAAATAGCAAATTCGCTCCTAAGTTGTCACAAAATAGGGACGGCGTCGCCCTCTGTTGTGGACGCCGTCAGGTGTTATTACAGCAGTTTGAGTGTCTTGATCTTGACTTAGCCATTTTCTTCATATATTCACTCCTTTTCGTCCTAAAATGCATCATTCCAGCATTTTGCTTCCAAGAGACCTAAAAAGTGAAAAGGAACGAAATTAAGCAGTAACGGATATAAAAGTAGGAGATTAAGGGCTTAAATGACCCCTTAAAAGTGTACGTTTTAAATCCTTATCAAACATGTTAAAATTTTAAAAATGGCACAATTTTTCTAAATAAACTAGAAAAATATGGGCAATTAAGTTCAAGTAATAATTATACTCCCATCCTCCCACTTGAGATGTACAAAGTCCCTTTTGTACTAAACGTTAAATAAAGGTGAATTGAAAGTAGAAATAGAGCAAGAACTTCCCTGAAAGTCGCTCCTAAAAAGATATAAGGCCCACGAAGAAAATCATGCCTTCGTTAAGCATAATGAGCAAATTTCGATTCCTGAAATCACAACTAACCAACAAGCATAATAAAGAAAAACAAAAAACAAAACATACCTAAATCACTTTTGTAGGAACCACGATTTCATTTAGCATATGCAACAAGCCTTTTAAACCACTTGGTGTCCCAAGTGGACGAGTGTAGTCTCGTGAGGGCTTACAGGGAACATACCCACAAAGTTCATTTAAACTAATACAAGATTATCGTGCTAATATTAGAAAAAAATTTAAAACTGCAGGATGAATTACGGCGTAACCTTAAGAATGATTTACGCCGTAATTTTGGTTAAACCTGGAATTCATCTACAGAAGACTGTTACGGCGTAATAAGGGATGGGAATTACGCCGTAATGGTTGAAAACCTGGAGTGAATCAGCTACTGAAGTACGGTTACGGCGTAACCATAGAGAAAGTTACGTCGTAACTTGATAATAGGACAAAATCCGGTCCTATTTTAATTTCCATGAATTTGTCTCCAATTTCTGCAAAAATGTTAAAAGCACAAAACCTAACAATAAAATGAAAAGGAACAGAAATGAAAGGGATAATTCGGGTTGTCTACCGAAAGAGCAATTTTGTTTATTACCAAGTCTTGAAGTTAGACTCAAAGCCATGGGGCTTTATGGGGGCCTTCGAACTTGACCATCCTCATTTGCTCTTTTACCGGAGGAAGGCTGGTCCCAAACAGATGGAGGAGTGTAAGGAGTCAATTAAAATCGAGTTTCTTGCAGAAAATTAGATTTTGACCATTCATAAAGAAATTTAGATTCGGCTTCCCATTTTAATCTAATAGTTCTGAATTTTACTTTAATCCAATTCTCAAATGAAATCCCCTTGTAGCCGACTTCCTTTCTTTTCTTTTCATTAAAACACGCCCATTCCTTACGTTTGAGCCAATTAGGATCAGGGAATTCTCCTCCATTACAAACCTTAAGATGAGGATCACACGTAGGCCATGCTTGAGTAGTTCCTCCAAACATCATAATTGCTGGTTCATAGAAGTAGATAGTCCAACCTATATTTTCAAACCAATCGGCCATGATATGGTGTTCCCGGAACCAATTTTCCTTAATCAGTTTCTCATCTTCGAAACACCACCAAACTCTTGGCTCCTTTTTCATTCGCTTTACAAAGAATTGGCCACCTCCATTGCAATGTTTGATAAACGGGGAACACGTTGGTAAGGTTAACTTTGATCCCTTTATCATAGAAGTGATAGGAGCACAACAATGAAGCTTTCCTGTTGCTACAGTAACACCACTTCTGTCCAATTCCCTAGGTGAAGTCCAATCTTCATCGGCATCCTGCCGAGAAGATTTATCGCTATCGTAGCCATCACTTGACTCTGTATCGAGTGAATGAAAACCATATGAAGGGGTAAAATTATCGTTAGCGTTATTGAGAAAAATAACTGGCTCTTCCTTAGTAACTAAATATGCCATGCTTTATCTTACTACTTTATCAGGTTCTTGAGAAAGAGCTTTATCCATCCTAAACACCACCCTATCATGACTGTATCCCAAAGAAAGCTCCTTTTCAAAAACCTTGATCCGGGCGCGCGAGGAAGCATGGAAAGGTCTTCCAAAAATTAAATGTTCTCTCGGGGTGTTCGCCATGTCAATAACCACGAAGTCGGAAGGAAAGAGAAAGTTATCAACTTTAACCAACACACTACCTACAATTCCAATAGGGGTCGCCTTAGTCATATCAGCCATCTCAATTACCATGCTTGTTTTCCAAAGATTAGTTAATCTAAGTTTTAGAAATATTGAGAGCGGCATAACGTTCACACTGGACCCGAGATCGGCTAATGCTGATAGATCATGATTACCAACGGAACATGGAAGAATGAAGCTATTCATGAAAACCTCCTTATTCGGTAGTTGGCTAGGCATTTCATGTGCCAACCTTGGCTCGAAATCAGATTCATGGTTACGCTGTAACTCATCACAAGAGTTACAGCGTAACTGGTAACTCACGTTAGATCCGCCTTCCGATTCCAGTTTAACAAAAGAAGTATGGAAATCGTCGGTTGATGCTCCCCTCTTCAGTAAAGATGCCTTTGCAAACCACCATAGGTTTAATTTCTTCTGGTTCAGTATTACTTCTTTTCACCTCTTGGCTGAGCTTTTCAACCATTGTCTCTAAGTTCTTTAAAGATCTTTCATGACTAGAGAGGTTTTTATTTGTATTTTCTTGGAAGCTTTTTAACCACTCATCCTGTTCCTTCTGCCTTTAGGTAGAGACCTCAAGATACTTGTTGATCGTATCCTCGAGATTAGACCTTCTTTCTCCATAAGGTCCATGATTGTAAAATGCCGGAGGTCCTCCACGATATCCGTTACCATTTCCATTTGACCCTTGGAACAATCTATTGGCTTCCCATACTTGACCTCTTTGATTTTTCTATCTTCATCATCAAGAGGGCATTTTTAGTAAGATGACCTCTACCCCAACTTTCGCATCCAACTTGAATAGCGTGCACACTTTCTTTTAGTTTTAGCATGTCACGACCAAAATTTTCAAGTTTGTTGGTAATGGCGGCAATACCATCAAAACTTTCGCCTAAACTTCTATGGCTTCCTCCTTCGTTCCACTTTTGAGAGTGGTCGCCATTTTTTGAATAGCTTCAATGGCTATAGTAGGGGTCATTCCTGGAATAGGCCTCTGAGAATCGAGCATTTTCCTCGTAGCAATTCCAATACCCTTGTAGAAGATGTTGACATTTTGTTGATTATTGAGGTCATGAGTAGGGTATTTGTATAAGATGTCATTATACCGATCCCAAGCTTCGTATAATGTTTTGCCTTCTTCTTGTCTGAAACTGTGGATCTCTTCTAATTTTTTTGCCGTTCATGAAGGAGGGCAAAATCTTTGAATGAAAGCTCTTTTGAGAAGATTCCACGTGTCAATGGTTCCACCAGAAAGTCTATCAACCCATCGTCTAGCTAAACCCGCAAGTGTCATAGGGAATACCTGAAGCATAACCACATCATGAGAAACACCTGGGATGTAGAAGAGGCTTGCGATGTACAAAACATTTTCAACATGCTCGTAAGCATCTTCATCTTTATTTCCGGAAAAAGGGTTAGCACGCAGCTCCCTCATAAATTGGTCATTGATCTCGAATTGGACCTCCGCTCCAATATCCGGCCTAACAAGCCCCGACCCTTGTTCATCCCGATTCATAGCAAGGTACTCCTCGAGAGTGAGGTTATCAATGTCCACAACTAACATGGTACCTAAAACATAAAGAAGATCGTGAGAAAAAAAAAGAAACAAAAAGAAAAAGAAAAGACTTAACAAATAATCCTAATATAGCTCCCCGGCAGCGGCGCCAAAATTTTGATACAGGTATTCCGACCAGGATTTAATATTTATAATTCTTGTCTACCTAAGGTCTACCTAATGCACTAACGAGCAGTGAACCCGATCGTACATAGTATAGAAGGTGGTAAAGCCGAGGTTATTCCCAAGAGCTATGTAGATGATGATCCTATTAAGTGTAAGTGACACTTGTTTTAACTGGTTTTAAGGTTGAAATGATTAAACTAAATACAAGAAATAAATAGCGAAAAGTAAATAAAGGTTGTGAACAGTGGCGAGAAAGTGTGCTAACCTAACTAATCATCCTATCATGTAATGTCTATGTTTTCTAAATTACTTCCAATTGATTCAAGTGAGGGTTTAAGTCGCTAGGACAACATTTGGTCAATTCGTCCTAACCTATCAACAAAGGTTCCTACCCGACGTCAAAGGCCTACCCTTTGGGGAGTCGAGGGTCTTAAGCAACCTAAGCAAAGTCATTAAGTTCTCTACATGCAATATTCAAAATAAAGAGTGCCCGGGAGCTAGCATCTTAGACGCTCATCCCTAACTTCTTAAGTTCGTCCATCAGAATAGTGATCCTTTGGTCAATTCTCACAAGAGGGAAAGGTAGTTAGTTAGTCAATTCTTACTTGTCCCTTCTCTACCTACTTACTTAGGGTCAGTTGGTTAATTCTCCTAACCAACTAGATACGACCGCACTTCAAAACTATCGAAGCTAGGGTAATTACCATCGAACTATGCATGCACACACTAGAAACAATTTATGGAAGCATGAAAACACAAAAAATACAATCAAGGAATCATAACTAGGCTAGCACCAAGGGTGCTTAGCGGATCATATTAAAAGATAAAATAAATTCAATGTTTAACATAATGAAAGATGTGAATTAAAGTAAAAGATAGAAATGATCACTAAAGCTTATTGATATTGTGTGATTCCTCCCTTGGAGATGGCTCCGTATCCTCCGTGTTATCTGCCTTTGGATCCCTCTTCACGTTCTCTGCCTTTGAGTTGTGAGTGAATGATGTGAAATGCATATTTTAGGGCTTGTATTTATAGGCCCGATAACTGTTACGGCATAACTTAAGTTGCGAGTTACGCCGTAACTTAATTATCTTCAAAATAGAAGCCTCGTTAAGGAGACTACGACATAACATAAGGAATAGTTACGCCATAGTTTGCAGCTCTGCCATAGAGTTGATGTGAGTTACGCCGTAACTAATATGTCCTCTTAACAGAAAGTTGTTACGTCGTAATGCTTGTAAAGATGTTACGGTGTAGTTGATGGAGGCGCAAAATACTTCATGACCTAGATGATTACGGCGTATCCTTAGTTGAGAGTTACGCCGTAACTGCAGTTGAGTTGGTCTTCTATGACAAAATCCCAGCTACGGCGTAATTGAGAACATGAGTTACGCTGTATTGTCTTCATAAATAGCATACTAAGATAAAACCATTAGGAAAATCTCCAAATCCGCGTCTCTTAAGCTCCATGCTCATATTTTACTGATAAGGAACATTTTGTCGCTCCCCCTCAATTTATGAGGGAGGGTGTCAGTGTCAGGTTTTGAAATATTTTTTATAGGGTATCACTTATTTGAGATTGAAGTTGACTTTTACTTATCTAAACGAAAGATCATACCCTAACACATAACATCAAAACTTTATTCACCACTTTATAATGTACAAATGGACTCATTTAATGATATATCGTTTGAAAATATGAAATTTTAAATCACTCTTCCCCTCAATCAATGACCCAATTCATAGATTGAGTGAAAAAATTTATGAAAAATTGAGTTCGACTGATTTTCAAAAATTTTGTCTGAATTATTTTCAAACAATGTTACCACCATGTGAAATACAAATATTTTCCTGAAGAATATTTAGAATGAAAAACATTTCTATAGGAATATCCATCTTTTTGGCAATGAGCTTTCCTCATATTGTGTTTCAGGATAAGTGCTCGATATTTATAAAAATCGATTTTGCGCGGCACTTTTCTTTCTTGAAAAAGCGGTTTACAGTCTGAAATAACTTCAAGCCATTGTTAGGCTTATTTTGAAAAACTTTTGAACTTTTGCTCATTTAAAACCCCGTGTCATTATTGAATGACATTTCTGGATTGTAGATATTATCGATGTCAGAAGACATGCCTTGAGAAAAACAATATTTTTAGAATTTTTTGGTTTTTCAAATTTTTATAGGTTTTTGAGGGTTTTATATTTTCTTATTTTTCTTTTTGAAAAATATATACAAAGAATTGGTGAAGAAACTCCTTTACTCCGCATCCTCTTCCTTAAGACGTTTGAGCGTTTCCAGCTGCAGACTTGATAAGGATTTAAAAGGTACACTTTTGAGGGGTCATTTAAGCCCTTAATTAATCACTTTTGTATCCGTTACTACTTAATTTCGTTCATTTACACTTTTTAGGTCTCTTGAAGGCAAATTGCTGGAATGACACTTATTCGGACGAAAAGGCGCGAATATGTGAAGAAAATGGCCAAAGTCAAGAATCGAGACACTCAAGCTGCTGGAATTGAAGGGGACGGCGTCACGGCTTAATTGCGATGCCGTCGCGACACGTCCTAAGATGACTCAGAGAGAAAATTGCTATTTTACAAGTGACGGCATCAGGTTTAAAAGAGTAGGGCGTCGCAACTCAGACGACCTAGATTTGGATCCCGACGGCGTCAGAGGTTGAAGCCGACGGCGTCACGAACATAAGGTGACGCCGTCACAGATTTGGCGTGGCTAAGACGAAACCCTAATGGCGGCAACCTGACGGCGTCACAGTTAAAGAGTGAAGACGTCGCATATTGTAACACTATATATAGAATCCTAATTTTTCATTTTTTAGAGAGGTAGTTTTGTGGAGTAAAAACCTAAACCGAACCAAGGCTGTCTTGGGCAACATCTTAGGGTTCCATACCCTATTATACAACAAGATAAGTGTTTTAATTCCTTAATACAATTATGTATTCAATTGTTTGTGTGTATGCTTGCATGTTATCCATGTCCGGCTAATTTACTTGTGTGTTTGCTTAGATCTATGAAACCTAGGTATTGAATATTTATTGGTTGTCTCTTATCTTAATTGTGATTGACCTAGTATTGCGATAGGTCATCCGTTGTGTTATTAATGCTTGATTACTAGTGGAATTGTAGGCTAGATATCCAAAGATAACCTTAGTGTTAAGTTTATGAATCCTAGAGATTTTGTAGTCATTAACCTTAGGTAGCTTTAAAGAGTTAGGGATAAACGCATACCATACGACCTTAGAAAACACAACGCGTTAAGAATAAGGACGTGACAATTCAACCATCAATAAGAGATAACTAGGGAGTAATAGCATCTAAGTAAATACATTTTTTAATCATCATAAGAGCATACAACAATAGACATAGACTACACTCACCTTAGTTTAGTTAATAAGATAAGTACAAGTAATCGGTAGAAATACCAACCCCCAAATCCAATACTCCGAGATTCGTACCTTTCCATTTTCTAAAAAACATAAAAAAGTTGTAAGATACCTAAGGTTAATGACTACGAGATTCCCAACCCCCAAATGCAATTCCCTTGTAAGATAGGATTTGAAGGTTTTGATGCTAACTTGCACTCGTTCTTACCTTTACTTAATCGCAAGAAATCTATATAACAAAATAAACGTAGATGAATTAGCCTATCAAAGGGATAATGTTGTTGATGCGGTCACTTACTTGGATGTGTTTGAAGGAAGTTTTGCCTATGTTGTTGAATTCATGGTCCTAGAGGATTTAGGAGAATTCATTGATGGAAGCCTTACCCAAGTTATATTTGGAACAAACGTTTAGAGAATGACTAGGTTGAATGAATGGATGATTGATGGTCTAATCACATTCTCCAATGGAGTTGAAGATTTTGTCTATCAGATGCCCCGTACACACCCTAGGTTTAAGCACAAAGATATAGAGGCATGCAATCGGATGGCACCCATTCCGATACTTAGTGAGAGAGATAAACAACGAGGACTTAGGCATACTTATGAAAAAAATGAGCGATACTATAAAAAATGCCTAGAGTTAAGAGATGATTACAAGAAGTGTGAGAGAACATTGGAATGGCTTAGGTATGGGCACGTAAGCGTGCACGAGACCACGTAGGGGCACGAATTCGAGTCTAGCTACAAGAATCATAAATAAAGAAAAGCGCTTCGTGGGAGGCAACCCATGCTTAATTGTTTGCTTGTTTGTGTGTCGTATATCTTTTATTGATTGTTTATTCTCATGTTTGAATTTGTAAAAATGCTTTATTTTGTCTTTAACCTCGTCTTAGTTACATATAAAGGTATTTTACATAAGGGATAAGTGTAGGGAGGATTACACACGTTTTTAAAAAGAACGTTAACATGAGAATTACGATTATTTAAAAGATAAACATGTGTGTTTGTTCGAGTCAAATGCTTGTATCGAGTCATAATGGATGTTTTGCAGGAAATTTTTCCAGATTCTAAATATAAAAATTTTCCAGAATTTTTTCCAGAAAATTGCAGACCAGTTTCTGTCAAGATAACCTGACAGCGTCAGGGTCGCAACCTGACGGCGTCAGGAGGAGTAGAAACTGCTTACTACTTTTTCTCGTTTTCTGAGCTACTTATAAACTTTTGGAATTTTCCAGGTCTTAATTTTCCAGAAAATCTTTAAACATCCATTCCACAAGCATTATATCCAAGTTTAGTAGAGTCATATATATATATTGTTACCGCCGATTTTACGCGAAGGTTTCGTTTGTTTTCTTCAAGTGTGCAGGTTTAATTTATCAAGAAGAAGATACATAAGATTGGAACGAGCTTTTCACGAAAACACTCTTCTTGAAGAAAGATTTAACCACTACTTCACACGGATCCTACCGAGCTAATCAGGGAAGTACTAGTTTCTTTCGTTTTTAATTACCTTCCGTTATCATAACTTTGATACTTTCGGGGAACATTGGGGACAATGTTCAGTTTAAGTGTAGGGAGGGAAAATAAAACGGGAACTTTGAAACTATGCTTATCCTTTACTATTTGCCTTGTCCAATTTCATTTGTGTAATAAACCATGAGAAATATCGGTTAGGGTAATTTTGGCACAAAATTTAAAAATTTTCATGACATGTAGGAGTGGGCCATTAGTCTTAATAAAGCGTCTCATGGATAGAAAGTTATATGACTAACATAAAAACCCTTTACCACTTAAATTCCACCCAACATGTGAGGATAGCCCTTAGATTTGTAGGAATTAAAGCATTCCACTTTAATGCTTCGAGTGTGTACCGGTAGTATAATAGATTCTAGAACTTGTTTTGTGATGCATTCCGAGATCGCTAATAAGACTACACTTGTGTAGTTAGGAGTAACTAAATGATAAGAGGCATTAGGATAACCCTTGTTTGATACCCGTATTATAATTACTTCTTCCACATCGATTGAGTAATTCCCCTACACCCTTGCATTGTACTCATCTTTAGTACACGATACCCCTAGTTAACCCCTCAGAGCCTATCCTTTTCGCGGTTCTCGTGATGCTTCAGTTTTCCAAAATATCAATGAAGAGCATTATTTACAATCCACCCCCAAATGTACACACAAATCGCTTTAGCCTACCTTGTATGCACTCTTTTTTAGTGCATTATTGTTATCATACTAAACCCTTAGTTCAATTATCTAGTTGCTTGAATAAGTTGCTAAGTTGAGTCATATCCTTTGTACACAGTTTTGGGACGATTGGGACTCATGGGAAAAGTTAAATTTTATGAAATGACGGGAAGGAACGTTAAATTCAAATTCCCTTTATTTGCGTAATAATGTACTCCAAGTTTTTTGATCTTTTCAATTCGGGTCAAATTAGTGTTAGAGTAATAAAAACTCAAGTGTATAGATGTGCTTATAAATCCCTATTATTTTGATGTTATCGTAGAGGATGGAAGAGTAAAAGTGTATGAAAAAAAAAGTGAAAAGAAAAAAATAGAGTCTTAAAAAAAAATGAAAAAACATACGGGCTACCATCCTACATCTATCTTTAAATTTATGTTCGTTTGTTTCAATTTATCTAGAGTTTAGAGTGTCGAGTCTTGGCTTAGCAACGCCATTCTTCTCATGCTTGTAACATAAAGATTTTTTACTTGCCACCACTACATCGCCTATCCCACCAAACCCTTTGTTTATCTACTGTAAGCCTAACGTTACAACCCTTTAAAAGACCTCTTGGATAGTTTTTCCTAGGTGCTTACGCCAAAGCGATGGAGGTTTGATCTAGTCTCAAGCCTATGGTAATCTATGTACTAGGACTGGTTAATGAGTGTTTATCTTCCATTTCCAACTTGATATATTTCATATACACCCGAGAGATGAGAGTATCTAAACACCACTTGTAAGGTGCTCGTATTTAATTTCCGTGCTTGTTATGACTTTTTCGGGGCTTATATGTGGTTTGAATCGTTCTAAACTAATGCTTCATGACCCCTAAGTTAAAAATTAATTGGCTAAAAGCACATTTGCTTGAGGATAAGCAAATACCAAGTGTAGGGATATTTGATACGGATTTAAAAGGTACACTTTTGAGGGGTCATTTAAGCCCTTAATTGGTCACTTTTATATCTGTTACTACTTAATTTTGTTCCTTTTCACTTTTTAGGTCTCTTGAAGGCAAATTGCTGGAATGACACTTATTCGGACAAAAAGGCGCGAATATATGAAGAAAATGGCCAATGTCAAGAATCGAGACACTCAAGCTGCTGGAATTGAAGGGGACGGCGTCACGGCTTAATTGCGATGCCGTCGTGACACATCTTGAGACAACTCAGAGAGCAAATTGCTATTTTACAAGTGACGGCATCAGGTTTAAAAGAGTAGGGCGTCGCAACTCAGACGGCCTAGATTTGGATCCCGACGGCGTCAGAGGTTGAAGCCGACGGCGTCACGAACATAAGGTGACGCCGTCAAAGAGTTGATGTGGCCAAGACGAAACCCTAATGGCGGCGACCCGATGGCGTCACAATTAAAGAGTGACGCGTCGCATACTCTAAAACTATATATATAATCCAAATTTTTCTGTTTTTAGAGAGGTAGTTTTGTGGAGTAAAAACCTAAACCGAACCAAGGCTGTCTTAGGCAGCATCTTAGGGTTCCATACCCTATTTTACAACAAGATAAGTGTTTTACTTCCTTAATACGATTATGTCTTCAATTGTTTGTGTGTTTGCTTGCATGTTCTCCATCTCCGGCTAATTTACTTGTGTGTTTGCTTAGATCTATGAAACCTAGGTATTGAATATTGATTGGTTGTCTCTTATCTTAATTGTGATTGACCTAGTATTGCGATAGGTCATCCGTTGTGTTATTAAGGCTTGATTAATCTTTGTTGAACCTTAGCTTATAGTTACTAGTGGAATTGTAGGCTAGATATCCAAAGGTAACCTTAGTGTTAAGTTTATGAATCCTAGAGATTTCGTAGTCATTAACCTTAGGTAGCTTCAAAGAGTTAGGGATAAATGCATACCCTACGACCTTTGACAACACAACGCGTTAATAATAAGGACGTGACAATTCAACCATCAATAGGAGATAACTAGGGAGTAATAGCATCTAAGTAAATACATTTTTAATCATCATAAGAGCACACAAAAATAGACATAGACTACACTCACCTTAGTTTAGATAATTAGATAAGTAGAAGTAATCGGTAGAAATACCAACCCCCCAAATCCAATACCCCGAGATTCGTACCTTTCCATTTTCTAAAAAACATAAAAAAGATAAAAAAATAATCTTCCTCAACCCCAACCTTAGCGTAGTAATTTCTCACTAGCATTCCTATTCCCCTAGAGAACGATATCAATACCCGTCTCTTATCCTAATACTACACTACAACGATTAGGTTCACTGCCTAGGGTGTTGAAAAACTTGCTCAACGAAAAGGAAGTTCCTTTGGCCTTGAACGCGCGTTGTACGCGTATCAAGACTCTTCATGCCGAGTCACGAGAGGATAAACTAAAACCGATCTCTTGGAAGAGCTTTGGTGAAGATATCTGCCAACTAATACTTAGTCCTTACAAAGTAGAGTTCAACTACACTTTTCTCTACTTGTTCCCTGATGAAGTGATGTCGAATGTCAATGTTCTTTGATCTTGAGTGTTGGACATTGTTGCAACAGAAAGCGATGGCACTTTTGTTGTCACAGTACAGAGGAATTTTGTTCAAGACAAAGCCATAGTCAGATAGTTGGGATCTCATCCATATGATTTGAGCATAACGTGATGACATGGCAATGTATTCAACCTCTGTAGAAGATATAGAAGTACTTATTTGCTTCTTTGACAAATTGAGCACCTTCTGACGTACTTTGACGAGTATCTTGACACCCTGCATGGTCAGCATCTGCATAGGCTATTAGTGCCATGGAGTTGTCCTTCGGATACCAAAGACCCATGTTAATGGTTCCTTGGAGATACCGAAAGACCCGTTTAACCGCTTCAAGATGCTTTTTAGTAGGCTTAGCCTGCACACATGCATACATCGAACAAAATATCAGGTCTACTGGCCGTGAGATACATCAAGGATCCAATCATACTACGATATTTAGTTTGATCAACCGGGATCCTAGTGTGGTCCTCATCTAGTTTTGTTCTCTCCACCATGGGAGTGTCAACTGG
The DNA here is from genome assembly GCA_019973895.1 of Chrysanthemum seticuspe. Lineage (NCBI taxonomy): Eukaryota > Viridiplantae > Streptophyta > Magnoliopsida > Asterales > Asteraceae > Chrysanthemum > Chrysanthemum seticuspe. The sequence continues at coordinate 53,950,789 of BPTQ01000003.1, forward strand.
GTCACAAGAATTAAATCCAAATTTCTTTAATATTTCATTAGCATATATAGATTTATTTATGAAAATGCCTCCGGGATTTTGAGAAATTTGTAAACCTAAAAAAAATGAAATTTGTCCCATCATTGACATTTGAAATTTAGAACCCATCTCTTTAGAAAAACGGTCACATTCATTTGGGTCGGCCGAGGCAAAGATAATATCATCAACATATATTTGAACATGAATAAAATGTTTGCCTGACTTCCGAGTGAACAGTATGGGATCAACAACGCCTTTGTAGAATCCATTAGCCAAAAGGAACTTTGACAATGTATCATACCATGCCCTAGGAGTCTGCTTCAAGCCATAGAGGGCATTCTTAGACATGAGTAGGATGCTCAGGATTTACAAATCCTTCCAGATGACTAACATAGACCACTTCTTTGAGATCGCCATTAAGAAAAGCAGTTTTACATCCATTTGATAGAATATCATATTCTTGCTTACAACATTAGCAAGGAAGATTCTGATAGCCTCAGTTCGTGCAACCAGAGCAAATGATTCCTCAAACTCAATACCCTCTTCTTGTCGATATCCTTTAGCAACAAATCTCGCCTTATTCTTCAGAACGTCACGATGCTCATCAAGTTTCACCTTGAAGATCCAGTGAGAGCGATAATCATAGCACAATCTGGAGGTGGCACTAATTCCCATACATCGAGTCGATCGAACTCGTAAATTTCCTCTTGCATAGCATTAAACTAGCTGTCCTCAGAAATTGCAGTCTTGACATCTTTTGGTTCGATCTTGTATAGTATAGAGTTGAAGAAGCACCATAAGGCATCAGTGGCAAGTTTCCTTCTTGTAGATACCGGACGAGAGGGATTCCCAATGATTTTATCCAATGGATGATCATGTGTCCATTTTCTGAGATGTTCATGTGGTTGAGGATGAGGAACTGAAGTAGCTGAGTTAGGATCCCGTGGTGAAGATTCCTCAGGAGAAGGTTCAGGGGCAAATATATTCTCAAATGGAGCATCTTTAGGAGTAGCAAAGGTGTTATCTCTTAAAGAATAATCTACTGCATTTCCTTGATGTACTGACGACGATTGAGGGTTTGATGATGATGGTGAGTAGTCAGCAGATGGAGCTTCTTGAGTTATGGAAATAGAGACCGATGGACCATTCGAATTGGTTGGTGTAGAAGCAGCAGCAGCTGGTGGTGCAGGAGTATCATCAGTTGTAGGCTCAAAGTATATATCAAACATTGGATCAAATAGAATCTTAAATCTTCTTCTGAGGGAGGTACATAAGGAGCTGGAGGCATGGGATTCTGTACAAGACCCGAACTAATGGGTCTAGGTGTCAAAAGTTGAGGTGTGGGTCCAAAACTGGAGTGTCCAGGAGCCATTTGCTCAGTCAGCTCATCAAACGTAACATGAATTATTTCCATAATATCTTGGGTTCTTTTGTTGTAGATTCGGTAACCCTTCCGATCAGGTACATAACCAATGAAAAATCCAATGTCAGTCTTAACTTTCAACTTTCCCAGATCTTGAGCATCATTGGTTGGATAACATAAAGCCCCTAACACATGAAGAAATGAGAGATCCGGTTTTCTGTTGTGCACTAATTCATATGAAACATTGGAGCCTTTGAGCAAATTAGCATAGTCCGAGCAGCTTCCACAAGAGTACGATTATACCTTTCAACTACACTGTTCTACTGAGGAGTGCATGGAACACTTTTCAGGTGACTAATTCCAATGCTTTCATAAAACTAAATGAACTGTTTTTTTACAAATTCAGTTCCAATGTTTGGTCGGATGATTCTTACAGTTCTGTTAAGCCTAACATGCAATTGTTTGATAAGCTTAATGATAACCTCGGGAGTTTCATTGGTTCTCAAAAAATTTAGCCAAGTGAACCGAGTAGTCATCAACAACAACTAGCACATAGTTCTTCCCATTGATACTTTCTACTCTCATGGGTCTGCATAGATCCATGTGAAGGGTATGAAGAACTTCCATAATAGTATTGGCAGGTTTGGGTTTGTGGGCATACTTTTTGCTTTTGACCAATTGGCAAGCAGAACAAAGATGATCTTTTTCATATTTTAACTGAGGTAAACCTCTCACAAGGTCCTTTCTAGAAAGATCATTGATGGTGCCAAAGTTCAAGTGATTGAGTCGACGGTACCATAACCATGATTTGTTCTTAGATGCCTTAGATAACAAGAAAATAGGAGAAGACTTCATCATGTCTTCGATAGAGATGGTGTACAAGTTTATGCCATGAGATCCCTTTAGAAGCTCAACACCATCTAACTCTCTAACGAAGCATGTGTGTTTCCTGAAGGCTACTTCGAGATCAGAATCACAAAATTGACCAACAGAGAATTGATTGTGCCCAAGTCCTTCTACATAGTATACCCGGGAGATAATACTATCACCAAATACATAATCTCCATAACCCATAATTGCCCCAAAATGATCATTCCCAAATCTAGCAGTGCCGTTGAACTTATTCATGATGTTCTTGAGCCATGAGCGATCCCGAGTCAAATATTTTGAGAAGCCTGAATCCAAATACCAAAGGACGATTTGTACGACATGCATTTGAAAAGTGACAAGAATGGATAACTAGAATCAGTGGATCCCCATGTGAATATGGGGTCCGATTGGTTAGTACAAACAATCTGTTGACCTACAGAATTCCTAGATGCCATGATATTATTAGTGGGAGCTACACTAGTAGAGGCAGTGGACCTAGTCACAGCGTGCTAAGTTCCTAAAGGTATAATTCTACCAGTGGGTTTCCATTTCTTAACGAGCACTGATCTAGACAATGAAGGACAAAGTTCACTAATTTTGAAATTATGGCCTGTAGGCTTCCATTGAAACCCACATTAATAAACTTTTTCCCTATAGGTTTCCAAGATTGTTTAACATGTTTTACATTCCAAACTTTATCTACTGGGGATTTAACAAAATGCGTCAGATAAGACACAACACATTCATCATGATTACCAGAAATTAAACATTCATTACATGTTTTGCAAGTAGTAGTAGAATTCGAATTAATTACAGTACGCTTATAGCTAATACTAGAATCAACACGATTCAGATTGTTCAACTTAAACTTATTATTCCTAGGGTGGTCTTATACTTTCTTCACTTGATCACTTTTAGCTCGCGAGATCCTATCTTGCTTTGTATTGCCTTTAGGCTTTGACCCGCTAGCCTGAGTGTCACTGCTTACTCCTGTAGAAGTAACGTGGGGAATATTAGTTTGTTTCACTACTTTTTTCATTTCTGGCCTAGAAGTGCTGGGCTCTGAGACTTTCGGAGGTACATCAAAGGTAACATGCTTGACTTTAGGCATGGAAGAGTGTGCAACAAGTCTATTTCGCTTATTATCACTTTTAGGATAAGTGCCTATAACATATTCTAACATTTCTTGAGATTGTTCAATGTAGATGCAAGCATCGGAAAAATCACTATCTATAGGCTTCTCTATTTTAGCGTCTTCAACTATCTCTCGAACAATATCTATGCTATCCTTAAGGCGATTGAGATACGATTGACATATAGTCTAATTATTCCTAACAGGAGGGGGAATATAATTAACATAATAGCATACTTCTTGCAAGCAGACACCTTTGGTGCAACATTATCAAAACTAGTGATTGGCATTTTCTCTTTTACCTGAGTCTTCAGATTCTCAATTTCTTTTTGCAAAGAAGTTATCTTTTCATTGTTCTTGTCATGAATGACTGTTAGGAATTAGAAATTCCCGGTATTAAAGAGTCGGTCACCTCAAGTATATGTAATCGTTAGAAAGCTCGTAGTCGTAGTTCTTTTAAGTTAAGTAGTAATTTAGTTAAGTAACACCGTGGAGGACGGACGGGTCTTTACCCACTGTATGCCTGATCCACAGCCCAAAGTGTGGCGATTTGTGTAAGACTATAAATACTCTCTACCTCCCAAGGTAGAGAGTTGGAGCTCATAATAATATCTTTCACTTTCTCTCACTAAGTTCCCTAAACCTCTAACTTTCTCTCTCTAGAATTCCATCTATATGCTACTTTGTGTTATGGTTTGATGTGTATGTGAAAAGTTATATCTTACAATTGGTATCAAGAGCCATGGTTAGATCATATCTTGCACATCTTTGGATTTATAGTGGTTTTTAGGTGGTTTTTGAGTTTGAAAAAGTTTAGTGGTTTTTGCATCATTTGGTTGATCTCTTGTGTTAAAGTTTGAATTTTGTTGGTACTTTTATGTTTAGAATCATCAAAAGTGTTTAGGTTTTCATTTGGTAAGCTTGAATCATCTTGGTTGGGTTGTTTTTGGATTGAAAAGTGAAGTTTATTTGGTTTTTCAAGCTAGCGACTTAGCTCTCGGAATAGTTTCTTGGTAGCGACTTGCTTCACAGTTTTGTAGCGACTTACAGTGTTAAAGCTAGCGAGTTAGATCTAGCGAGTTAAAGTACAAGTAGTGGAATCTCCACTACGGGTAGCGACTTGTGGTAGCGACTTGGTCAGTAGCGAGTTGCTCTTTAGCGACTTGCGTTTCTAGCGACTTGTGTAGCGAATTGCTGCCAAAATTTGGTTAGCGACTTGGTCCGTAGCGAGTTACTACTTAGCGACTTGCTTTTCTGTTAGCGACTTGGGATTCTAGCGACTTGGCTGTCTAGCGAATTAATTGGTAGCGACTTAGTGCATTTGTTTCTAGCGACTTAGAGCTTTATCATCTAGCGACTTGAGTGATTGTTTACGGTTTTCTCTTGATTTAGTAAAATCCCGTGAAAAAATCTATTTCCCGGTTTAATCATTGAGTTATAAAATCCCGTATAATCTGTTAACATGTCTACCAACGTCCCCACTGTCATCTCCACTGTTGCCGAGGATGTACAAGCAGCTGGTTCAGATACTCATCCACCCATGCTTGACAGAACTGATTACGACTCTTGGGCTCAACGAATCAGATTGTATTGCCTTGGAAAGGAAAATGGTGTCAACATTCTCAAATCCATTGATGAAGGACCATATCGAGTTGAAACGACTAGAGACATACTTGATACTAATGAAGATGGTACTCCTGTTTACGGAATGGACAGACCTAAGATGTATGATGAGCTTGATGATAAGGAGAAAAAGAGATTCGATGCAGATATCAGGGCTTCAAACATTGTTCTTCAAGGTCTTCCTAAAGACATCTACAAGCTGATCAATCATAACACTGAAGCAAAGGCAGTTTGGGATAATGTTAAGATGCTTCTCTCAGGTTCAGAACTAACTGTGGAAGACAGAGAATCCCAACTCTATGACGAATTTGAGCACTTCAAGATGAAACCAGATGAGAATGTCTATGAGTACTATGTGAGATTTCATAAGTTAGTGAATGACATGAGGAACATCAGAATGACTATGCCTAACATTCAGCTCAACTCAAAGTTTGTGAACAACATGAATCCCGAATGGCACAAGTTTGTCACAGCTGTGAAGCTCACTAAAGGATTGAAGAATACAAACTATGAGCAACTCTATGCCTTCCTCCTTCAGAATGAGAGACATGCCATGTTTGAAAAATTGATTCTCAATCAGTTCAAAACCAACCAGGGAGAGACAAGCTCGTCTAATGACTCAACAGCTTTCTACTCAAACATTGAAATCACAACCAAAGCATCACAAGTCATACCCTTGGGTAATGGAAATCACAAACTCATTCCTGATCCTATGTTCAAACAAGCTGATGCTGATGCACGCGTGGGTAACATCATTGATCAACTAGCTCTACTCATTAGTCAAAACATGAATTCTCTCCCACAAACCAACAACAACCTCAGAACTGCATCTAACCCACATAATCAAGCCACTGTTAAAGATGGAAGGATTGTGGTGCAACCAGTTCAGGAAAGACAGTATGATCAGGGAAGGGGTGGTGCTGGTAGAGGATATGTGGGCAATCAGAATCGAGGAAGGAATGGTAACCAAGGTCAAGCTAAGCCGATCAAATGCTATAACTGTGGTGGTGAGGGACACATTGCAAGGAACTGCACATCTCCAAAGCGTCCACAGAATGCTGATTACTTCAGAGATAAGATGTTACTGGCACAAGCTCAGGACAATGGTGCTGCGTTGGATGAAGAGGAATTGCTGTTTCTTGCTGAGGGTAATGCCAAGACCTATGATGCAGATGTGGATGAGCAGCCTATTCAGGAGATAGGTCACAATCATCAGAACGCCTTTCAAGTCGCTGACTGTGATGCATACGACTCTGATGTAGATGATGGACCTACTGCACACACAATCTTTATGGTTAGCATCTCTCCAATGGTTTCTCCCAAGATCTCTTCTTCACCACAAGCTGGCCCATCCAAGGACAAACTCATCTCAGAGGTATTAAAGCTATACGATGATGCTGATGTGCAACAGATGCATGACAAAGTACAACCAACTGAAAATATTGAATCAAATGTTGAAAATATGGGTAATATCAATATTGTCCCATACGATCAATACGTGAAACAAAGTGAAAGTGAAGTTGTACCAAGTGATGCATCTTCTGCAGTCAACAACGACTATGTCTTTGAAGAATACACTGCATGTGCTCCTGATGATTCCATAATTTCTGAACTAAATGCCTATAAGGAACGTGTTGCTATTTATGAACAACGCGCTAAATTTGAGTTGACCACTCGTGAGCAGGAAATGGATGACCAAGTGCGTACAGTAATTAGAAAAAGTAATTTTAGAGAAGAAGTATTGAAACAAGAATTAAATTCTTTGCAAGAAAAACTTTCTAAAACAGCTAAGCAAAAACAAGAACTTCAAGAAAATGTGAAAATGCTTAAGCAAGAATTTAATGCAAAAGAATCAAAGCTCTTGAGAGATTTTTCTAATCTGAAAACTTTGAAAAACAAACTTGAAAACAAGTTGTACATGCAAGGAAACACCATTCAGACTGCTCACATGATCACTAAGCATAGAGTTCTAAGCGATAAGCATAGTGTTCCCATTATAGATAAACCCAACCCTGAGTATGGAAAAATAGCAAAAGCAGCTCAAAGTGTTATCTATGATGGAAATGAGATTCTTAAACCTAGACAAAAACCTAGTTGCGTTGAGTGCACTGAGGATGACAAGAAATTAGATGAAGTAACTAGGGAGAAGATGAATAAGAAACTAAATGATCCTAAATGCAAAGAGAAGAAAGTAATTATCACTCCCCATGACTACAAGAAGGAAAACTGGATTTCCTTGAACAAGTTTAAGACTCAGACATTGTTGACTCCCGAACAAGTCTTCTGGAAAATGGATTTAGATAAGCAGAAAGCTGAAAATATTGTAGAAACAAACCCTCCCCTTCGGAAAATGCCTAGAGCGACTGTGTATCCTCCTAATACACCAATGCATCTTGTACCTAGAACAATTGCCACTAAAAGCAAGACATTAATTAGCCAATACGTTATATTTCAACTATTTGTTGATTTTGAGAAAACTTGCAAGAAACGGATCACACCCACTGGTATAACAGAAGGAGAAAGGGGTTTTGAACAAATGAAAGAATGTTATTTAACTGAAGTCATGCCTTTCTTTAAACGTCTAAAGGATCACTTTGAGAGTCTTAAAAAGGGGATAGAAACGGATATTAAGGGAATGGAAAAGGAATTTGATGCTATAATAGTTGAAATTAATGACTATGAGCGTGCACTAAAATATAATGAGATTGAGAGAAAGAACCTGCATACATTAAATGAGAATCTTATTACTGAATGTGTTGCTCAAGATGTCTTTTTCACTGCTTCAAATTGCTCTATTAATGCTTCCAAATTTCATGAACTATCTGTGGCCCTGAAAGTCTCCCATGATCGTGTCATTGAGCTTGAAAAAACTAATTCTAAACTAAATGAGAAAATTGAACTGGATGATCATGACAATTTGGTTAAACATTTTTCTAAACTAGAAGTTGAGTATTTTAATCTACAACTAAAATATCAACATCTCAAAGAAAATGTCAAAACTTCAAATATCAAGACATCTTCAGATGCTCCAGAGTTTGATGCAGTTTTTCAAATTAACAAACGAGATGAACAGATTCATGCTCAGTGTAACACGATCAGAAAGTTGAAAGCCCAAATTTCTCAATTAAAGGGTCAAACGAACAATATGACAGGCTCCCAAATGCCTCCTTCTTTAGATTCTCAGAATTCTCAAACGTTTCATCTTCAAAACCTAGTAAATGCTTTACAAAAGGAAAACGAAAGTTTTCTAGAAGAGAATGAAAAGGTTAAACGTCATTTCAATGAGTTGTTTGAATCAATTAAAGTCACTCGTAACAAAAACAACGAACAAATAACTTCATTGCAAAAGGAAATTGAGAATCTGAAGAGTCAGGTAAAAGGGAAAATGCCAATGATCAATGAGGAAAATGTTGTATCAAAGGTTCACTCTGGTAATAAATATGCTTTATCTGTGACATATGTCCCCCCTCACCTAAGGAACAACAAACTTGCCATTCAAACATATTTCTCATCCCTTAAGGATTGCTTAGAATGCCTGCGTGAGATTGTTGAAGAGGATAAGCTAGAGAAACCTCATGATAATGCAATTGGACATGCATGCTTATATGCCAAACGATCTCAAGAAATCTTAGAATGTTTGATCACAATATGCCCAAAGACATTAGGTGAGAGAGTTAACCCCTTGATTCCATGCTCAATGCCTAAGGCCAAACATGACATGCACTCGATTCCCAATGATTTGAATGTGAGGAGTAGTGTACCATTGAGTAGTTCAGATTTTAGATCTGTCAATGCTAGGAAAGTGAACTCAAATGTGCCTTCTAGGAGTACTAATCTCAGTACCTCTAGTGTTAAGAAAGTGAACCTTAGTGCACCTGCATGTAGTTCAGATCCCAGCACATCTAAACAGGTGGTGCAAAGAGTGGTAAAACAAACTAATGTTCCCATTCCCTCTACAGGAGTAATCAGTGACATTAAAGGGAGCAGGTCAAAGTCTCAAGACAATACAAGGAATGATAGGACCTCTCAAGCTAAGAATGTGCACTGGAAGAAAGTAGAAGAACAATCTAGGAACCTTAAGTTTGAATCGAATAAAACGAATCGTGTTGATTCTAGTATTAGCCATAAGCGTACTGTAATTAATTCGAATTCTGATACTATTTGCAAAACTTGTACTGATGTTTGCTTGAATTCTGTTTCTAATCATGGTTGTGATGTCAATGTTTTGCCTAATGATGTTAATTGTCCAGTTAATATTGTTAATGCTAAAATTCATGCTAAAAAGGCTAAAAGGCAAAAGCGAAAGAAAGTTAGAAAACAATGGAAACCCACAGGAAGAACATTCAGCAGAATAGGTTTTTATTGGATACCTGTTGGTCATAAGACCAATCAGATAATGCCCACTAGAAAATGGATGCCTACTGGTAGAACTATTCCCTTAAGAAGTGGTCACACTGTAAACAGGACTAATACAGACACTAGTATTGCATCTACTCACAATGATTCCATTTCCTCACTGTCTGATATGAATGCTTCTATTTCTGATGTGGGTGTTCCAACTGTTGCTACTAACCAAATGGAACCCATTCTTGCATGGGGATCCCAATTATCCAGTTATCCATTCTTGTCTGTGTTCAACTGCAGATCGTTCAGATCGTTCTGTGGTACCTGGACTCAGGCTGTTCCAAGCATATGACTGGAGACCGGTCACGGCTCATGAACTTCGTGAGCAAATTCATCGGGACTGTTAGATTTGGTAATGATCATTTCGGTGCTATTATGGGTTATGGAGATTATGTTGTTGGTGATAGTGTCATCTCCAGAGTGTATTATGTGGAAGGTCTAGGTCATAATCTGTTCTCTGTTGGTCAATTCTGTGATTCTGATCTAGAAGTAGCCTTCAGAAAACATACCTGCTTCGTTAGAGATCTTAATGGTAAGGAACTGTTGAAAGGAACTCGTGGCTCAAACCTTTACACCATCTCTATCGATGACATGATGAGAGCTTCACCAATCTGCTTGTTATCAAAGGCTTCAAAAACAAAGTCATGGTTATGGCATTGTCGTCTCAATCACTTGAACTTCGGCACCATCAACGATCTTTCCAGAAAGGACTTAGTTGTAGGTTTACCTAGACTAAAGTATGAAAAGGATCATCTTTGTTCAGCATGTCAATTGGGAAAAAGCAAGAAGTATGCCCATAAACCCAAACCTACTAACTCTGTCACAGAAGTTCTTCATATGATTCATATGGATTTATGTGGACCAATGAGGGTGCAGAATATCTTTGGGAAGAAATATGTGTTAGTTGTGGTTGATGATTATTCTAGATTCACCTGGGTCAAGTTCTTAAGGACAAAGGATGAAACTCCTGATATCATCATCAAACTCATCAAACAGCTGCAGGTTAGACTAAACAAAACTGTCAGAATTATCAGAACAGACAATGGAACTGAGTTTGTCAACAAACAACTTAGTGAATTCTATGAAAGCGTTGGAATCAGCCATCAAAGAAGTGTTCCACGAACCCCTCAACAGAACGGTGTAGTTGAAAGACGAAATCGTACTCTTGTTGAAGCTGCTAGAACAATGCTGATCTACTCAAAGGTTCCAATGTTTCTCTGGGCTGAAGCAATTGCCACTGCATGTTACACACAAAATCGTTCCCTGATTCACACCATTCATGGAAAAACTCCATATGAACTTGTCCACAACAGGAAACCTAATCTATCTTTCCTTCGTGTGTTTGGTGCCTTGTGCTATCCAACTAATGAGGGTCAAGACTTGGGCAAACTTAGAGCTAAAGCTGACATTGGAGTATTTGTAGGATATGCACCAAACAAAAAGGGATACCGAATCTACAACAAAAGAACCCGAAATATCATGGAAACAATTCACGTTACGTTTGATGAGCTGACCGGTCAAATGGCTCCTGGACACTCCAGCTCAGGACCCGCAATTCAAAACAGTCCTATTGGTTCATCCCTTGTTCCAAACTCCTCTCAAGAAACGCCATATGTACCTCCATCTGAAGATGATGTAAAGAAATTGCTTGATCCAATGTTTGATGAACTGTATGAGCCTACTACTAATGAGGTGCTGATCCCTACAACAGAGGATGCTCATATTCCAGTGAATGAAGTCAATCCATCAGTTTCAATATCTGTAAGTCAAGAAGCACCTGCTGCTGATCCTTCAGTCTCATCAACAAATCATCATTCTTCAAATGTATATCATGGAAATGTTTCTGGCATCAATGATGAAGTTAATCCCTTTGCGACTCCTGAAGATGCTCCATTTGAAAACATATTTGCTACTCCTGAATCATCATCAGAACCATCTTCTTCAGGAGACATCGACTCTGCTACCTCAGTTCCTCAACAAATGCCACATGAACACCTCAGAAAATGGACTCACGATCACCCATTAGACAACATCATTGGTAATCCCTCTCGTCCTGTATCAACCCGGAAACAACTTGCAACCGATGCCTTATGGTGTTTCTTCAACTCCGTACTATCTAAGATCGAACCAAAAGATGTTAAAACTGCTATGAATGAAGATAGCTGGTTCAATGCTATGCAAGATGAAATTCATGAGTTTGATCGTCTTGATGTATGGGAGTTAGTACCTGCTCCAGACTGTGCTATGATTATAGCTCTAAAATGGATCTTCAAAGTAAAACTTGATGAGCATGGTGATGTGTTGAAGAACAAGGCTCGATTAGTTGCTAAAGGATATCGTCAAGAGGAGGGTATAGACTTTGAAGAATCTTTTGCTCCAGTTGCTCGAATCGAGGCAATCAGAATCTTTCTGGCTAATGCCGCTAGTAAGAACATGGTAGTTTATCAGATGGATGTAAAGACGGCATTTCTAAACGGAGATCTTAAAGAAGTCGTCTACGTCAGCCAACCTGAAAGATTTGTGAATCAAGAGCATCCTACTCACGTTTATCGTTTGAAGAAGGCTCTTTACGGTTTAAAGCAAGCTCCAAGGGCATGGTATGATACACTATCAAAGTTCCTTCTATCAACCGGATTCATCAAAGGAGCAGTTGATCCTACATTGTTCACCAGGAAGTCAGGCAAACATTTGATTCATGTTCAAATTTATGTTGATGATATTATTTTTGCCTCGACTGACCCAATGGAATGTGATCGTTTTTCAAATGAAATGAGTTCAAAGTTTCAAATGTCAATGATGGGACAAATGTCATTTTTCTTGGGATTACAAATTTCACAAAGTCCCGGAGGCATTTTCATAAATCAATCTAAATATGCAACTGAGATTTTAAAGAAATTTGGATTTGATTCATGTGACCCTGTTGACACCCCCATGATTGACCGAACCAAACTAGATGAGGACCTCTCAGGGATCATGATTGACCAAACTAAATATCGAAGTATGATTGGATCCCTGATGTATCTCACTGCTAGTAGACCAGACATTTTGTTCTCTGTATGCATGTGTGCTAGATACCAGGCTAAGCCTACCAAAAAGCACCTTGAAGCAGTTAAACGGGTCTTTCGGTATCTCCAAGGAACCATCAATATGGGACTATGGTACCCGAAGGACACCGGTATGTCACTAACGGCCTATGCAGATGCTGATCATGCAGGTTGTCAAGATACACGTCGAAGTACGTCAGGAGGTGCTCAGTTTTTGGGTGATAAGCTTGTGAGCTGGTCTTCAAAGAAGCAAATGAGTACTTCTATTTCCTCTACAGAGGCTGAATACATAGCCATGTCATCTTGTTGTGCTCAAATCTTATGGATGAGATCTTAATTATCTGACTATGGCTTTGAATTCAACAAAATCCCTCTGTACTGTGATAATAAAAGTGCTATTGCTCTCTCATGCAACAACGTTCAACACTCAAGAGCAAAGCATATCGACATTCGACATCATTTCATCAGGGAACAAGTGGAAAAAGGTGTGGTGGAACTATATTTTGTGAGGTCTGAATATCAGTTAGCAGACATCTTCACCAAAGCTCTTCCAAGAGAACGTTTTGAGTTTATTCTTCCACGACTTGGGTTGAAAAGCCTTCAACCAGAAACTCTCAAACGTCTTCAGGAGGAAGACGAGGAGTAAAGGTCTTTCTTCATCTATCTCTTGTACATATATATTTGAAAAACAAAATACAAAAATATAAAACTTTCAAAATCCATAAAAATTTGAAAAATTCGAAAATTCTTCAAAAAATATTGTCATTTTTGTCATGTTTCTTCCGGTTCGATAATATCTACGGTCTTTGTGCTGTCATTCAAAGAATGACACGGGACTTTAGATGTTGTTCGAATTTTGTAAAAAAAAAAAAAAAAAAAAAAAAAAAAAAAAAAAAAAAAAAAAAAATATATATATATATATTTTTGGGAGAAAGAGAAATGGTTTATTGTCATTTCAGGCAATAACCCGGTTTTAAAGAAAGAACAGAGCCATGTTTTACCATGTTTTCAAAATTCCATGCTCTGATTCTATAAACATTTATCTGCTGAAAACTAAATGCTTTGAAAAATAACTCGATCTCTATTTTTGATAATCATCAGGTCGTATATGTCAAAATCTTTATCTCTCAATCAACAACCTATGTCATTGATTGAGGGGGAGAATGATTTCAATTAAATTAAAAAGTTATTTGGCATTAAATTGTTTTCAAAAGATTTACATGCATGTTTTATAAATGGAGTTTAAAGTCTTAAAATCCGATCCGAATCAGTTAAAACACTTTCACAATCAAGTCACAATTCCCCTTAAAAGCTTTCAAAATCAATTTAAATCTATAAGAGATCACAAATCTCAAATGATTTGATAATTGTGATCGGGGGAGAATGTGTGATTTAAATTGGATTTAGACTGATAATTCGGTAAATGGTTTCATAAGAATGTACATGCTGTCCTTCTCACATGTGACAAACGATTTCAATTTTTCAATGCACATGTTGAGGGGGAGCATCTATCTTAAACCTTTGATTTGAAACGTGATCATTTATCCCAATGTGCAAGTTCCCTCTAGTATGTGCAAAACTCTTTTCAAACCTCGAGGCACGTATTGAGGGGGAGCAAATTCATGGAAACCTCATCCTTCCCGAAAATGCTATACCCACTTGATCTGTTGAGGGAAGTGATGTTGATATCTTTTAGAAAATGGTAATCAAAAGAAGTTAATTCTTTCTCTTGTCTCCGTGTGCAAAAACATTTTCAAATACTTGATGCACATGTTGAGGGGGAGTTCTCGTTCTAAAAATATCAAAAACAATTCAGGTACAAAATGCTTTGATAATATATCACAAGTATCTGAATTGATTTTCAAATGGTTTTCAATTGGATCCAATGGCAGACGAACAATACCAAATTGACCGACCAACTTTACTTTATGTACGGTGATATAAGGATGATAAGGTTAGGTATTGGTTCCCATGATCCGCCAGAACCGGAGGGATCTACCCAGGGACAATCCACAAGTTAGTGTAGAAGTCCTTAGGTATGATGATAAAAGGAGAAAAATGAGATATGGGAAGAGTGCGGACTAAGACTGAGCTAGTACTGGAATAAACCCAACAAGGTTCTAGCTATGAAGTCTTGGTAAGCACTGAAGGGGTTGAAGAATTAAAAAGAATTGAATGAGAAAAGGGTGAAAACAAATAGCCCTCCATCTATTCAACCTTAGGGCAGAAACCGGGTTCAATTCATATGCTACTGATGGTAACATCGGTATTGAAGACAAGACGTCATGGACCCAGTGACGCACTGCACTTCAACTTTCCAAACCACTCAAGTTCCTCTTAAAAGGGCTTGTTTCATTCTCACGGGGAACCAACATTATCTATCGACTTTCTCTTAGAGATGGTTGATATTGAAGAAGGAGACCCTCTCCCTAGTCTCCGTTATAGGATCCAAATATGCACAAATTGAGTCTAGAGCCACGAGATCATCAATAAATCTCATTAGGACACTTTCAATGAAGACTCTCTGTTTCACACAATGTGGAAAGAGAGATTATATCTTGAGTCCTACGCATTATCCTTGTGGTATTGCCAGAACATCTGAGTGATGTGTTTACATATTCACAATGAAGATGGAAAGCCTTCTGGAGCCAACATCAAACAAGCTCCTGGTAGGTGGCGTGTGAGATCTATTATATAGATCAACCATGTGACAACTGAACAGAAACAATGGGGCGATTCAATCTCTTGAATCAAACCTGGTTCAGGTTATGGATTGACGGATACCTTTGAAAAACCGGTCTTTGTGCTTAAAAACTCTTTTCTTTAGCACATCGACTGTGTACTCATTTTTCAAACCAAAAGGTATTTTTATGATTGATAATTGATTTTCAATAAAACCTTCGTTGTATTGCAAAAACAATTTCTATTGAGCAATACACGATTGTTTTTCAAATTTCCTTTCATCAATCAGTGGACTTAAAATTCGCTGGTTCACTCACTCCGTGTTGTCTTCTTTGAGATGTTCCGGTTTGAGAACAGCTAGAACAGCTGCGAAACCCTGTCAAGGAGATTCTTAGGAATCCTACCTGATCACAGGCAGTACTTGTACTGATCAACGGGGAACCGTGGGCCGTGTACCTCAATTCAACGAAAGTGATCAAAGACACTTTCGTGCGATTTGTTGCTAACTGTTGTATGCAGGTACGCCCGACGTTTGCAGCTGATCAGAATGAAGCGGTCAATTCACAGCCGCATGCTCACTTAACACATTCATCTCAAAAGAAATCATGATTAGTGCATCAATGACTCTGATATTTTCACTCCATGCTTCTGCTACGCTGCTGCCAATATCATGAATCAACTAAAGCTTCCGCTACTCTGATGAGAAGATATCATGATCCAAAATGTGAGCATGTCGGTCCTAAAGTCACAACAACACCACAATGGATGTCTCAGAGATTGTTGATAACTGATGATCTCCAAAGATGGCTCAAACTTATCATCACGTGGATCAGTAAAAGACCTCCACTTGGAATAACCAAACATGCATTGTAAAGAATCAATGACTATGAGTTTAAGTGCAAAGAACTACATCAAGAATGCAAGATCAAGTGTTAATGTAATATCTATTTGTATTCTATGTAATTTTGGTACGTGATTGAGGTGACCTCCCTTAGGGGGAGATTGTTAGGAATTAGAAATTCCCAGTATTAAAGAGTCGGTCACCTCAAGTATATGTAATCGTTAGAAAGCTCGTAGTCGTAGTTCTTTTAAGTTAAGTAGTAATTTAGTTAAGTAACACCGTGGAGGACGGACGGGTCTTTACCCACTGTATGCCTGATCCACAGCCCAAAGTGTGGCGATTTGTGTAAGACTATAAATACTCTCTACCTCCCAAGGTAGAGAGTTGGAGCTCATAATAATATCTTTCACTTTCTCTCACTAAGTTCCCTAAACCTCTAACTTTCTCTCTCTAGAATTCCATCTATATGCTACTTTGTGTTATGGTTTGATGTGTATGTGAAAAGTTATATCTTACAATGACCTTAATAGATTCATATAAACCTTTGAAATGCAATTTAACTTAAGTATTTTCAGCTTGAAAATAATCATTTTCATGTTGCAATTCATTAATGATGTTTTGAAGTTGGAAATTATGAGAATCTAAAGGCGGGGGTATATGGGAGCCAGTCACTTCACTCTTATTACCCTTTAATTGGGAAATTTAAGCTTTCAACTTTCGGATCGTGTTATAGTGAGCCTGAATACGTTCATCCCGTGTGCTTATTTCAAAATATACATCAAATTCAGGAGCATCCGAAGATGTCTTAGCATTTGAGGTTTTGTTTCTTTCTTCTAGATGTTGATATTTTAAATGCAAATCAAGATATTCAACCTCTAATTTAGAAAAATGCCTGATCATATTATCATGATCATCCTTTTGGATATTTTCTTGCAATTTTGAATTCTCGGTTTCAAGCACATTGACACGATCTTGGGAAACTTTAAATGCAATTGACAAATCATGAAATTGAGAAGCAGTTATGGCATAATTAGTGACAGTATAAAACACATCCTAGGCAATGCATCTGGAAATCAAATTCTCATTAAGGATGTGAATATTCTTTCTTTAAATCTCACAGCTTTTAAGCTCATATGCATTATTTCTTGCCTCGTTTTCCATTTCATTAAACATTCTTTTCATGTCTTTAAGTTCAGTATCTAAGGCCTTTTGAATACCCTTGAATTATTCTTTTAATTGTTTAAAAAATGGAATAACCTCAGTAAGATAACTGTAACACCCCAACCCGACAAAGGTAGAAGTGTCACATTCTGGTGTCATATCAGAACATACAAATAAAATTTTACAACCGAAAGCATTATAAAATAAATTACCAAGTCATATAACGAATGACTTACAAAGAAAATACAAAATCGAATATGTCCAAAACGGAAATAAAATCTGAAAACAATAACTCTTCAGATTAAATCCAAAATGATAAAGTAGCTAAGGTCGGTCTACACGACTAATCAAACTCTCAGCCCAACAAGCCCATCTTCAAACCTAAAAACCTGCCGCAGGAAAAGAAATGCGGCTGAGCTTAAAAAGCTCAGTGAACAGATATAACAAAATGAAAGCTACATAAAATCAGAAATGCGAAATGAAATAAGGAACTGATAACAAGGTCGCAACGGAAAGGAATCAATTAGTCAATGAGGATCCTGCAAAACACAATTATACCGATATCCAGAATGAATAGATAACAAGGAGAACGAAGCAGGGTAAGGCATCCACGACATATACATAATATACAAGCAAACCGACATACAGGTACCGAAAACAAAATCAAACATAGAAAACGTCGTTATCACTCAACAAGAATAGCATACAATCAATTCAGGAAGTCAGAATATAATTAAGCCAAATGGAAAACTAAATGCAAGCGGAAGCAATTAATTTAGAAAGTGAGCATGGCAATCATACAAGTCAAGTAACTATAGTTAATAACATTACAAGTATCACTACAGCAGAAATACTATCAGTAGCCAGACATGGTACCCACACGTATCAAACATGAACTCAGCATGAACACTACAATTGAATGACTTAAGGACATAGCAGAGAAAATTGACAAGCTAACAAGCCAGACCACATAAGTCGAACCATTTATCCAATTATACAGTAACATAAACAGCAATGTACACATGGCAGATCAACAATAAGCGGAAAAAGATACTAACAGATATTCAAAGGGAGCATAGCAAAGTCATGGGAAGCCCTAATACGAAAGCTCAGAGCAAAGTATAACAGTTCAAAGCTAATATTGAAGGATGTAAGCGAATCATGAGAAACCTTAAGAGATAAGGTCATAATATCTGTACCTTATTCGAAGCAAAGCAAAATAGGAAAGTAAGGTCACACGATGAATTAATCTCGCCGCCCGGAACCTATATGAATTAGATACGCTTATTAAGATCGGATTACTCATTTTAGACGGCTATCCATTTTTAGCAGGTTTCCACCTTTAGTAACCTTCCATAAATGGCAGGTTTCTATATTTAGTAAGTTTAGCCGTTTATGATGCATTTAAAGACATATTAGGTTAAGTGAGTATTATTATATTTTAAGGATCACTTATGCCAAATTACACAAGTTTAGGGTTTAAAATGTAAATATTACAAAGTATAGGGTCAAGTATGTAAATATTGCAAGTTTACCCATTTTACAATTTTAGTCCATTTTAATGATACACCTTCATGTTTTATTATTTACAAAATTTACCTAATACCTTTATTAAATCAGAACCTTATACAGCTTTAAACCGAGTCGACACTATTTTCCCTTTTTAACCATTTGAAACCTAGACCTAACCACCACTTACGACACCTATGTGTGATTCAAACCTAGGTCGAGACATGACCGTGACCTAGCTAAATTCATTTGACAACAAGAAACCAACCCGAAACCCATTATAATAATGATATGCGACACAAGGTTAAACCAAACGTATTCTTATTCATTTATACATTATAACTTGACACAAGTTAAGGTAAAACATGCACATGGCCGAATGGTTATGGGTCACACGGATTGGAGGTGGGTCAAAGTAGAGGTAAAAAAAAGTGTATGCATGTGGGTCAAATCCCTTGCCTCTATACTCGACGTATAAACATGCTCCTTTTATGATTTCATGCGTGAAGCTTATATTAATGTACATGCATTCGACAAGAGGTCCACATCAGATTACCCATGAATGCACAAGTGAAGTCAAAGTAGGTTTAGAGTGGTCAAATAATGTGGCTCAAAACAGATACATGCATGCTTCGAATGTGGTTTGACATCATGCATAATATATTAACTATTACTAGTTTCTTGTTACAATTCATGAGACCAAGCTACTGACTCAAGTGATGGTTATATTAGTTCATGCATACATTCATATGGAACAACTCACGACAGAAAACAAAGAGGCAGTAGCCAACTATATATGTGGTCGAGATATAGATTTCAAAACAGAAAGTTTAGTGATCGAATAATATGGTTTCAAAACAGCTTTTATACTGGGTCAAATAGCATGTATAACTTTCGATATATAAAAGACCTTGTCTTGATTTTATGTAGCCTAAGTACTTAATTAATTCAGCCAAGTTTTATCATCTTATGAACATGTTTTATAGGCACCAAAAATCATGCGCATGGAAAGATACCCACGACCAGATTTATGACGAAAGAAGACTCGACGAAGGTTATAATTGTTTACCTTGTAGCGTGAATGGAAGAAATACGAGACCAAGACACACGACCAGCCACTTGATGGCTCGAAACCCCACGACAACACACCACATCAGCCTCCTTCTTTTTGTACTAGTAACCTACGACTAAAACAACACCAATCGGCCTCCCTTTTGCCCTAGAGACCCACGACAGCAGCAAGTCCAACACCCACGACCACCAAGCCAATTCCTCGCACCAATACCCTAGGTCACAGCAGTGTTTAGACGCCTTGCGAACCTCCTTTGAGCCTTCTTGATGTCGACAGCAAGAAAATGGCAAGAAGATGATTTTGCCGTCACTTGTTAGAGAGAAAAATAGGGTTTCTTTTGTGTTTTTATTTTTGAATAGGGAATGGTAGTTAATAGGGGATTAAATGGAATTAAATGGTGATTGATTTTGGGGAGAATTCTTAGGGATATGGCGTGGGATAGGAGAGAATGGGGCGTTGAATTGGACGAGTTTTAGGGGAGGGGTATCAAGTTTTTATTTACTTTCCTAAATCTCAATGTTACCTTCATTTAAATGTCTAGAAAAATAGTCTATGCAACCTTTTTAATGTGTTTCATTCATTTGCAATATAGATGTAACTTTTATTTTCAAAGTCTTGTGTAAACATTACAAGTTAAATATCTAATGAAATTAACGCGCTCGTTTTATTTTACGGATTTTTTTTTGATTGAGGGTTGGTCATTTTACACGTTTACGATTTTTAGGGTTTTACATAACACTTTTTTGTTTGCTCAAAACCCCTTTCCCTTTCAGTAATACCCGTTGGTGTGATTCTCTTCTTACATGTTTTATCGAAATCACCAAATAGTTGGTAAATCACATATATGCTAATTAAGGTTTTGCATTGTGTAGGAAGAGTTCTAGGCACTAAATGTATAGGTGTATTGGGAGGATACACCGTAGCCGCAGGCAATTTTCTAAGGGGAGGATTATTTTCAACAAGTTCTTCGGCCTTTCTCTTATCCATATCTAACTTCAAAAACACTTGTTCAGGGGTTAATTGAGTCTGAGATTTGAATGTGGCTAAGAAGTTTTCCTTAGAATAGTTGGAAGTTTTAATATTTAATCTATTCTTTACACATATAGGTTCCTTCATTTTCTTATGCATTTTCTCTCTAGAGATATTTTCTAACTCTATGTCTTCTTTAGCGTTTTGTACACAAGTTGGCTTTTGTTTGGGCTTAAAAATCTCACTACCATCATAAATCACTTCTTGAGCCTTTTTAGCTTTCTTAAGATACACATGATTTGGGTCTTCTACAAGGTTTTCACTGCGTTTATCACTTAGAACTCTATGATTTGTAATCATGTGAGCAGTCTGAATGGTGTTGCCTTATACGTACAACTTGTTTTCAAGATTGTTCTTTAAAGTTTTAAGGTTGGAAAAATAATTTAAGAGTTTAGATTCATTTTCTTTGAAATCTTGTTTCAGCGTTTTTACATTTTCTTGAATTTCTTGTTTTTGCTTAACAGTTTGATTAAGTTTTTTTTGTAAGGAATTTAACTCTTGTTTTAACGTTCTTCCTTTAAATTATATTTAGTGATCAATGTAAGCATTTGGCTATTCATTTTCTGCTGACGTGTGGTCAGCTCAAATTTAGCACGATGTTCATAGATGGCAACTTGATCCTTATACATATTCAGCTTAGTGGTCAGGGAGTCATCATGCACATATTTAGTGTACTCATTAACATATATTCATCATTAATGGCAGAAGATGCACCACTTGATACAACAAGACATTCATCATGCTTCACATATTGTTCATATTGGATAACATTGTTATTTCCTATATTTACAATATCTGACTCAACAATTTCTGTTGGTTGTACTTTCTTGGGTATCTTTTTCTCATTAACCATATCATATAGCTTTAGTACCTCTGATATGATTGAAGCATTGGAGGGACCAGCTTGGTGAGATGATGAAACCATGGGAGAAATATTAGCCATGAAAATAGTCTGTGTGGAAAACTAAAGGGGGGTTGAATAGTTTTGCTGATTTTAATTGAAGTTTCAAAGATTTAAATTCGATCTTATGTGAATTCGTATGGGGATAGTATAAAGAAATAAGTAAAGTAAGTAATGAAAGTATGTAAAGTAAAGGATAGAGAGTAGCAACACAAGTGATTTATAGTGGTTCGGCTACAAGGACACCTTCCTTGCCCTACTCCACTCACTGAGTTCCCCACTTGAGAGTTCAAGAACTATGTCAACAAGTTCTTTCAACACGGCGGAGAAGCCTCACAACGTCGCTTACACTTTTTTTGGTACAAAGCTATATACCGAGTCCTTAGAACGGCGGACCAAACCAACAAAACTATTACACAACAACTATGTGAAATACGAAATACAAGATCTTGCTATAGAAATCTTGTGGAAGGACAATTCAATCAAGGACCCTTTTCTTTGATGACTTATAGTATATCGTGATGTCGCCTTTGAGAAGGACCTATATGAGAATCACAACAAAAGAAAGAAGAACTACTAGATTGATCAAGTGATAAGAGGTTTGAAGAGTGAGATAATATATGAGAGGGTTGTAAGAAGAAGGGTGAGTAATAATGAATAAATGGCTCACTATTTATAGGCAAAAAATCTTACTATAGCCCGGTTCCGGTGGATCCCTCACTTGGGGGATCCATCTAGTGCAATCCTAGGGATCCGGTAAACTGGGTTGTACCAGTCCGGATTTTGGGTTGCAAACCTGGTTATGGGTTATGGGTATGAGCCATGGGTACCTAACAAGATACAATGTATCTAGACAATGGGTCATGGGTCTTGGGTCATGGGTCATGGATAATACCTAATATGATTTCATGCATGATGTCATGCAATGGGTCATGGGTTATGGATTAGCTCTATGGGTATGGGTCATGGGTCTTGGATATTACCCATCCTATTACATAAACAAGCTCCTTCAACACGGCGTAGAAGCCTCACAACGTGCTTACACTTTTTCCGGTACAAAGCTAAATATCGAGTCCTTAACATGGCGGACCAAACCAACAAAACTATTACACAACAACTATGTGAAATATGAAGTACATGATCTTGCTAAAGAAATCTTGTAGAAGGACAAATCAATCAAGGACCCTTTGCTTGGATGACTTTTAGTATATCGTGATCTTGCCTTTGAGAATGACCTATATGAGAATCACAACAAAAGAAAGAAGAACTACTAGATTGATCAGAGGTTAGAAGAGTGAGATAATATATGGGAGAGTTGTAAGAAGAAGGGTGAGTAACAATGAAGAAATGGCTCACTATTTATAGGCAAAAAAGCTTGTAGCCCAGTTCCGGCGGATCCCTCACTTGGGGGATCCGTCCAGTGCAATCCTAGGAATCCGGCAAACTGGGTTGTACCAGTCCGGATTTTGGGTTGCAAACCGGGTTATGGGTTATTTGTATGAGCCTTAGGTACCCAACAAGATACAATATATCTAGACAATGGGTCTTGGGTCATGGGTCATGGATAATACCCAACATGATTTCATGCATAATGTCATGCAATGGGTCATGGGTTATGGCTCCATGGGTATGGGTCATGGGTCTTGGATATTACCCATCCTAGGACATAAACTATTACAACAAATGAATTATTACAACATTTTATGTGAATGACCAAATGTATATACTTTACAAAAATAACATGTATTCTTATAATTTTACTTATGATAACTTTATATTTGTTATCAACAAAACACAACGAGATCGCTAAATATGAATAAACGTTTTTACGGTTTATTTGTATTAACAATCACCGCCTTTTTGTTGATGACCAAACATATTGTTATAAGGAACAAAACTTAAGATTAGATGTATGATTTGAAAGCATATGTAAGTTTTACTTCTTCTTCCCCTTTTTGTCGAAACAAAAAGTTATCCTAACATAGAAATAAATTGTGGAAAAAAAAGTAAGTATGATCCGCAAAGCATTAACTCCCCTTGACGGTAGCTCCCCCTAGAATTGGGCGTCAAGTGAGAAAATATAATACCTACAAAAAAAATGTTAGTAGTAACATGTAATATAATCTTGTATAGTACGAGAAACAAGATGGAGAGCCAAGGTACGTAAACAAAGCCTTGTAATAAAATATCAAAGTGTAGTGGTATATATGCCACATACAAAATGTAAAACTAAGAACAAGGATTGTTCTTTAAAATGACTCAAAAGAAAAAAAAAATAGAGAAAATAATATTATGATTCCTTCCATGCTTGCATATGGGTTAATTATGGAAGTTTTGGTGAGTGATGATGTTGATGCGATCAAGAATGTGGTTGAGTATGAAACGCATCTCGTCCCTTATTTCCATTGCAAGTTCCCTAGAGGATTGACAATGTTCGCAATGGATATGGTGAGGGTAGTGTTGGTGGATGGTTTCCGGGTAGGTTTGATTTGTGGAGGGCAGAATATGTGGTGGAAATCTTGGAAAATATGGATGAAAGTCCATGATGTTGGTGAGTCGTAGTGGATAAAAACCGATGTTCTTGTACGATAATGGGAGATAGAGGTGGTGATGTTCCAAGCATTTTATAGAGTGTGTTTGGAGATGTTCGGGGTGTTAAAAAGACTAGTTCTTTTGGGTTTAAGTTAGAAGCTAGTTGGTTAGTTTTTGATGGTTGAAGTGGAGCGGGTGGTGGAGTGGATACAGGTAGTGGAATCGTTTTTGGAGTCTTAAGGAGTTCCGCTAGAGTGATTTAAGTGGTAAGTAGAGACTCGGTAGGTGAATGTGGTGATGAGCTTGTGGGAGATGATGGAGGTGCTACAATGTAGTCATTTGGTAGAGAGTTAGTAGTTGGTGATGGGCTTTTGGATAAAGGTTTAGATAAGCAACAAGGCCGGATACTAATCCGTGCGATTCTCCTATATTTGGTTGGTGGTGGAACTACGGAAGGTGGTAGGATGAAGATTTGGATTTCTTGAAAAGGATTGTTTTCTCTAGATAGTTCATCAATATTTGGGGATCTTTTTGATGGCATGATGATGATTGTTCGTGAGATTGAGAGTGATGGATATGCAAGCATTTTGAAATTTTATTTATAAAGCAAATGATGCATTGCAATGAATGCTAAAACAAAAATGTGGACTATAATCTAATGATTAGATATGAATTTAATGCATGTGATCATAAGAACACAAGCATTAAGTAACATATTCATTAGTGAAAAAGCTAAAATGTTGAAAATATGAAAGTTTTTAGCCAAAGTGAGAAAAATAGGAGAAAAATTTTGCTTATGTGGCACGGTTCCCACGGATCCGACCCTTTAAGGATCCGTCCAGCGTAAAAGCTGGGATCCGTGGAACTGGTGTTCTCAGGCAGCTCAAATTTTTCCTTTTGGAAATAATGGTGCCTAGTGTGTGCATATAAGCAAACCATTTGGAGTTGCGGTTATCTCGACTCCTAAAAAGAAGAAAAATCAACAAAGAAGTGAAAAAGCATATATAAATAATTATGTGAGATAACCCGAGTGCTCCTTAATTCATTTTTGCTTAAATGAATGTACCCGAAAACACATATTAGTTATGTGTTCCCTTTAGCATTTAAAAGACATGAGATGCAATGAAAAGGTTTTTACTTTGTATTAAAAATGAAAGAAAAAGTTTGTCCTAGACGTGAGAATGATTTTAAAAAACTGATACGGGGAGAAGTATATTTTAGAAAGAATTTCAAAAAATTTCTTGTAAAGAAAGAAGAAAAGAAAATTTATCTTGAGTTTTGAAAAGTCCCATATTGTTTGTGAGTTGTGTATGAAATAGCGATCCTAGACTCAGAAAAGAAGGTAAGGCAAACATTTACGTACCTTGTAGAATCAAAATATTTCAAGACGATTGTTCCATGAGACTGATGCAGGTTTTACTGACCAGGTCTTAATATTTATAGTGTCTCGCTATACCTATGGTCTACCATAATGCACTAACGGGCAGTGTACCCGGTCGTGTGTAGTGTAGTAAATGGTAAAGCCGAGGTCGTCCCAAGAGCTATGTGTGTCGGATAATTACTAAGTCTAATTGTCACAGAATATTAATGATTTGATAGGGTTTAATTAATTAAAATACTAATGAAGAATATAAAGTAAAGAAAATAAATGTGTGAAGGCAAATCAATAGAGGAATAGTGGTGCTAACCTAGTTAATCCTCCTAACTAGTTATGTCTAAGTCTACCTACTTCCAATTATTTCAGGTGGGGTCAAATTCGAGAGGACGGCATTTGGTCAATTCGCCCTAACCTATCAGCAAAGATGCTACCACAGGAGAAATCAGGCGCACCGTCATAAGTCCTGTTGTTCCTGGTCCCCTAAGCCGAGTCATTAAGTACCGCTACATGCTAGATTCTAAATAGTGAGTGCCCGGCCGTTAGGAACTTAGACACTACACCCCCCAATTCTTAAGTTCATCCAAACGATAGGTGATCAGTTGGTCAAATCGCACAAGTAGAAAGGGTCGTCAGTTGGTCATATCTTACCCTTCCCGTCTCAGTCCGCTCACCTAGGGTTAGTTGGTCATATCTCCTAGGCAATTGGCCTCTATCGCCATTCAAAACTACCGAACCAGGGGTGACTACCAAAGAACTATGCATGCATACACTTAGAAATAATTGTACGGAAGTAAAGGTAAACGCAAACAAAACAATTAAGGAATCATAACTAGGCTAGCACCAAAGGGTGCTTAGCCGCTCATATTAAACATGCACATCAATTCAATATTCAAAGGTAGGAAATACATGAATTGAAAGTAAAAAAAATAATAAACGCTAAAGCTTATCGTAATGGTGTGACTTCTCCCTTGGAAACAGCTCCGTATGCTTCCCTAGACCTCCCTTGAGCTTTTTCCCACATTCTCAGAGTGTTGTGTGTGGAATGGGATGCTTTGAAATGCTGGAATTCGTGGGTTATTTATAGGCCAGGTCTGGGTTACGGCGTAACCAATAGATGAGTTACGCCGTAACCTTCTATTTCTCCGTAAATGCACTAGATCTGCTAGTTACGGCGTAACCTTATAAGTCGTTACGCCGTAGTCTTCAATAAACTCGGTTATGTCATAACTGTAGCAGTAGTTACGACGTAAGTATCAGCGGCGTGGAACCTCTTTTGACCTAATGGAGTTACGTTGTAACCTTTGGGAGGAATTACGCCGTAACTTCTTGATAAGTTGGACTTCTGGGTCACGCAATAGTTACGGCGTAATGTGAGAGATGAGTTACGCCGTAACTTCTTCGAAATAAGGATACTGTGATAAATCTTTAGTAACGTTTCCATTTCCGCGTCTCTTTAGCTCCAATGCTCGTAATATACCCGAAAGTGTAAAACAATGGAAAACAAGCGTAAAATGATATAAATAACGAGCATTAATGGGGGAAATTGACACTTAATATTCAGGACTATTTGATGTTATCAAATATCCCCCACTTGAACTCTACTTTCCCTCAAGTAGACCTTATTAGATAGATTCTTAAAAAGATATCTCCCAAAACCTAGAAAATATGAGTTTACAAATCCCTTATGCTAGAATAAAACAAAGCCGAACACCTCACGAAAGGGGAACAAACACTCAAATCTCTCAACTATTCTAAGTGTCAATTTTAGGGTGATCACTCAATCACACAGTCATAACATGTATTCTATCGTAAGCTTGGCAGTTAGACAAATCTCCACCACTAGAGTTAAGGGCTAAACAATTCTCGAAGGTAATATGGGTAGACACGACAAAGGTTAAGGGGTGACTCGTCATTACTAACATGTCACGGCGAAGTGGAGAAAATCAATGATACATGACCAAATCCATGGCCAAGACACCAAAGATTGCTCGCTGCATCACCTAGACACGCTTCATGACTAAAGGGTAGAATAAGACATGGGATATATAATTGGTGTAAAATGAAAAACAAGCAGGTAGTCTATATCTATAACTAAGTCATCACCACTTACCGTCCGGCCAAAGTTCAAGCTTAGAAGTCTAGAGACCAGATCATGAAATGCAAGGTAGATGTGTCATTAGAGGACGTCGTGATGGGCACACTACCTTTTCTTCTTCAATTGGTATAACTCCAACTCCAATCTTCCAATGTGACCGAGGTGGCCTCCTCGATACTAAACAATAAAGCTCATACTATAGTGCTTATAACATCGCACTTTACAAAATCATAACTCAATCAACTATTTTTTTTTGAACATAACATGATAACATAACATCCCCCCATTTGAGATGAACAATGGGAATTCGGGGGGTCTTCAATGATCTTCATAATTGTTGTCGATGAAATTGTGATTTCCAAACCTTTCCACTCGAACCTTGAACTTAGGCAAATGATGACTTTCCAATTACAAATAAAGACTACAGGGTAGGCTAAGGTGTAAGGGTGTAACGAAACAATATATAGGGGTGACAAAATGAAAGTAATGGCTCAGAAGGGTGTATCTAGGGGTATCTTGCACTAAAGGGGAGTGCAACAAAAAGGGTTTCACATGGGGGTCGAAAAGTCGAGGTGACTAATCTATAGACTCACAATGGTAGGCTGTTTGGGTGATAATCCTATAACACTGCCTTCTAAAACTGAAAAGTCCAAATACATCGAGCTAACTCAACATACCTCATTTATGGTCTCGAAATGATGCAAAGGCCAAGTTCTAAAGTTTACAAGCTACCGGCAAACTCATAATTTGGTGGATTTGGGGTAAAATATTGGAAACTGATAATGCTAATCTCACCATGTAATATCAAGGGTTGTATGTGCTCGGCTAAGGTCTAATCTAGTTAGGTTCGGAAAAACATGTCAAAATTTTAAAAATGCCATAATTTTTCAAAATAAACTAGAAAAATGAGGGCGAAATAAAGTTCAAGAGATAATTCTACTCCTGTCCCCCCACTTGAATTGTACAAAGTCCCTTTTGTACTAGGCATTAAAATAAAGGTGAAGAGAAAGGTAGAATTAGAGCGAGAACTTCCCTGAAATTTGCTCCAAAAAGAAGAAGGCCCACGAGAAAGGATCGTGCCTTCGTTTAAGCGTCATGAACAAACTTCAATCCCTGAAATCACAATACCGACAAGAATAATTCTAAAAAGCAAAAAAATAAAATGAAAAACAAACCTAACTCACTTTCGTAGGAATCACGGTTGCATTTAGCGAATGCAACAAGCCTTTTAAACCACTTGGTGTCCCAAGTGGACGAGTGAAGTCTCGTGAGGGTTTACAGGGAACACACCCACAAAGTTCATTTAAAAACTAATACAAGGTTACTGTGTTTTAAAATGAAAGAATTAAAGCAGAGGAGAGTTACGTCGTAACTCCTATGAGAGAGTTACGCCGTAACTGGCAAAACCTGGTATGAGCTGTTAAACGAATAGTTACGGCGTAACAACTGAGATGGTATTACGCCGTAGTTGGTAATGCGTCAAGAATTCTGCTGCTAAAATGTTGGTTACGGCGTAATCACCAAGATGAGTTACGCTGTAACTCTGTTTAGATCAGCAACTGCAACAGTAATTACTTCATTGTCTCCTGCAAAAATGGTTAGAAAACACAAAACCCAACAGAAATGAAATAAAAACAAAAGAAAGGGATAATTCGGGTTGTCTCCCGAAAGAGCACTTTTCTTTATTTACGAGTCTTTAAGTTAGACTCAGAGCCGTGGGCTACCAGTGTTTGTTCATCATCTCGTGGACTGGGCAATCTCCATGTTGAAGCCAGCTGATCAAATTCTCGTCCTGTTTGTATCCATCTCCAAGTTCTAAACACCCTAAGTAAAAAAATTTAATCTTTTGGTAGGGGTGATCAAAACCTTTGGCCTTATCTTCTTCACTAATACCAAGCAGCGGTCTAGCATAACTCAACTGTCTTTTAGTCCAATTTTTAAAGTTTTTGACAGTCCTTGGCATTTTGAAAACAGTTTTATCATCGCCAATCTTTAACCAAACTAGTCCTTCCTTCTCGTTTTTATCAAGCCTAGATATTTCTTTAAAGGGTTTTCCGAAAATCACCCCAGTCAGCCCATCTGCCACGAATTCGCTAACATCATCCAAAACCACAAAGTCGACGAGAAACGAGTGTGTTCCTACAAAAACTCGTATGTTTGTTGCTATCCCGATGAAGTTGTTTCCTTTGTAATCAAGCCCTTTTCCATAACCTGGTTGTAGCATTCCTTAGAGATAATGTTGACTGTGGAATCTGTGTCGATAAATGGGTGAAAATCAATGAACCCAATTTTGCATGAGATCTTCAGATAGTGGGGGTTCCTATGATGGATTCGTGCCCCCATCTCATAAAATTGCGGTTGGTCCGATTGCTAGAATGTTTTTTCAGAGTTGTCTTGACAATGGGTCATCTCGACATCACTAGAGAGGTCTTCAGCACTTAATCCTAAGTTATCCTTCTCCTCAAAATTCACGAAAACATCAAAATCCTTCCCCGAGTCAACTTCTCCAGGATCCGGGGGGTCGCTAAGAAACTTTTCAAGGGCTTCACCAAAATTCCCCACTGGATCAATTGCACACACTTTCTCCGGGGTAGACAAATGTTCATTAGGTCCGAATGTGGCGATCTCACCATTAGCTTCCAGAGTCAATTTTTCGGCAAAGACATCCACTTTAGTGTGAGCAGTAGCAAGCATGGGTCTTACTAAAATGACAGGTATCCTGTTGTCTTCCGGGATATGAAGAATCACAAAATCTACTGGGAAAAGGAATCTCTTTATCTTCACTAATACATTTTCAACAATTCCTAATGGCGATTGCATGGATCGATCGGCCATTTTAATTTTCATCTTGGCCGGTTTTAAGTTGCTAATTCCCATTCGCAAAAACATCGAACGAGGCATTATACAAATACTAGCTCCAAGATCTCCCAGGGCGTTACACATATTTAGGCTCCCGATATAGCAAGGGAGAGTAAAGCATCCTAGATCTTTTTCTTTTTGTGGTAGCTCGTTCCTCAAAACCGATGAGCATCTTTCGTTGAGGCGAATAGTCTCATCATAACTTAATTCCCGCGTAGTTTCATGACGATCAGTATCATTAGGAGGGTTTACCAGCAAAGTTTGGTCCAAAAGTGATTGTTTCTCCATGCTGATCCGTCGCTTAACCTTTTCTGAAAAGGTCAAAGGTTCTTTGAGGATAGTTTCTACAGTGTGGACAACTTCTTCCTCCCGAGCTGCTAGGTAATTAGAGATGGCTTCTGAACAAGAACTAACACTTTTCTCTAATCTTTTTATCCTATCATTGTGAATTTTAATAGAAGAGGTTGTATTCTCCACGAATGCTTTCATCATCTTTTCTATCCTATCGTCGCGCTCTCTTGATTCTTTCATGTGGTCGAGAATCTTTTTCTCAATATTGTTCCCGGTATTGGTCTCAAATACACTTTTAACTTTCTTAACCCTACATGCTTCAGCTTCTCTTTCCAATCTCCGTTTTTCAAAAATTTCCCCGTAATTGTATTCTTGCTTCGTTATTGTCTTCATTACCTTATGATCGAAGTTATCTCTCAGTCCGTATCCAGTATCCATGTGCCACTTGTAGCAATGTTCAGAAATCCACTGAATACATTCCAAGGCCTGATCAGGAGTCATGCTAGGAATAGGTCTTGGTGAATCAAGGAGTTCTCGTGTTTGCGCATTAATCCCCCGATAGAAGACGTATACGATCTGATGTTTGTTTAAATCATGAGAAGGGCATCGATAGAGAAGTTCATTAAATCTTTCCCATGCTTGGTACAACATTTCTTCTCCAATCTGCACGAATTGATAGATTTTCCCAAAGAGCCTAGCCATTTTTTAAGGAGGGAAAAATTGTTGGACGAACTCCTTTCTTAGTTTTCCCCATGCTTCTTTACTTTCACTAGGAAGTTTGTTATACCATCTTTTTGTTGTTCCAGTGAGAGTCATAGGAAAAATCCTTACAGTGACTGAATAACTTGGAGTACCCCTGACGTTGAAAAGAGAGGATAAGTGGAGAACTTCATCTACGTGATCCTGAACGTACTCATCTTCGTCTCCAGAAAACTTAAGCTCATGTAACTCTCGAATAATATGATCTGGGATGGAGTATTTTTTGGTAGGAGAGTCCTTAGTGAAGCTTCGTTGGCAGTTATTGTTTCGTCGATCCAAATACTGCTCCATGGTAAGGTCATTGATATTATTTTCATTGATGACCTCTGGTTCTGTGTCCGACTGGTCCGATTAGTAAAATGAGAAGATGTTGTGAATAGGAATCGGAGAATAGATCCTCTTTTTCCGAAATTGCTTCTCCGGGTCAACAAATGGGGTAGCCAGAAAAGGCCTAGAGCTGCGAGTCTTGTATCCTGACATTATCAGAAAGAAAATTAAAAACAGACTTAATATGAAATCCTAAAAAAGCTCCCCGGCGGCGGCGCCAAAAACTTGATGCAGGTTTTACTGACCAGGTCTTAATATTTATAGTGTCTCGCTATACCTATGGTCTAGCCTAATGCACTAACGGGCAGTGTACCCGGTCGTGTGTAGTGTAGTAAATGGTAAATTCGAGGTTGTCCCAAGAGCTATGTGTGTCGGATAATTATTAAGTCTAATTGTCACAGAATATTAATGATTTGATAGGGTTTTAATTAATTAAACTACTAATGAAGAATATAAATTAAAGAAAATAAATGTGTGAAGGGAAATCAATAGAGGAATAGTGGTGCTAACCTAGTTAATCCTCCTAACTAGTTATGTCTACGTCTACCTACTTCCAATTACTTCAGGTGGGGTCAAATTCGAGAGGACATCATTTGGTCAATTCGCCCTAACCTATCAGCAAAGATGCCACCACAGGAGAAATCAGGCGCACCGTCATAAGTCCTGTTGTTCCTGGTCCCCTAAGCCGAGTCATTAATTACCGCTACATGCTAGATTCTAAATAGTGAATGCCCGGCCGTTAGGAACTTAGACACCACACCCCCCCCCCCCCCCCAATTCTTAAGTTCATCCAAACGATAGGTGATCAGTTGGTCAAATCGCACAAGTAGAAAGGGTCGTCAGTTGGTCATATCTTACCCTTCCCGTCTCAGTCCGCTCACCTAGGGTCAGTTGGTCATATCTCCTAGGCAATTGGCCTCTATCGCCATTCAAAACTACCGAACCAGGGGTGACTACCAAAGAACTATGCATGCATACACTTAGAAATAATTGTACGGAAGTAAAGGTAAACGCAAACAAAACAAATAAGGAATCATAACTAGGCTAGCACCAAAGGGTGCTTAGCCGCTCATATTAAACATGCACATCAATTCAATATTCAAAGGTACGAAATACATGAATTGAAAGTAAAAGAAATAATAAACGCTAAAGCTTATCGTAATGGTGTGACTTCTCCCTTGGAAATAGCTCCGTATGCTTCCCTAGAACTCCCTTGAGCTTTTTCCCACCTTCTCAGAGTGTTGTGTGTGGAATGGGATGCTTTAAAATGCTAGAATTCATGGGGTATTTATAGGCCAGGTCTGGGTTACGGCATAACCAATAGATGAGTTACGCCGTAACCTTCTATTTCTCCGTAAATGCACTAGATCTGCTAGTTACGGCGTAACCTTATAAGTGTTTACGCCATAGTCTTCAATAAACTCAGTAACGTAGTAAGTGTAGCAGCAGTTACGGCGTAAGTATCAGCGGCGTGGAACCTCTTTTGACCTAATGGAGTTACGTCGTAACCTTTGGGAGGAGTTACGCCGTAACCTCTTGATAAGTTGGACTTCTGGGTCACGCAATAGTTACGGCGTAATGTGAGAGATGAGTTACGCCGTAACTTCTTCGAAATAAGCATATTGTGATAAATCTTTAGTAATGTTTCTATTTCCGCGTCTCTTTAGCTCCAATGCTCGTAATTTACCTGAAAGTGTAAAACAATGGAAAACAAGCGTAAAATGATATAAATAACGAGCATTAACGGGGGAAAATGACACTTAATATTCCGGACTATTTGATGTTATCAGAGACCAAGACCAAGACAAAACAAGGTGAATTCTTCCCGCTTTAACGGTTTGGTGAGGACGTCGGCTATGTTGTCTTCGGATGATACTTTCTCAATAGAAATGTTCCCCTTTTTAACATTGTCTCTTAAGAAATGATGACGGATTTCTACATTCTTGGTATGAGAGTGCAACACCGGATTTTTTTAAATCAATAGCACCTTTGTTGTCGCATAAAATGGCTATGTCACTTAGATGGATGTCGTAGTCAACTAACGCTTGTTTCATCCATAGTGCTTGTTGGCATGCTTTGCTGGCAGAGACATATTCGGCTTCGGTTGTTGATATGGCTAATGGCATTTTCTTCATCTAGAACCAAGATGTTAAAAAACACCCCATAAAAGTACATACACTACTTGTACTTTTTCAGTCAAGATAATCACCTGCATGGTCAGAATCCCCATATACAATAGTTTCTACCCCCTTCCCCTTAGGATACCATAATCTCAATTGAGTAGCACCCTTAATATATCTAAATATTCTTTTGACGGCTTCTAGGTGTGAAGTTTTAGGGTCCTCTGGAAACCTAGCACATAGACATACACTAAACATGGTATCCGGCCGACTAGCCGTAAGGTAGAGAAGACTACCAATCATGCCACGGTATTTGGGGTTATCAACCGATTCACCGTCTTCATCTTTTGTAAGTGTGGAAAACTAGAGGGGGGTTTGAATAGTTTTGCCAATTAAAACTCCTTTTAAACTATTTAGATCGAATTATGTCAATCTATTTGGATGTGTGTTGGATGTTGACAAACAAGCATATAGAAATATAAACATGTAATGAAAAGATAAAGAGTAAGAAGTACAAAAACCACAACGCGAGTATTTATAGTGGTTCGGCTCCAAGGATACCTTCCTTGCCCTACTCCACTCCCCGAGTCACCTACTCGAGAGTTTGTAATCACTACACAACACTGACTCCTTATGGTGGAGAAACCTTCACAACGTTGCCTACTCTTTTTCCGGTACTAGGCTAACCACCGGGTTTTTCAAACCAAGATGAACCACACCTACCACAACGTCGCCTACCCTTTATCCGGTACTAGGCTAAGTACCGAGTTCCATTACAATGGAGGAACTACTACCCAACACTACACCAATCACCTAACCCCAAAGGAGATCAACTCCTTATTACAACATCATCAAGGATATCAAAATCCTTGGATCCAATACTAATCTATCTTGTACATCGAAACACACCATATCGAATGTACATCTTAGGCACCTTTCACTAATGCCTTTGACTAGATCTTCAAGACATTCTTCAATAATGTCTTGTGACTTGACTTCTAGGCACCCTTCACTAATGCCTACACTATAGATGATCGACACCTTTCACTAATCTCTTCGTCTTGACACTTGAGACATCTTTCACTAATGTCTTCAACACTACACTTCTTAGAAGAAAGAAAAGAACCATCAACAAGAGGACTTCAGTAGTCTTGATGATGAGGAAGCATGGCAACTTATGGACTTGAGCTTGCTTGACTTCAAAGGTGGTGATCTCCCCTTTAAGAGGAACCTAGAGAATCACAGAAAAGCGAAACTACAAACATAGATCACTTGGATCTGGGGTTAGAGATTTTTTAACTCAAAGGGGAAAGTATGTTAGAAAGGGGTGAGAAACAATGAAGAAATGGCTCACTATTTATAGAGAGAAAATGCCTACTGTTCCCCGGATCCCACGGATCCCTCCCACAAGGGATCTGTCTAGTGTAAGACTAGGGATCCGTGGGATGCTCCTCTTTGCCCATGGGTATTTTGGTTATGGGTCATGGGTCATGGGTTATGGGTTGATACATGGGTCTTTTATTAGATACAATGTATCTCATGAGTGCAATGCACTTAGTCAAATGGGTATGGGTCAATACCATGGGTTTTGGATATTATCCATATACGACATAAGCATGATGTCATGTAATGGGTTATGGGTCAAGCTCCATAGATATGGTTCATGGACTTTGGGTTGTACCCAACTACATTCAATGTATTTGGTCAATGGGTTATGATACTTAAGTTTTTACCCATTTATATTACCCAGTATACTACCTACTAGTTATGTATATATTTTACCCAAATATGTAAAAATTAGTTGTTGTACATATGTAATACTAAATCGTAAAATCACTTATACTTGTTTTAGTGTTTTATGTGAAAACATAAGTGTGTTAGAAAACTATTGGCTCAAACCATTTACGTATTTTATTTGTTTCGTTAACATGATTTTACGTTTGTCATCGACAAAACATTAGAAGATCGTAAAATATAAATAAACGTTTTTATGGCTTATTTGTATTAACAATCTCCCCCTTTTTGTTGATGACAAAACATAAAATTATTTTAAGAAAAATCTAAAATTCGTACACGTTTGAATTTGTAGTTTTTACTTTCTTCTCCCCCTTTTTGTCGAAACAAAAAGAGCTTCGAAAGGAAACTAACACATTGTTTTAAGAAAAACATGTGAAAAATAGAAAAGAAAGAAAAAGTAGAGAGCAAGTGACGGTAAAGGATCTCGTCTTAACTCCCCCTTGACGAGTCCGTCCCTATGTGAGGGCGTCAAGAAAAAATAATACTAAGCTAGTTCGTTTGCAACTAAGTTTGCAAAAGATTTTGTCTATGTGACGAATATGCTCCCCCTTGATGATTGCAACTTTGCAAAGGGACGTCATGAAATGTAATCCTAATATTGCAAGTGATTTTGCAATGTATTGCTTTGACACAAAGCTCCCCCTAGCTTTAAGGTGTCAAAGTCTTCATGTGTAAATTGAATAACTACAAAACAAAGGTTAGAAAACAAGTATAATGCATAATTTCCTGCAAATATGACTCAAGTTACTAGAGAAATAGTTTTCTGTCTCACGGATCCCACGGTTCCCTCCTTGTAGGGATCCGTCTAGGAAAATTAAAGGGATCCGTCTGGCTGATGACTGATTTTAGCAATGGTGGTATAACAAATAATGTTAACATCAAAGTGAGATTTGTATTGTACAACATAATCATATACTCAGAAATATAGCAAGTAGCATGTAATTTCATTTAATAAAACTAGAGGTATGATATACATGACTCTAAAACTAAGAAAAGGATCGATACATGACTTGGAATTACTAGACTTATCTAAGTAACGCTTGATACTAGGACACCACTAAAAATCCTCTAGCTCAATTTTTTTTAGGTTTAATCTCGTCAAAACGTTCGAGGAGGTGATAGAACATGAAACATTGATCTTCTCGTACTTCATGTATCAAACTTTCAACATGTTGACAATGATAACAATCTTTGTCATGGCTAGGTAGTGGTGGTGGAAGAAATGACATTGCTTGTTGCGAAGGATCAAGTGAAGCGGGTTGGGGAGCCTCAAACGACGGAGGGATTAGTGGAGGCACATTTGAAGATGGCTCGACCAAGAATGATGGTGGTGGTAGAGAAGTGTCAACTTCCATATGGTCGGGTGGTTGACTTTGATAATTTCTCATAATCCAAATGGGATTATATGATGGTGACGGCGAAAAGGAAGTTGGAGCTAGTGTTGACTCAACACCTTGATTTTGTACCATTATTCCTCCTAATGAGGAGAATGTTGCCAGTGGAGGAGGATGAGACAGCCTAGGAGGCAAATCCTCTAAATTGTAGAGGTGTGGTGATGATACTGGATTTGTGAATAAGATAGCTCTAGGAACCAATGGTGATGGTTTAGTGGAGATGGGATTGTTTGGCCTAGGAGGTATGGTGGTGTTTGGCATAGGTAGTTTTGTGGGTACTATCCTTTTAGGGATTGGTTTGATTGGTGGAGGAGAAATCCTCGCATTAGTGGACTTGACCGGAGATGATTCGGTTGAAGAGATTTCGTGTACAACACGAGCAATTTTCTTGGGTGGTTCTTTGGTGGATGAGATACCACTTGGAGCTTTCCTCATGATGAGATGATTTCAAGAGGTTTGTAAAGATTTTTAAGTGCTGAAAATGAGGATGAAGATGATGACTTTAGGAGTCCTAACAATGTGGTATATAAAGCAAAGGATTTGGAAAGTGAATTCAAGACTTAAGCCACTAAAATTCATTGGAATGTGATCATTAACATGCACAAGAGTCAACTTCAGAGTTGTACTAATCTAGGAACTCATTTAAGATGAGATGGAGTGTTCAAGTTAGCAAGATGAGCTTGAAATGATTATTTTGGCTAGAGTTGACATAAATCTGTTATACGGATCCCACGGTTCCCTCCATTGAGGGATCCGCTTAGGCTAATCCTAGGGATCCGTCTATCAGCAGCTAAGAAAAGATAGCAATGATGTTTGTAAGGTCTAATGCCTATTTCTTCTTGAGTGTTTCAGTTTATCTAAGTGTCTTAAATGAAGAGGTTCTCAAATACTTAAGGGTAATGAGTGACGTAGCTAATGATTGCCTTTTATGGAAGAAATTGGAACTTTCATGAGTACCAATGAGTGAAAAAGATGACACTAAAAATTATGAGAGTGTCAAATGGAGCTAAATGATCCTAGAGATCAGATAGTGACTTAGGATAATGTTTTGGAGAGTATCCTAAAGGCTTTAAGATCGAAAAACTAGAATTTGATCAATTTTGACCAATTTTGAGTTAAGGATGATTATGATCAATTTTGCCATAATCGAAAGATTTCCAAAGCTAGATATGAGGGATTATGTGAGAAATGATGAGTGAGCTTGAGAGCGGAAGAGTAATGGGTTTAAGTGAAACGATAGATCTACAAGCGTCTTGAGTGTAATCTAGGTGAGTTATGTAGGAAAGATTTACTTAACTTGATAAGGACGTAATTTTCCTTAAGGCACTATGTCTAGCTTAGTGTGAAGTTTTCTAAGGACATGTTTGAAATACAATGATTGCAATTGCATTTTTCTATTTGCCGGATCCCACGGTTCCCTAATAGTAGGGATCCGTTTAGCACAACCTTTGGGATCCACCTATCTGCTAAGCAGAACCTTTACTAAAGGTATGCAATGATTTTGACAATGCATTATATTTCAAGGTTAGTAAGGAGGTTCTAACACTAAGTCATCAAATGTAAAATGTTTTATTTCATGAAAGAATTTGGATTACATTGATAAAGCATGAATACTAAGGATTGATCCTATTTGAAAGATTACTAAGTTCCTTGAACGTTTTCGCTTGAAGGATCATCAAATGGTTGATGAGTTTTTGCCGATTCAGGAATGAAGAAAGTCTTCATGAGAGATGTGTTCAGAGGTTCCATCATCTTGTTCACAAGTACGTACAACGGACTTTGAAATTGAGGGTGGAAGTACATGATGTTATGATAAAGGCGCGTCAAGAACATTCCATAAGGGATGAGTTTGTTCTTGGAGCCTTGAAGATTTACAATTCGCCTTGCGAAGAAGTAGGCGAGATTGTATGGTTGTTGTGTTAGCAAACAATACATTATGTGAGCAAAACAAGCGGGAAGGATTTCTCGATTTCCCCTAAGACTCCAAACATCTTCCCGTAGGATGAGTGCGAGAGCCTTGTACTCTTCTCGGATATCCTTTGTACAAATAATGATTGGATCAGAGTAATAGGGTCGAGGTTTGCATATTGTGCGAGTCAAGTCATGTGGGGAAGGTATGTGTGAACAATATGGACTATTTTCTTCATGAAAGTTGAAGAGAGAATCAAGAGACCAATCTTCGGTGAAGGCACATTGTCCATGATTTAGAATTCAGAGAATTTGAGCAAATTTCCCAAGGGTTAAAACAAACTTTTTGTTTTTGATCCAAAACCAAAGAGATAGAGAACGATCCTCGTTACGAACGAGTTCAACTTGACGGAAGAATTCCAATACAAACCTTGGACATATTTTCTCGTTAATTTCGAGAAGACATTCCAATCCTATGGTTCGGAAGGAGGTATTGATACCTTCTTCGTATTGTAGAGGAGTGTCGACAATACGTCCTTCATGGAAGTGACGGGTTTTGAGATTATTGAACCCACGGACATGATTGCCAGGTGTGTTGGGCTCAAGGGAGATGTTAGGAGTGTAGACGCTAGTGAGTGAAAAATCAAACTCATATTCATGCGACATAGCGAAACCTATAGGAAAGACAAGTTAATAGGATGTGACGTATTACGGGTAAAACAATGATTACCTGACGTTTTTACAAGATGTTTATTAACAATGACTTTTAACTAACTTAATGTTTGACATTCAAGTAGAACATTTCTTTTAGGAAGAAAGTGGTTTTTATTTTGCATGGAAAATCTGTTATCCAGAAGGACGGTTCCCTTCTATAAGGGATCCGGCTAGTATACTTGCCAGGATCCGTGGATCTGCAGTAACAGAAGCAATTTTTTGATAAAAAAACATAAGTTTAATGGTTTTATACCAAGATATGTGTTTTAGCCTACATTTTCTTTTAGCATGCATTCATGGTTTCTAATGTATCATGAAAGAGTACGAAAGATATAAATCAAAAGATATGACAAACACATTATGATAATAATAACCTAGATAAACTAGACTATTAATAATATTTCATTTCAATGCTAAGAATGATACAAAGGATTGGGTATATAACTCCAATGTAGATTAACAACACAAAGTATATGTCTCCATATGTGAACTTCATTATAGGAAACACAAGAGCGATGAGTGTTACGGCGATGAGCACGAGGGCGATGTAAACCATGTTGATGACGAACCTTCTTGGTTTTGGTTTGAGATGAGATGAGATGAGAGGAAGATGAAGTTTTGAGTGAGAGGTAATTTTTTGAAAATGGAAGATTTGAAAAAAAATGGGGATTTGATGTAGTGGACGAACGGATGGTTTATTTATGGGGAAGGAGGAATTTTTGAGATTTGTGTTTTGTTTTATTATTAGAAAGATATGATTTTTCGATTAAGTGAAATAAAACACAAGTTTTATATACCACGACTTTAGACAAAAAAGTAACACGTATGTGAGAAAAGGCTTCCTAATGAAGCTACATGTAATACATGTATATGCACAAAAGATAATCATATAAATACCTATGTAGGCATACTTAATTATCAAGCTAATTTTATTTAGAGATAAGTAGAAAGTCATACCTCTAATGCACTTAGGAATGTCTTTACAAATGACACAACAAATGTCAGTAGACAATTCCGGCTCCTTTGTGTTTAAGATACCTTCTTAGGGAAGGTATTTTTGTTACCAAGCGATTCCTATGGCTTGGTAGGTATGAGCTTTGACTAAGCAATATGACAAAGAGGATTAGTGCAACAAATGAAAAATAAATAATAAGAAAAATGTTGTCATCTAATCAACATCCAAACAAAGAGTTTTAAAAGACATGGTATTTGTTTTTATGAAAAACCTTCTTTGTAGTTTTTAATTAACCATGGATCGTACCAAGTTTTTAAAGTACAATATACTTCAAGAAACTTGGTAACAAAGCTCTGATGCCAATTGTGGAAAACTAGAAGGGGGGGTTGAATAGTTTTGCCAATTAAAACTCATTTTAAACTATTTAGATTGACTTATGTCAATCTATTTGGATGTATGTTAGATGTTGACAAACAAGCATATAGAAATATAAACATGTAATGAAAAGATAAAGAGTAAGAAGCACAAAACCACAACGCGAGTATTTATAGTGGTTCGGCTACAAGGACACCTTCCTTGCCCTACTCCACTCCCCGAGTCACCTACTCGAGAGTTCTTAATCACTACACAACACCGAATCCTTATGGTGGAGAAACGTTCACAACGTTTCCTACTCTTTTTCTGGTACTTGGCTAACCACCGGGTTCATTCACACCAAGGTGAACCACACCTACCACAACGTCGCCTACCCTTTATCCGGTACTAGGCTAAGTACTGAGTTCCATTACAATGGAGGAACTACTACCCAACACTACACCAATCACCTAACCCCAAAGGAGATCAACTCCTTATTACAACATCATCAAGGATATCAAGTCATTGGATCCAATACTAATCTATCTTGTACATCGAAACACACCATATCGAATGTACATCTTAGGCACCTTTCACTAATGCCTTTGACTAGATCGTCAAGACACTCTTCACTAATGTCTTGTGACTTGACTTCTAGGTACCCTTCACTAATGCCAACACTATAGACGATCGACACCTTTCACTAATGTCTTCGTCTTGACACTTGAGACATCTTTCACTAATGTCTTCAACACTACACTTCTTAGAAGAAAGAAAAGAACCATCAACAAGAGGACTTCAGTAGTCTTGATGATGAGGAAGCATGGCAACTCATGGACTTGAGCTTGCTTGACTTCAAAGGTGGTGATCTCGCCTTTAAGAGGAACCTAGAGAATCACACAAAAGCAAAACTACAAACATAGATCACTTGGATCTGGGGTTAGAGAGTTTTTAACTCAAAGGGGAAAGTATGTTAGAAAGGGATGACAAACAATAAAGAAATGGCTCACTATTTATAGAGAGAAAATGCCTAGTGCTCCCCGGATCCCACGGATCCCTCCCACAAGGGATCCGTCTAGTGTAAGACTGAGGGATCCATCTTGTGTAAGACTAGGAACCGTGGGACGCTCATTTTTGCCCATGGGTATTTTGGTTATGGGTCATGGGTTATGGGTTATGGGTTGATCCATGGGTCTTTTATTAGATACAATGTATCTCATGAGTGCAATGCACTTAGTCAAATGGGTATGGGTCAATACCATGGGTTATGGATATTATCCATATATGACATAAGCATGATGTCATGTAATGGGTTATGGGTCAAGCTCCATAGATATGGGTCATGGACTTTGGGTTGTACCCAACTACATTCAATGTATTTGGTCAATGGGTTATGATACTTAAGTTTCTACCCATTTATATTACCCAATATACTTCATACTAGTTATGTGTATATTTTACCCAAATATGTAAACACTAGTTGTTGTACATATGTAATACTAAATCATAAAATCACTTATACTTGTTTTAGTATTTTATGTGAAAACGTAAGTGTGTTAGAAAACTATTGGCTCAAACCATTTACGTATTTTAATTGTTTCGTTAACATGATTTTACGTTTGTTATTTACAAAACATTAGAAGATCGTAAAATATAAATAAACGTTTTTATGGCTTATTTGTATTAACAGTAAGTTTACTATCGGATGACATTGGTGTTCTTATAGGTTTAGACTCTTCTAATCCGAATTTTTTAAGCATTTCTCTTATGTATTTGGATTGATTAAAGAGGATACCATCTTCTAGTTGTTTGATTTGTAGACCAAGAAAGAAACTTAATTCTCCTATCATACTCATTTCGAACTCATCATGCATGATTTCTGAGAAATCATCACACAAGTCTTGACAAGTTGATCTGAATATAATATCGTCCACATATATTTAAACAATAATTATATGTGATTCCTTTTTCTTTGTGAAAAGTGTATTGTCAGCTAACCCCATGGTATAGTCGTTTTTGATTAAAAATGATTTGAGTCTATCATACCAAGATTTTAGGGCTTGTTTAAGACCGTAGAGAGCTTTCTTTAATTTTTACACGTGATTAGGTTTTTTGAAATCAATAAAGCCCGGAGGTTGAGATACATAAACTTCTTCATTAATAAAACCATTTAGAAAAGCACTTTTAACATCCATTTGAAAAAGCTTAAGATCATGAGCACATGCATAAGCAAGAAGTATTCTTATAGACTCTAATCTAACAACGGGAGCATAGGTCTCATCAAAGTCTATGCCTTCTTGTTGGTTATACCCTTGGGCAACAAGTCTAGCTTTATTTCTAGACACGACACCGTTTGCATCTAACTTGTTCTTATATACCCATTTTGTTTCGATTATGGTTCGGTTTTTAGGTTAAGGGACAAGTGTCCAAACATTGTTAGAAACAAATTGATTTACCTATTCTTCCATAGCCATTACCCAACTCTCATCTTTTATGGCTTCTTGAGTGTTTCTAGGTTCTATGGTTGAGATAAAATAAAATAAACTACTTTGGTTTTGAACTTGAGATCTCAAGGTTCTTTCATTTAACTTTCCTATAACCTTTTTTACGGGATGATCTTTAGACTCTTTAATATTGATGATTTCATTGTTTAATGGTTCATCTTATTTATTTATATTTTTCTTGATTTCTATGGCTTCACTTTCGATTAACTTGTCATCGACAAGAGGTAGGGTAGATTTAGGTGGACTTTCATCAAATTTTACGTTTAAGGATTCTTCAACCTTCATGGTTTCTTTATTTAGTATTACATATGCTTTACTATTAGGTGAGTATCCTAAGAAGATACCTTCGGTTGATTTAGGATCAAATTTAGTTAGATAATCTTTAGTATTAAGTAAGAAACATTTACTACCAAAGACTCTAAAGTGTTCTAACGTAGGCTTTTTGCCTCGCAGTAACTCGTATGGAGTTTTTCCTAAAAATGGTCTAATTAGGACTCGGTTTAGTATATAAGATGATGTGTCGACAGCATTGCACCAAACATTTTAAGGAATTGATTGCTCATTGTGCGACTCATTTCTTGTAGGGTTCTATTTTTCCTTTCAACTACCCCATTTGATTGTGGAGTGCGAGGAGCCGAGAAATTTTGAGTAATACCATTAGCATCACAAAAGGCTCCAAATTGCACTTCATTATCAAATTCCATACCATGATCCGTTCTAATTGACACGATAGGACTTCCTAGTTGTCTTTGGATTTTATTACTTAATATTTCAAAGTAATTGAGCGTTTCAGTTTTATTCTTTAAAAATTTAGTCCATACCTAGAGTAATCATCCACTATAACCAAAGTATAGAAGTTACCTCTGTAACTTTGAATAGCGGCTGGACCAAATAAATCCATATGTAGTAATTCTAGACACTTTAGTTGTAGAAACCATATTTTTAGCTTTATGACTAGCATGGACTTCC
Source organism: Chrysanthemum seticuspe (assembly GCA_019973895.1). Lineage (NCBI taxonomy): Eukaryota > Viridiplantae > Streptophyta > Magnoliopsida > Asterales > Asteraceae > Chrysanthemum > Chrysanthemum seticuspe. The sequence goes on from BPTQ01000003.1 coordinate 53,995,394, forward strand.
TTTCTTATGTTACAAGCATCACAAAAATGATGTTCGTATTTTAATTTGGGTAGGTCTCTAACTAGTTCTTTGGATGATAGCGATTGAAGAAGTCGCATATTGGCGTAACCCAAACTTCAATGCCATAGGGTCAAAGTATCATCCATAGAGGTAAGACAAAGTTTGTCTTTTGGTTCATTTCCGATTTTAATGACATAGACTCCATGTTTTCTAATGCCTCTACCTATAGTAATATCATTTTTCAATATTTTACTACCGGTTTCACTAAAAAGTACGTTGCACTTTTTATCACAAATTTGTCCTATACTTAGTAGATTGAAGTTTAGGTTTTCTACGTGACAAACATCGTTAATGGTTAAGGATTTGTGAGAGATTGTACCTTTACCGATGATTTTTCTCTTGCTATTTCCAAACACCACATCTCCTCCATTGAAGGATTCGTATGTGGAAAACAAATCTTTGTTACCGGTCATATTCCTCGTGCACCCGCTATCCTTGATCCATTCATTCGGATCTAAGTCAACCTTTAGGCACACCTAAGAAAACAATTCACTCAAAAGTTTGGTCCCCATTTGTTCATGGGTCCATTGGTGTTATACATTTCATTCATGTGAGGTATAAATGAAAAAGGTGAGAAAGCATTCCAAGGTGTAAAGTTTTGAAATGGAAAACCTTTTGTGCAATAGGATTCCATCCCATTTGATGATGGTTACTTCTCGGATAAACATTATTTGGTCTTCTTATAAATGTGTTTGGTTTAGAAAATGATGGACCTTTGCTTTTCATAAAACTTTGATTTTGTTTTAGTGGAGGTGGTTGTTTAACATTTCTAACAGTATATTGGGTTGGTTTTTTCTTGTTAACAATAACAAAGTTAGTTCTAGGTGATGTAGTTGCATTATTTCTACTGTTTGCTGGTACAGACACACGGATCCCTAGATTAACACTAGACGGTTCCTTTTTCAAGGGATCCGTGGGATCTGTGACTACAATAGTCTGTTTTTCAATTGCTTTAACGAATTATGTTTCTTTAATCTCTCTAGTTGACGCAATGTGTTCTTGAACACCTAAACCCTTTTGATTATTTCCCGTTTTAACACTATCAAGTATTTTATCAAGAGTATTAGTACTTATTCTATCAATCTTGGAATCAAGATGATCAACTAACGTTTGAAGTTGAACACAAAGCTCACATTCACTATCTACTTCCTTTTCCTTTTCTAACCATTTTAATTTATCTTTCAGCTCAAGAACTTCCTTTTCTGAACGTTCATTTTTGTTTTTCAAAATCTTATTTTTGTTAATTACTTTTAAACTAATTTTGTAAAGTTTATCATATTCACGATGTAAGGATTCATCATCTAATGATGAGCTACTATAATAAATAGATTTGGGACATACCTCGTTTGAGTCTTTTGCCATGAGACAAATTTATTCGTTCTGCTCCTCACTCATTCCCCACGAACCACTTATTTGTTTGTCACGTTTGGGACACTCACTAATGAAGTGATCAGGATCCCCACATTTAAAACATCTGCGTTCGTCCTTTACTTTCTTGTCATCTTTGCCTTTCCGGAACCCCTTCTTGTCGTCATATGGTTGCTTGAAATATCTTCCTTTTCTTCGAAAGAACTTCTTGATGAGGCTTCTTCATCGCTTGAGACCTTCTTGGCTTTTAAGGCAAGAGATTTGTACTTCTCTTTCTTTTCTTTTGAGGCTTCGGAGTCTTTAGTGAGGACGAGCTCATAGACCTTTAGGTTGCGTATGAGTTCGTCGAGAGTGGGGATTGATAAGTATTTGGATTCTTCGATTACCGTCACCTTTGGTCTCCACTTTGATGGAAGCGCCCTTAGAAATCTCCTGACATTATTACGACTAGAAAAATACTCATCAAGTGCTTGTAATGATGTAATAATAATATTAAAGTTACCAAAATAATTATCTATACTATCCTCATCCGATATTGTCGAGAGTGGGGATTGATAAGTCTTTGGATTCTTCGATTACCGTCACCTTTGGTCTCCACTTTGATGGAAGCGCCCTTAGAAATCTCCTGACATTATTACGACTAGAAAAATACTCATCAAGTGCTTGTAATGATGTAATAATAGTATTAAAGTTACCAAAATAATTATCTATACTATCCTCATCCGATATTGAAAATTCTTCATATTGTTGAACAAATAAACCTATTTTTTTTTTAACTTGTTGATTTCCTTGGTGAGTTACAACTAAAGAATTCCAAATTTCTTTAGAGGTTTTAAGCATAGAAATTCTTTCAAATTCCTTTTCAGGTAAGGCATTATATAAAACCATTTTTGCCTCACTAGTTTTGGAAAGCTTTTTCTTTTGATCGTCGGAGAGGCGATCATGAGGGTTATTTGTTTCGTTGTAGAATTTATCATCTTTTGTAGTGGCTTGAAAATCACCTTCAACAATGATGTACCAAAGAACAATATCTTTTGATTCCACATAAGTTTCGAATCTATTTTTCCAATAAATAAAACCATTTGTTTCAAGTAATGGAGTTCGTTGCATAGATTTCCCTTATCTATAATTTTCAAAACCCATGGTGATCGAAAAGTTTTTAAAATACAATTTACTTTAAAACTTTTGTAAACTTTGCTCTTGATGCCAATTGTGGAAAACTAGAAGGGGGGTTGAATAGTTTTGCCGATTCTAATTGAAGTTTCAAAGATTTAGATTCGATCTTATGTGAATTCGTATGGATAGATAAATAGTATAAAGCAATAAGTAAAGTAAGTAATGAAATCAAGTAAAGTAAAGGATAGAGAGTAGCAACACAAGTGATTTATAGTGGTTTGGCTAAAAGGACGCCTTCCTTGCCCTACTCCACTCCCTGAGTTCCTACTCGAGAGTTCAAGCACTATGTCAACAAGCTCCTTCAACACGGCGTAGAAGCCTCACAACGTGCTTACACTTTTTCCGGTACAAAGCTAAATACCGAGTCCTTAAAATGGCGGACCAAACCAACACAACTATTACACAACAACTATGTGAAATATGAGATACATGATCTTGCTACAGAAATCTTATAGAAGGACAAATCAATCAAGGACCCTTTGCTTGGATGACTTTTAGTATATCGTGATCTCGCCTTTGAGAAGGACCTATATGAGAATCACAACAAAAGAAAGAAGAACTACTAGATTGATCAAGTGATCAGAGGTTAGAAGAGTGAGATAACATATGAGAGAGTTGTAAGAAGAAGGGTGAGTAACAATGAAGAAATGGCTCACTATTTATAGGAAAAAAAGCTTACTGTAGCCCGGTTCCAGCGGATCCCTCACTTGGGGGATTCGTCCAGTGCAATCCTAGGAATCCGGCAAACTGGGTTGTACCAGCCCGGATTTTGGGTTGCAAACCGGGTTATGGGTTATGGGTATGAGCTATGGGTACCCAACAAGATACAATGTATCTAGACAATGGGTCATGGGTCATAGATAATACCCAACATGATTTCATGCATGATGTCATGCAATGGGTCATGGGTTATGGCTCCATGGGTATGGGTCATGGGTCTTGGATATTACCCGTCCTATTACATAAACTATTAAAACAATGAATTACTACAACATTTTATGTGAATGGCCAAATGTATATACTCTACCAAAATAACATGTATTCTTATAATTTTACTTATGATAACTTTATATTTGTTATCTACAAAACACAACGAGATCGCTAAATATGAATAAACGTTTTTACGGTTTATTTGTATTAACAGTCTATTGATCTGTGCCGAACCGTCAAGTTATCTCACACAAGCTAGCCACTTGTGAATGGCTAACCGTAAGAAACTTAAAACAGTTCAGACACAAATGCAATGAAGATCAGAGGAGTATAGTGTTTCCCCAGGTCGTTATGTCCCAACGAGCTGTGCGATGAATCACCCAACGAATAGTGATCGAGAGGATTTGAACGGAAAAGAGATTTGATTTATTATAACTACAGAAAAAGTGTATAAATTACAGGGGCTTAAATGCAAATTAAAGAAAATTAAAAAGATAAATTATATTAAATAAACGCTATCACTATCTTTAAAATAATGTTTTTCTTGATTTATAAAACAAAATAACTTTAAATAAACTATTTTAATTAAAACGTAAACCTAAATTACCTAAAAACATGACTTAAAATGAAAACGTACGTTAAGTATAAAAATACGCGAGTGCGCAGGAAAAAACGTAAAATTTGTAAAATAAAAGTCCTACAAGTGTAAAAACAATTTTCTTACTAACTATATGACAAAAGAAAATTTTAGAAAAAAGATTTATATTTTTTTGACTTTTATATTTTTTTATTATGAATTAAATACTATTTTACACTAATTAATTAATTAAAAATATTAAACTAATTGGGAAAAATCTGAAAAATTTACAAAAACTACTTTGAGCTATGTTGGACTTAGGAAAAATAGGAAAACTGGGTCTTGTTTGGGAAAATAAGCTGCAGAATAAGCTAAAAAGCTTAAAAGCTAAAACTGTCCATATGCCTATGAATATTAAATGTTGCAAACCTAAACATGAGAAAGACCCAAGGGCGACTGGTTTGCAGGTACTCACTATGTCTCTCAAAGGGTGGGAGGTCTCAGGTTCGAGCCTGCCTCCCACCTTTTTGCTCTTTTATTTTTTTTTTGGAAATTTTCTTTTGGAGGTTGAAGATGCAATCAAAATAAGAAACTTTTGTAAAAACTTTGCTTATGAAAAACACTCAATAAGCTGTTTTCACAGCTTATTGTTCACTGGTTTGGACAGAACCAAGACAAACACACCACTGTTTGGGTTTTTAAGACACAAATAAGCAACCAAGCTAAGAAATAAGCAATGGGTAACTAAACAGGCATCACCAAAATGAAAATAAGCTAGGTACAAATAAAATAAGCTAAGTAAACAGGGATAAGCAGTTGGGTATAATTTACACTAGGGGGGATCCTAAACTAGCAAAATGGGCAAATAAGCCAACTCGACTATAAAAACAATTAAATAAGCTGGAATACAATCTAATCTATTCTAAATCACCTTATGGGATCCTAAGGAATCTAAATAAGCAAAACTGAACCTAAATAAGCACTTGAACAGAGAAATTACTTGCTCAGCTGCTATGTGACTGTAGCAAACAGGCCAAGAGGCTCATTTTGGAGCTTATTTGAGATAAGCTAGAAAGAGATTAAGGACTTGAGCTTCTGGCTATTTGAAGTACACCTAGTTCACTTGATTTTGCCCCCAATAGAAACTGTTAATAAGCTGTTTGCAGCTTATTAATAAGCTAAGAAAAACCTTGCAGTTGGACTTACTCACCTGCACAGAACAATATATTGGCTAGATGACCCATTTTAACCCATAGGCAAACCCCTTAAGACAATTTTTTGAATTTTTTTCTTTTGACCCAAGTTAGACAAGCTGGTCAATTCATCATTTTTATTTTTTTAAATTTCCTATCTCAACCTAAACTTGCTTAAACTGCTGAGCAAAAACTGAGGAAACTCAAAATATATTTTTTTTCTTTTTGAAACAGATAAAACTCAAAACCTGTGAAAACTTGTAAAACTCTTTCCTAACTTATACAATTTGACTTGAATACTTAAAATACGTTTGACCTTAGTGGTCAAAGAGGATACAAACCTGTTTTAACCCAAAAGTGTGACTAACCCAAACACTCCTTTAGGCAGAATACTATAAGCTATTCTGAAACTTGAGACCAAGGAACTTAACAAAAGCTATCTTGCATTACTCAAATCAACACTGGAGTAAACCAGTGAACAAATTAGAACTAGAAACCAACCCAACCAGTTTGACTTTCAAAACTGACCCACTTTGACTTTCGTTGACTTTTCAAGAAAATTATGCATAAATCTCAGAAATTGCTCCAATTAACTCAATTAACTTTTAATAAGCTTAAACAAATTACTTTGAACCATTCAGACAATTTGTAATCAAAAGAAACGATTAAGACAAATTTGGCGGGAAAATTAGAACAAGCATAAAACTAGAAATTGGTTGCTAAAACTGGTGAATTGATACACAACTGACTTGTTCATTACATAAAAACTTGAAACCCAGCTAAAGATTACATTAAAAATTAAAAACGATTAAACATGTATTTAAGAAATTGGTCTAAAGCAGTGACAACTTGATTCTTCTGCCTTCACTCTCTCTTATAGCCTTCATTAGGGTTCTTTTTCTCTTTTCTTGGCCATTGATTGGGTAGAATTGATCTCAACCGTTTGATTACAATTTGGCGCCAAAACTTGTGCAAATGGGTACTGGTGATTTGGGACAGGGGAAAGGTAAGCATTAATTGCTTCTTGTTGTTTGGTGTTGGTGGAGTGATAAGGTGGCGATAAGTGAGCTGGAGGGATGGAAGGTCTGAGTTTGCAGGTGAAGCAGGTGGGAGGAAGGAGACTTTGGAGGGAAAAGGGTGGTCGTTTGACTGGGGTTGACCTGGGGATATTAAAAGGGGGTGGTCAAAATAGGGGGGTCACAAGTAAATGACAGGGGCTCAAATGGATACAAAGGGTCAAGGTCCAAAAAGGCTTAGGTTATTAATACAAGGACTAGATTTGCAATTTCTGAAAGACAAGGGACCAAAGCTGCCAATTCTGATTTTCCAGGGACCAATCATGTACATTCTGAAATTATAATCCAAGGGCCAAACTTGACAATCTCCAATATTCCAAGGACCAAACTTGTCATTTTTGAAACTTAAAGGACTAAACTTGTAATTTCTCAAAATTTTTGATATTTTTCAACAAAGGACTAATTATGACAAGTTATGATTTTAAAAGGACCTTTGGTGATTTTACTTTTGAAATAAGTGCTTAGGGACTATTTCTGACAACTTTTGAAACTTGGGGGACTGAAACTGCCAATTATGCAAACTTAGCTCATTTTTCATCTGATTTTAAACATTTTGCATCTGAAACATATAAAATGCAATTTTGAGATATTTTCAGTATTTTGATGCATTACTGAGCATTTTTAAGTGTTTTGCAGTTCAGATTTAACCAAAAATGATGAGTATTCACACACTCATCATCTATGCCGTTGGTTAATCATCAACATCAGAGTCGAAGGCATCACAGTCAGCAACCTGGAAGACATTGGGATTGTTTTGTGCCAAATCATACACTGGTTGTTCATCTACGTCAGCATCAAACGTGTTGGCATTCCCATCAGCAAGAAACAACAACTCCTCCTCATCCAACACAGCTCCACTGTCTTGAGCCTGCATCAGTAACATCTTATCCCTGAAGTACTCAGCATTTTGTGCATGCTTGGGTTGAGTGCAGTTCCTAGAAATATGTCCCTCACCACCACAGTTGTAACACTTAATCAGTTTGCCTTAACATTGAACTACTATCCTTCCTCTGTTCTGAGCCCCCACATAACCAGCTGCAACATTTCCCCATGCAACATTCCTTTGATTCACATTTTGCCTTCCTTGCACATTCTGTAGCACAACCCTTCCATCTTCTATTGTAGCTTGATTGTAGGGTTAGATGAGGTCCTAAGTTGGTTTTTGGTTTGGGGAAGTAAGGTTTTGTATTGTTGAACCAATAGAGCAACTTGGTTTGAGAGGTTTTTAATCAACATGTCTGTTGGGGTAAATCCTGAGTCTGGTATGGTAATTTGATTTTTATTCTGGGAAGATGGTATGACCTGTGATGTTCGCGTGTTTAGCTTCACATTAGAAACAAATGAAACTGAGTCATTTGTTATGCTTGTTGTTGTAGTTGGATTGAGTTTTTCCATGATCAAACGGTCAAATATAGCATGCTTCTCATATTGAAGTAGATAAGCGTACAACTGCTCATAGTTCGTATTTCTCAATCCTTTCTTCAGCTTCACTGTGGTAACAAACCTGTTCCACTCAGGGTTCATATTGTTAACAAACTTGGAATTGAGTTGGATATTTGGCATAGTCATATTAATATTCCTCATATCATTCTCAAGTTTGTGAAACCTCACATGGTACTCTGTAATACTCTCCCCTAGATTCATTTTGAAGTTCTCAAAGTCATCGTACAGTTGTGACTCTCGATCTTCCTTTTTCAGTTTTGAGCCAGAAAGAAGCATCTTGACATTATCTCAAACTGCTTTGGCCTGGGAGTTGTGATTAATCAACTTGTAAATGTCCTTTGGTAGACCTTGAAGGATGATTTTGGAAGCTATGATGTCAGCATCATATCTTTTCTTCTCCTTATCATTGAAATCATCATAGGTCCTTTCCTAGAGTGACACTTCCATCTTCACCAGTTTCAAGTTGATCTCCGGTGGTGCCCATCTGGTGTGGACCTTCATTAATTGATTGATTGATGTTAAGACCATTCTCTTTGCCTAAGCAATACAATCGGATTCTCAAAGCCCAAGATTCATAATCCGTTCTATCCAGCATAGGAGGGTGGGTATCGAACCGAACTGCTTGAACATCGTCAGAAACAGTAGACATGTTGTCCAAATGAACGGGATTTTACAACTCTTTGATTAAAAACTGAGAAAATCGAATCTTTCGCGAGATTTTACAAGAATCAAGAGGAAACCGTAGAACCCAAACCGCAAGTGTCAAATCTCAAGAGGAAAGTCGCAAGACTGACAAATCGTAGGAAACAAATCGCAAAATACCCAAACCGCAACTTTCAAAATGAAGGAACACAAACCGCAACACTTGACAAAATGCAGAGACAAATCACAGATTAACCAAAATGCAACTTTCAAACCGTAGTCAGCTCAAATCGCAACCCGTCAACTCGCAAGATATCAAAACGTAAGAACACAAACCGCAACACTTGACAAAACGCAGAGACAAATCACAGCAGAAAAATCGAAATACTCTTCAAACCGCAAAGGGACAAACCGCAACACACAAGTCTCACCAGTCTTCAAACCGCAGAACACAAGTCACAACTCAAACAGACAAACCACAAGTCACTTTCACACATGTACAAGTGTCACAATCGTCCTTTTTGTCCTTTTGCTAGCTGTCAATACGCAAACTTTGTCCTTTTTCAACAAATCGCAACACTATATTATTATAACAATCAAACCGTAACACTAATAACGTCAAATCGCAACAAAATTAGCCAAGTCGCAACAAAGAAACAGACAAGTCGAACCTTAGAACATCACAAACCGTAACTCAGAATCGACAAAACGCAACAATGAACATCAACTAAACCTTGCCTTTTCAATTAAAAATCACCACAAACAAGATGAAACAAGCCTTCCAAACCCAAAACTAAGCTAATATAATAAACCTAAACACAAAAGTACAACCAAATACCAAACTTAACCACTAAATAAGATCAAACTAGTGAAAATATCTCTAAACCATTTGACCCATAAACTACCAATAACCAATCAAAAATCCGAGCACACACGAAGTAGATGTTCAAACCATGGCTCTTGATACTAATTGTAAGATATTGGTTATTATAAACACACAAATCACTATGTATGTTGATCGAATGTAGAGAGATATTTTAGAGAGAGAAATTGAAAGTGGGTAACTTCTAGAGAGAGAATGTAAATGTGTATTATGAAGCTCCACCCTCTACCTTTGAAAGTAGAGGGTACTTATAGTTTTTACAAAATACGCCTCCTATGGGCTGTGGATCAGGTATATAGTGGGTAGTGACCCGTCCGTCCTCCACGGTGTTACTTAACTAACTACTTATAATAACTAAACGTATAAGACTACGAACTTTCTAATGCTAACAAATACACGAGGTGACTGAGTCTTTAACTTACGGATTTACTAAATTCTAACAGTGGGTATTATTGTTATGTCACTCTAGGCCCGTTGTTTGGCCTAACCCTTGTTTATGATTATTTATATTGTATTGATTGAATAATAGTTACATGTAATTAGAATGATTCGTATTACGGTTTAAGATTATTTGAGGACAAAAGATTATTTACATACTAAGGGATCAATCTCCTCCATCCATTTTTATTTGATCTAATGGATGAGATTAATTCCAATAATAAAAAAAAAAAAAAAAAAAAAAAAAAAAAAAAAAAAAAAAAAACCCTACTTTCATTTTTTTTTCAAATATAAATATCTTTCAAACCATTAATCGTCAAGCGAAAAAAATATACCATTACGACGAGCATTTATTTATCTTTCTATAGATAGGCACTTTGATATAATTTCGACAAAAAAAAAAATTTGTTTCGTGTTTTTCACGTTTTTTTAAAGTTTTTTTCGTTTTTTTACATTACTTAAATTTGCATGAAAAAATCATATGTGATTAAACACTAATTTGAATATCACATGTGATATTAGTGTTATATCATATATGATACTAGTGTTATATCATATATGATATGTAATATCACATGTGATTAGTGTAAAATCACATATGATATACATATCATATCACATGTGATATCACATATCATATATAATTTAAAACTAATATCACATGTGATATTCAAATTAGTGTTTAATCATATATGATTTTTTTCATGCAAATTTCAAGTAACGTAAAAAAAAGACGAAAAAACGTGAAAAAAACGATTTTTTTTCTTTTTTCGAAAGTATATCAAAGTGCACTTCTACATAAAGATAATTAAATGCTCTTCGCGACGGTGTAAATATTTTCACTTAACGATTAACGGTTTAAGAGATATTTAAATTATAAAAAATAGGTAAAATAATAAAAAAACTTTTAATCTCAGCCATTGATTTCTTTTTAGATGGATGGTGGAGATGAGTCCCTTGGTATGTAAGAAAAGTTTCGTATGTAAAATAACTCTCCTCTTCATATTACGTATTACATCTAATTAGTTACGCTTAGAAGTTATATTTATATAAAACATAATGGGAGAGAGATGTTAGAAACTATATTTAAATATTCATTAAATTAATATTTAACCACTTAGCCCAGGATGTATAGAGCCCAGCAGCAACGGGCCTTTTCCACCGCCTCCCACACATATCAATTTTACTCCAACCTTCCAGAAATATCAAAAACAAAGATATACCTTCATTAGTTGAATTAGATAATTATTCCAAGTTTGCACCACCAGATTTTCAACTTTTGATAGCTGTAAAAAAAGGTGACGGTTCTTGATTCTACTAACGGTTGTCGCGATGATTTAGGTAGTTTTTTAATCTTTCAGGGTAGTACATGTCCTTTAAATTTTCAGTTTTGCAGGTTGTTTCGTTTAAAACCTACAAACAACAGCTTCAACATGGAGAAGAAGATAAGGTGAGTATCGCAAACAGGTTATCATATCCAGTTACATAATATATATATATATATATATATATATATATATATATATATATATATATATATATATATATATATATATATATTTTGTTTTACTATTAGTTTTATCTCTTTGTAGTGTCTGTATCATCGGTTAAATTTTTTACTGCTTAGGTTATTTGTAAGAACTAGGGTTTCCTTTTAATTTAGGAGTTTATGTGAAATGGTTCATAAGAATTACAATTTGGTCTTACTTTGGGGGGTTTTGTGAAGTTAGGGGTGTTTGGGATTGGGAATTCGGTAGTCATTGTATAACTATTAGGGGTGTTTGCATTAGGTTACTTATTAGGTTTACGGGATGTTATTAGTGATGAGAAGGTTGGTTGGTATTACTACTATACAAATTGTTAAAATCAATTTGGCGTTGACATCTCTATAAAAAAACTGAAAAGATTACACCGTTAATTCATGCTATGGTTGCGACATCTCTATAACAGAAACGAAACAGTTTGAGAACATCGGGATACAATATATGAACTACTGTTGAAAGTTTTGAGAGGGTGGTAATGTTATTCGACTTCTTATTTTTCTTTAAAACATACTAAAGATGTTTTACAGTAAATATTGTTCCTATTGGTTTTGAGGTACAATCTTGACAAATTTAATACTTTTAAGAAGTGTAATTTTATATCTAATGTTTTCTTTTTTCATTTTAGGAACGATCGACAGTTGTAACAATGGTGATGTACTTATATGGGTTGGTGTCTCGACTATAGTTTCACATTGGTGAGATTTGTTTTGTCATTTTTTTTGGTATGCCAGAATTGGGATTTTGTTTGCACAATTTTGTTTGGGATTATCTTATTTAACCTTCTGGCATTACAGGGTATACAGGGACTTCAGGCCTGGATGTGGCCTGTGCGGAAATGCAAACAGAATTCAACGAGTGTTATATGGGATTTGCGGCCACTTTTCTGCTGCACGTGATTATCGGTTTGTACTTATTTTGTATCTCATAATCACTCTCAAAATGCATTGCCAAACACCCCTTTATTTAACCTCATACGATGTTGTGTATTATATGGTGTTTTCAGTTTTACATTAAATAGTAGGTTTGATAACTTATCATCATTTTGTTATGTTCTTTTGTAACAGGGAAGATGAGGAATTCCAAGGGCTTTGTTTGTGATTTTGAATCCAAAGTTGAGAAGAAGCTGGCTTTGGCTTACGGTATTTTTTGTTTGTAAATTGATACTATCCTGTGTTTTGTATTACCTGAAGTTTTGGAATTAGGCCGCGTCTATTTTTTCATGTTTAGTTGAATTCTGTTACCGATGTATGTTTAATTCATTACTTTGAGCTTGATTTGTTTAATTGAGGTTCATATGAAAACAATTTAGCGACTTTCATCCTTTTTGACCCATGTGGCATTTACCTAACTGATTTGATCCTTTATTTATCTTCTACTATCTTGCATTATATATGAATGCAAGTTCTCATAATTATATTATTATGTTCCTTTCTGTCGTAGTTGATTAAAAACATAAGGAAAGTTTATTTAGAAGTGCAGAACTGACCAATCTAACCCAATATAAGCATGTCGGTCTGATACGGGTTGTGCTCAGTCAATGTCAAGTCTTCTTTAAATATATTCTTTAATCTTTTATGTAAATTGAATCAGGTAGTGGCGAAGCTTATTTCTAGACCATATCCTGCAGGTTGATCTCTTGAATGTTAATATCTTTGATTAACAACGTTTTTTATGAAGGCTTTATCTTGATGAATCATCGTGTCTACCCTAAATGCAAAATAATTCATCAACGATCTTCAGGTAACTTTTATCTAAATATGTTTTGAGCCATTGTTAATCACCCACATGATTTTTTGCACGTCTTGGCAACGTATAGGTTATAGGTAGAAAGAATGTTCATTTTGAATAGGTGATATTTATTTTATCAATGCATAGTTATGATAAAGCTGCTGCAACATGACGTCGGATGCTGCCGATAGACTACATGAGTGGCTGGACTTCCTACTAATGTGATTGCTGATCAGTTTAACGTGGGACAAAGTATTCGTCCCAAGTTTGATATCTATTTGAAGAATTCTCGGTTGACCAACTGGATAAGAATGTGTGACATAACTTATTTAACTTTTGGTCAAACTAATCTGCGAATCATTTGTGTAGACCGACTTCACAATAACAAATGGGTCAAAATTTTATTACAAAAATAGTCTATGACTTAAATGGGTCAAAATTTTGGTCAAACTAATCTGTCAAACATTTGTGCAGACCAACGATTTTTGCATTGGTTGTGGTTAACACAAATGAGTCAAAATTTTAAAAGATATTTCGGGGTGATTAGAATTTTTGTCAAACTAATCTGTCAAACATTTGGTTTTTACTTTTTCATAAAAAAGATATTTCGGGGTGATTAGAATTTTATTGAGGTAGTGAAATGTTTTGATTTTCATGATTAATTTTAGTTTCAGTTTATGTTGACATCTCGATCATTCATAACATGTTCGTGGTTAATGGATAACAGGTACTTCTGGGCCGCGAGATGACTAGTGTTCTTACATGGGACAATCAGAAAAAACCATCTTATAAGAAGTTAAGAGAGATCAGGAAATAGGTCCTATAACGAGGAGAATTTTATTGGTAATGATTGTCTTTTGTTCAAGCTTGCCATTTTTTGGTTTCATCGTCTTTTTGGTTTGAAACTCGAAAGAAAGTGTTTTCATGTAATATGCATTTATGTGTAACGATAACTAATGGCAGTTTCCAATTTCATGTCTACAGGACATGGAAAATGTAGTGTTTCGGCTTTTGTTGACTCGCACGCTTGCACAATTGATAAGGATTTAAAAGGTACACTTTTGAGGGGTCATTTAAGCCCTTAATCGATCACTTTTATATCCGTTACTGCTTAATTTAGTTCCTTTTCATTTTTTAGGTCTCTTGAAGGCAAAATGTTGGAATGATGCTTATTTGGACGAAAAGGCGTGAATATGTGAAGAAAATGGCTAAAGTCAAGATCAAGTGTTGGGTTCAGTAAATACCCAAACCCCTTAATCTAGGATTTGAATAGAAAATAACCTAAGTGCTTAGACCGTTAAACACTAAAAGGTCACTGAGTGCATAGTCTCTCAGTAAGCCATCTTCAGGATGCTCAGTAAGAGACAGAAGAAGTCTCTCCACTCAGTAAGTCGGAACATAAAGGGTGAAGACTGAGTCAAGAAGAAGATGGTGGATTCAGTAAGTGATGACAATAACTTACTGAATCCCTCAAACTTCTCTCCAACCACAAACACTAAAGACAAACTGAAACTGAAGACTGAAGACTGAAGACTATGAAGACTGAAGAATGGGCGAGACAAAACGGTTATGCTTGAAGCGATAGACGGAGTACTTATCTTCAAGAAGTCAACCTTCCCTAAAAGGCTCAGCATCAGTACTGACATGAAGAAAGAGACTTAGTCCCTTTACCTAATATAGTCTTTGTAAACAGAGACAAAATACATCAGTATTTTGTCTTCTGCAAAATTGTCAGTTTGTCACTTAGGAAAGAGTTAAAACTCATACTTGTATAAATAGCATAAGAGATAGGGTGAAAGGTTAAGCTTGTGAATTGTAAAAACACACATACACGCAAGCCATCTTTCACTCCTCCAAATACAACTTAATCCCTGAGATAGCTCAGTGGGTACTTGTAGTTATGCTCAGACTTAGCCTGAGCTTAGAGAGGAGTTGCAAACACTATGTCATTTCAATCCCTAGTAATGTTCCGCTAAGTACTAGGGTAACGTATTCTTCTGATTCATTTCTAATAAGAAAATGACTTTGAAAATTACTCTTGTGGTTTATTTATTTCTTTTTAGTCATTGATTCACTAGCAGTCTTGTTTACTTTACTTAAATTGTTTTAATACATTAGTGAATAGGGAAGAACAAGTGGTATCAGAGCAAGGCTGGTTATAAAAATGTTTTTAAGTCGCTCTAAACGTTTTTAAATCAGGATCCTAAAATGGCTGAAATTGATGTACCCCAACTAGTCGATAAAAAGGGTGGAGCTTATTCAGCTGTTGCCCCCAGACTTGAAGTTGGTAAATTCAACAAATGGAAAAAGCTTATGCTTTGCTATTTGATTGGGATGGAACCTTATTATATCAAGTGTATAAATGAAGGTCCATTTATCCCAAAGACTGCTGAAGGTTTGCCTAAACCTGAAGCTCAGTGGACTCAGGATGAGAGAAGAGTGGTCAACCAGGACCAAAGGCTCAAAAGTATCATAATATCTTCTCTTCCTGACGATATTATGGAGTCAGTTATAAGTTGTAGTACGGCCAAACAAACCTGGGATGACCTGGTTCATAGTCATGAAGGTCCTTCTGATACCAAGGAAAACAGGATTATGGACCTGAAACTTGAGTATAATACCTTCAGAGCTAAGGACTCAGAAACTCTGTCTCAAACTTACACCCGTTACAAAACTCTTTTAAATGAACTGTCAAATGATGGTGTTAAGTTGTCCAAACATGAAATCAATGTTGGCTTTGTCAATAGTCTCCCTGAGAAGTGGTTGAATTTCTATTAGGGACTTAGGAATGCTAATCATATCCAGAATCTTGAGCTTCCTGAAATTTATGGGAAATTTGTCTATGAGGAAAACCTCATCAACAGACGATACCCTGACTTAAAGAAGTCTCAGGAAGTCAAGAAGTCCCTGACCACCACCTCATCACCAATATCAACTGCTTTCTATTCTAACAATGTTGTTCAAGATTTTCAAGAAAATTCAGATGATGAGCCTGATGAGAGATCAAGTGAGGAGTACCTAAATGACCTGAACACTGAATTTCAGGAAAGGGCACTCCTTGCTAACTCTCGAAGGTTTATAAAAAGAAACAAAGGTTTTTCAAATGCTAAAGCAAATGAGGACACTGAATGCTTTAAGTGTCACAAAAGAGGTCATTTTGCAAAAGACTGTTTTTCAAAAATAATTTCTGAACCCTCTTATAAACCATCAAATCAGTCCTCAGGCTTTAGCAAATTTCAACCAAAAATCTATCAGTCTCATCAAAATTTTCAAAACAAAACTGTTGATTTTGAAGCTAAGTATAAGAAAGTCAAAGCTAAGCTTGCATTGCTTGAGGCCAGTCCCTCAGAAACAACAAAAAGTGTTCAATCTGTGCAGGGTAAAAACAAAGGCCTCGTTGCTGAAACCTTCGACTGGGATGAAGAGCCAGTGTCATCAGATGATGAAATGGTGCATGTCAGTGCACTAATGGCCCTCTCAGAAGAGGACAAGCTAGCTGTTGGAAAGAATCATGCCAGGAATGGAGAATGGGTCAATATCACAATGAAGAAGGTAGATATTTTACTTTCTATGGATGATGACTCTGATTGGCAGTCTTACATGAATTATCTTAATGTTGATTTTAAGTTCGTAGAAGAGCAAAGACTGAATCTTTTTTCAAAATACAACAAGCTAAGTTTTGAACTAAACAAGTGTAGGGATGAACTTCTTCTTTTAAAACAAGCCAAGGTTGAGGCTGTCACTTTGCAAATTCAAAACACTGAACTAGTTAAAAGAAATCAGGCTCTTCAAGACGAACTCAAAAAGGTTCAAGATATTCTTGATAGTTGGACTGCTAATAATCCCAGAGTCTTTAATGTCGTGGGAGCCCCAGTAGCAAGAAGAGAGTCTTAGGTGAAGATCATCTTCCTGACTCTCTTAACAAAGACCAGGGTCCTAAGCCATTTGTGTATGGTGGTATGATTACCAGTATGTTGACTAGTCCCAAGCCCAGTGACTGGATTGATCGGGTTAATCCTGATAGTAAGCTTCCTAATTTTGATTCTGGAAAAATTCTAGAGCCTGAGAGTCAAGCTCTTAAGAGTATGCTTGGACTCCCTGATGTGCCCAGTAGTATTGAACACATTGAGTCTGAAGAAGAGTCTAATGCAATGCTTCCACCCCTGAAACCTCTTCAGGGTGCTGCACCAAGCTCTGAGCTTACTCCAATGTAATTCAATCCTCATTCACCAAAAGAAAGGTCTGGACTTGGTAGAACCATCCTGAAAAGGCCAACAAAACCAACTCAACAAGAGTCTACGCCCATTGAGACTTCCACATCCTTGACTCCCACTGAAGCTGACCAAATTCAGCAACTGACTGAACTTGTGAGGAAGCTAACTGAAAAGATGGAATCCATTGAAAAAGTCCCTGAATCAATCAAGGAGACAAAGTCAGCTTCCTCTAGTTCCTCAAAGTCCAAGTGTGATCTATGCCACTATACCAGTCATACTAATGACAACTGTTATAGAATCCTTTTTTGTATGATCTGCAAAAAGGATGATCACAGAACTTCTGATCACTCACAATATGTAAGTTCACTCAGCGAAGCAAACTATACCAAAGTTGGTCATCAGTATGCTTCAACCTCCAAGTCTGCTAAAAAATTTAGAGCAAAACCCTTTCCTCCTTGTCCACACTGTGGGTTTAATGATCATCACCCTGATGATTGTCTTATGAACACATGTTGTGATATTTGCGGAAATCCAGCTCTTATGACATCCCAGCATGACAGTGTCATCCATGCAAGGAGAAGTTCCAAGCAACCCAATATCACTGAGTCATCCTCAGTCTCTAAATGCAAAACCTGTGGTAGCACAATGTACTCAACCACTGACCATGAGTCGATTGCCAAATTCAAAGAGATCTTGAGACCCAAGCCCACCAGTAAGTCGTTCACTAAGAGAAACTAATTAAGTTTACTACTTGTGCAAAGACACACCAGGGAGCCTATTTGGCATCTAGACAGTGGATGCTCAAGAGGCATGACTGGTGTGAAGGAGTATTTGCACAAGTATGTAAAGGAAACAGGACCCAAGGTAGTATTTGGTGATAACTCATCATGTCCCACTGAAGGTTATGGTTCAGTAAACTGCAATGGAATAGTTTTCTCTAGAATAGCTTATGTCAATGGTCTCAAATACAATCTCATCAGTGTCAGTCAACTATGTGATGCTAAGTACATTGTGCGATTCAATGACAAACAAGGTACCATTTTCAATGCCAACAAAGAGGTTGTTTTGATAGCTCCTAGAAGAGATGATGTGTATGTCTTAGACATGTCTACTCTTTCTCAAGATGGAACCTGTCTCTTTGCCAAAGCCACTGAAACTATCAACTGGCTGTGGCACAAGAGACTCTCTCACTTAAACTTCAAAAACATCAACAACCTGGCAAAACAAAACAAGATCCTTGGCTTACCATCACTGGTTTTTGCAAAAGATAAACCATGCTCAGCCTGTGAAAAAGGTAAAACATCAAAGAGCATCTTTCAAAATAAAACGAAATTTCTCCATCAAAAGCTGCCTTTACCTCTTGCATATGGATCTCTTTGGACCAGTCAGTCCTAGATCAATCCAGCATGAGAAGTATACACTTGTCATTGTTGACGAGTTTTCAAGATACACTTGGGTATACTTTCTTTCAAAAAAGAGTCAGGCAACTGACACACTAATGTCATTCATCAGGAACATTGAAAACCAGAATGACATTACTGTTAAACTAATCAGGACTGACAATGGTACTGAGTTCAGAAATGATGAGCTTGAGAGTTTCTGTGATGAAAAGGGAATCTCCCAAAACTTTTCATCTCCCTACACCCTTGAACAAAATGGGGTGGCTGAAAGGAAAAATAGAACTCTCATTAAGGCTGCAAGAACCATGTTAAATGTCTCAGCCCTCTCAAAGCATTTCTGGACTGAAGCAGTCAAAACAACCTGTTACACTCAAAACAGGTCAATCATTGTCAAAAGACATAACAAAACCCCATATGAGATATTCAAAGGTAGACTTCCTGACATCAGCTACTTTCATGTGTTTGGATGTCCTGTGTTTATTCATAACCACAAGGATCATCTAGGCAAGTTTGATGCTAAAGCTGATGATGGATACTTTCTAGGTTACTCACTGATCTCCAAAGCCTTCAGGGTATTTAAAACAAGGAGACAACAAGTTGAGGAAACCTTTCATGTCACCTTTGATGAAAGTGTAGAAAGCATCAGGTTCACCAACACCTCAGTGGAGAAAATAGGAATTGATAACTCATCAAGATATCCTCCTGATGAGTATAACACTTAAATCAATTCCTCATACCAAGTTGATGCTGACATCTCATATTATGTCTTGCCTCACAACCTGTCACAACCAACTGTCAGTGAATTCATTGATAATCAATCAGTCCTTGCTGGGATAGGCAACACTGATCCAAATGATCAGGAACCTGTGATTCATGAAACCCAACCTGAACAAGACATCTCAACAGATGTTCTTAATGATTCTGTGGCTAATGCACCAGAACTCACTCCTGAGTCTCCAGTGACCTCCTCAAGTTCAGATCCTAGACCATAAAGTAAGTGGAAAAAATCTCAAGACATTGAGCTTGTAAACATCATTGGTGAACCCACTGAGGGCATGCTCACTAGAAGCATGGCTGCTAAGTTAATTGCAGCTTCAGCCAATGAATGTCTATATGCTGATTACCTATCAGATATAGAACCCAAAAGTGTCACTGAGGCTCTAAAACACCCAAGCTGGGTTCAGGCCATGCAAGAAGAACTTCAACAGTTTGATAAAAACAAGGTCATGACCCTGATCAAATGTCCTCAGGATGTCATAGTCTTAGGAATGAAGTGGGTTTTCAGAAACTAAACGGATGAAAATGGCACTGTCGTTAAAAACAAAGCCAGACTTGTAGCCAAAGGTTACAGTCAACAAGAAGGCATTGACTATGATGAGACCTTTGCTCCTGTTGCAAGAATGGAAGCCATCAGGATCTTCCTTGCATTTGCTACCTACATGAACTTCAAAGTTTACCAGATGGATGTAAAAAGTGCATTCCTGAATGGTGAACTCAAGGAAGATGTGTATGTTCAGCAATCTCCTGGCTTTGAGAGTAGTGAATTTCCTGACTATGTCTGCAAGCTTGATAAAGCCCTTTATGGACTGAAACAAGCTCCCAGAGCATGGTATGAAACTCTCTCAGCATTCCTGATTCAAAACAAGTTTGTCAGAGGAAAGATAGACAACACATTGTTTATCTACAGAACAAAACAAGATATGATACTAGTCCAAGTATATGTTGATGACATCATCTTTGGCTCAACAAACTACACTCTTTGCAAACAGTTTGAAAAACTGATGATAAAGAAGTTTGAAATGAGCATGATGGGTGAACTCACATACTTCCTTGGACTACAAATCAGGCAAACTGTTAAAGGAATCTCTATCAGTCAAGAGAAATACACAAGAAATCTCTTGAAGAAATATGAGATATCTGACTGTGCCTCAGTGAAGACACCAATGGTCCCTCCTAACAACCTTAGACCTGATCTCACTGGCAAGACAGTCAATCAAACCCATTTTAGAGGGATTGTTGGCTTACTGATGTATCTAACTGCTTCCAGACCAGACATACAGTTCTCAGTCTGTCTAATTGCAAGATATCAGTCCAATCCCAAAGAATCCCACCTCACTGCAGCCAAAAGAATACATAGGTACCTGAAGGGAACCCCAAGCCTTGGACTCTATTATCCAAAGTGCTCAGGGTTTGATCTCAAAGGCTACTCTGATTCTGATTATGCTGGCTGCAACATGAACAGAAAGAGTACCTCAGGGTCCTGTCAATTTCTTGGAGGAAAACTGGTTTGTTGGAGTGCTAAAAAGCAACAATCAGTGGCTATGTCTTCAGGTGAAGCTGAGTATGTGGCTGCTGCAGGATGTTGTGCCAATGTTTTATGGATGAAAAGTCTACTCAGTGACTATGACATCCATTACAAAATGGTACCCATCTTCCGTGACAACACCAGTGCAATTGCAATCTCCTACAACCCCGTCCTTCATCAAAGAACCAAACACATTGATATCAGATATCACTTCATCAGGGACCACATAATGAAAGGAGACATAGAACTCCATTTCATCCCTACTGAATATCAACTAGCTGATATCTTCACCAAACCCTTGGATGAACCTACCTTCAGGAGACTGAAAGCTGAATTGGAAATGCTTGACATTGAAAGTCAGGCATCTGAAAACCAATCTCAGTAAGTTCTCTGAAATGGTTCATCCTCCCTGAACTATACCCACAAGAAAACCTCTCACTGAATGAGTAAGACTCATTCAGGGACCCTGACTATAGATATTGAGCATTGAATGAGTAACTAAATGCACCAAGTATCAGTTACTTAAATGTCCTAGGTTGGTAACCTTACCAATTTAATAAAGGAATATATGTCTCTTTGTCTTACTGTCATCCATGTCAAGGGTCGCTCAATTACTTACCTCACCCCACTTGGTTATTAAATGCTTCTCCTCACATGAAATATCCTAAGGATATTTTATTACTGTAAATTGCACTTTTACTGTGCACTGCAACTGTTCCCATGATAAACATGATTTTACTGCGGGTAGTGGAGGGTGGCATTAAATGTGGAAATTCAAACGCTTTCAAAAACCGACTTTACAAATCCACAAATATGCACAAACTACCCCTCTAAACACACTATAAATACCCTCACAAAATCCTTATAACACACACAAAAGATTTCTGCTAACAAAACTCTGTCAAAATCTCTTTTCAAACCCAGAAATCTTTATGTTCTTCAAATCCTTTTCTGAAAAATATTCTCTGTAAACCTTTACAAAAGTTTTTCATCACAACTTAAGAGATTTAAAAACCTTTGATAGTTCTTGTCAAGAAAGTTTTTTTTCAAAACCCTAAAAACCTTTTAATTGAAATGGCAAGAACACAATCTCTTCAGTTTGCAACAGAGTGGGTAGGGGATCTCAGTAACGTTGAATTTAAAACAAATAATGTCATAGGCAATTTTGAATATCCTCAAACTGTCCCAGCCTATAAGGACATTATAAATTTTTTGTTTAACTGCCCACTGAAAACGGCCTTTGTTCAGTGTCCCTTTATTCTGTACCAAAACTTCCTTAGGGAGTTTTGGGCAACAGCCACGGCCTATGACCCGTCACCCTCAACTAATGAGACAGACCTAAGACCTCTCAGGGAGTATCTCATTAAGTTTAGTCTTTTTAATGGGGAAAGGTCAGTCACCCTGGATTACAAAACTTTTTGCACCTCAACAGGGTTAGACTACAATAAAGGTGTTTATGTCGCCCATCCTGAACCCTCCACAGTGAAGGATGGGTTAAAACAAATAGTTTTGGATCCAATATTTTTGGACAAGACCCCAGTCACTAAAAGTTCATTTCCCGTGGCTTGGAGGATCCTGTTCACTTTTGTGATTCAGGTTCTCGGCGGGAACCACTCATCCACTGAACAAGTTAATTCTATTCAGTTGATGATGGCATACTGCCTGATGAATGGGGTCAATGTCGACATGGGAGAGATCATTTACAGTGATCTCGTAACAAAGCTACTGAGCATAACTAGGGCGAAATACGTTTCGTACCCTAGGTTTGTCTCATGTACTTTGCAAACGTTACTGGGTTGTAATTATTGTCAGGAGTACAAATACACTGCTTTACCTAGTACCCTGAGCCAATCTAATTTTCAAAAAGACCCATCCCTAGTCACTGATATTGTTTTGACGGCCCACATGGTTGCTGTAAACAACCAGAGGGAATCAGTGTCTCCTAACCCTGCTCCTAAAAAGAGAAAGGGGAAGTCTCAGACTGGGACTAAAACCAAACCTAAGTCTCAGGGCCCTGAGGCTTCAGGAGCACAGCCCAAAAGGCAAAAGAAGCCCCAGACTAATCTGCCACCCAAAGGAGACCAAGCATCATCCACCCTGGTGACAACGAAGGACACTGATAAATCACAATCAGTGCCCTTGGTCCCAACTATTACTCCCCAAGATCCAGAGGGAAACAAACAACCCGCTTGTAGGGGAGCGTCTTCCACATTGCCCAGTGATGACATTAGCAAATCAAAGCCTTTGTCTGAGGGCACACTGAATGATCCCAAAGACTCAGAGGGAACCATGCAACCCGCTGATAGGGATATCACCTTCACTGACTCTGCTAAAGGCACTGGGAAAAACCCATCAGTGTCTTAGGGGTCTCAGGGGGACAAAGACTCGGAGGGACAGGAACAACCCGCCGATACGGAACCCAAAACCAATCCTGACTCCAGAGAAGGCACTGGAAAACTCCCACCAGTGTCTGAGGGGTCAAAGGGGGATACAGACTTAGAGGGAAATATACCACCCGCTGATATGGAACTCATCACCAACCCCTTGTTGACTTTTGCTGATGTTACTGGGATACGTTTCTCTGATGAAGAACCTGCTGAAAGTGAAGATGTTATTTTATCAGCAGGGGAAGAAGTGGACGCTGAGGTTCAATCTGAACAAGAACCCAAGCCTGATCCACAGGAGCATACTGAATCACCATTTCAGCCTGACAATAATGACTCTGACTCCTCTTCCTCCACTGATGAATTCAAAAGATTTGAGAATGTTCTTCCACTCACTGAAAGGCAGCTAGTTCAGTGGATCACCAAAGCTTCAAGGAAGCTATACTCCTGGGTCACTAAAACATTGTGGGAACAACACACTGAGGCTGGTACCAATTATGCAGATCTGAAAGCTGAGGTACAAGCCTTTGATGAAAACGTTCATGAGCACAGGGATCTGATGTATGACACTCTTCACAGACTGGATGACAACTTGGCCAACTTTCTCAGGCACCTTCATGGTGAAGGCACTAAGATAGATGAAATCAGTGAATTTGTCAAAGAAGACCCAACGCTGAACTCTAAAGTTGTGAAGGCTACTGAGGCCTACTTGAAACAATCCTCCATCCTCACTGAACTGATCGAAATGCTCCAATCTGCAAATTTTCAAGGTCTTCAATATTCAGTCCAGTCTCTTCAAGCTACATTGGGCTTTGTGAATACTCAGGTGGCTACTTTGGCTCAAGCATTTTCTTCCTTGGCCTGGAATCTCGGGCCCAGAATGACTGCTTTGGAAGTATCTCAGGAAAATTTAGAAATAAAAGTCACTGGTATTCAAACAGATACTTTAGATATCAAGGCGATGATCACTTAAATTTATCAGGATTTCAAGGGTCAAGCAGCTCCGTCCCCCTCAGCACCCACACCAACTCTTGCTCTCACTGACGCTCCGGCAACAGTTGAGGGGGAGAATACTGCTGAAGAAACTCCTCTTCACATTGAGGGGGAGCCAACACCACCAATATCTGAAACTCCAATATCATCATCACCACCAGTCCCAGCTGTACCTATCTCATCAATCCTACCACCAACATCAACAACAACAACAATGACAGTGATCACACCAATAACAACAACAACACCGCCCCAGGTAGCATCTTCTTCTTCAGGCCAGGACAAAGGAAAAGGCATAATGACGACACCACTTGAGCATGAGAAGATTCCCTTTAAGATCGGCAACACTGAGTACCTGCTCATACCACAACAGCTAAGTTCATACCTTGCTAAGGAGGAAAGGAAAAAGAAACTTGCTGAAGAGGAAAGAAAGAGAAGATAAGCACTGGTACAAGTAGTTGCTGAGGAAGCTGAAAACATTGGAATAGAAGCTAAGAAGCTTGAAAAGGGTCAGGCAGGACAGAAGTTCAAGGATGCTCAGGCAGCAAAAATGGCTGAAATGAAAAAGCAGTTGGAAGAAAAGAACAAAAGAACTGCAGCCATCAGGAAAGCAAGAATTGACCATTACAATTGGACAATGACAAGCAGAAGACTGCCTGAGAAGATCACTGATGTCAAAATCATTCCCAGGTCTAAACCACTGGCAATGAACGTCTACAGGGGGGATGATAAAAGACATTTCGAGGTTCATGATCCCCTAAAATTAACTGACTTTGGGATCACTGAACTCGATGAACTCGGTCCAATAATTGAAAAGAAGCAAAATGCGGTGGTTAAGGAGCTGATGAAGATGCTCAGTAAAAGGTATGAAAGACTGAGGGATGCACCAGCACAACTGGGGATTCAGCCTGCCTTAACTGCACCTCAAGGATCTCAACCACAATCATCCACTGGCAAAAGAAAAAGAGTTGAGTTCCAGCCTGAGATTAAAGTGCCTGGACTAGAATGCAACTGGGAGCTGCCTGAAGGTGTGAAACTCGTGAATTGTCTGGTAATTGAAAAGCCTGAAAGAGGGCTATTCCACATTGATGTCTATGGAAACCCAGCATTTCAAAGATGGAGTGACATTGATCAGGCAGGTGTGGCTGCAATACTAAGCTATATACCAGTGGCCTCTCAAATTCAGACTCCTGCAAACGTCAGGTTCTGTGCAGACCTAAACGCCAAGATAAGAGAGCACCCTGACAGAGAAACACTCATCACCAAGAAAGTAAAGCTTGAAGCACTGGGAATCCATCTGGACTGACATCATTTTCATTATCTTTTGTACTAGTGATAGGAAACTTGTAATTTGATCAATAAACGATGTATGTTTTGTTAAAATATTCAGTGTTCCTTATTGTATTCATTAGTACATTCAGTGTAAGAAGAAGCCATTTGCTCACTTACACTGATCAAACACTTAGGCTATTTGTATATCCAAATAGGGGAGACTGTTGGGTTCAGTAAATACCCAAACCCTTAATCTAAGATTTGAATAGAAAATAACCTAAGTGCTTAGACCGTTAAACACTAACAGGTCACTGAGTGCATAGTCTCTCAGTGAGCCATCTTCAGGATGCTTAGTAAGAGACAGAAGAAGTATCTCCACTCAGTAAGGCGGAACTTAAAGGGTGAAGACTGAGTCAAGAAGAAGATGGTGGATTCAGTAATTGATGACAATAACTTACTGAATCCCTCAAACTTCTCTCCAACTACAAACACTGAAGACAAACTAAAACTGAAGACTGAAGACTATGAAGACTGAAGAATGGGTGGGACAAAACGGTTATGCTTGAAGCGATAAAGACGGAATACTTATCTTCAAGAAGTCAACCTTCCCTAAAAGGCTCAGCATCAGTACTGACATGAAGAAAGAGACTTAGTCCCTTTAATATAGTCTTTGTAAACAGAGACAAAATACATCAGTATTTTGTATTCTGCAAAATTGTCAGTTTGTCACTTAGGAAAGAGTTAAAACTCATACTTGTATAAATAGCATAAGAGATGGAGTGAAATTTTAAGCTTGTGAATTGTAAAAACACACATACACGCAAGCCATCTTTTACTCCTCCAAATACAACTTAATCCCTGAGATAGCTCAGCGGGTACTTGTAGTTGTGCTCAGACTTAGCCTGAGCTTAGAGAGGAGTTGCAAACACTTTTTCATTTCAATCCCTAGTATTGTTCCGCAAGTACTAGGGTATCGTATTCTTCTGATTCATTTCTAATAAGAATATGACGTTGAAAATTACTCTTGTGTTTTATTTATATCTTTTCAGTCATTGATTCACTAGTAGTCTTTGTTTACTTTACTTAAACTGTTTTAATACATTAGTGAATAGGGAACAACATCAAGACACTCAAGCTGGTGGAAACGCACCCGACGACGTCACAAATAAAGGGCGACACCGTCCCTCCAAATGCGACGGCTCAGAAGTGAAATTGCTATTTTGTACCTGACAGCGTTAGGCTTTAAAGAGTAGGGCGTCACAACTCAGACGACCTAGATCCAGATTCAGACGGCGTCACAACCCCAACATGACGCCGTCACAAAGTTGACTTGGTTAAGACGAAACCCCAATGACGGCGATCCGACGGCGTCAAAATTAAAGAGTGACGCCATCGCAGTTGTAACTCTATATATAGAATTCGAATTTTCAGACTTTAAAGGAGGTAGAATTGTGGATTAAAACCTAAAAACGATTTTTGGTTGTCTTGGGTAGTATCTTAGGGTTCTCATACCCTATTGTACATCAAGATAAGTAATCTACTTCATTGATTTCATTATGTCTTCGATTGTATGTGTGTATGCTTGCATGTTTACCATGTCCAGCTAAATTACTTGTGTGTTTGCCTGGATCTATGAAACCTAGTTATTTAATATTGATTGGTTGTCTCTTTTCTTAATTGTAATTGGCTTAGGAGTGCAGTAGGCCATCGTTGTGTTTAATGATTGAGTAATCTTTGTAAACATTAGTTTATAATCGCCTAGAGTTATTGTAGGCTAAAAATCTAAAGATAACCTTAGAGTTAGTTTATAAATCCTAGAGATTTTGTAGGCAATAACCTTAAGGTATCCTCAAAGAGTTAGGGAAAAAAGCATACCCTACGACCTTAGAAGACACAACGCGTTAAGAATAAGGACGTGACAATTCAACCATCAATAAAAGATAACTAGACACATTTTTAATCATCATACGAGCACACATCAATTAGACATAGACTACCCCTTAGCTTAGTAAATTAGACTAGATAATAGTAGAGTAATCGGTAGAAATACCACCCCCCAAATCCAATACCCCGAGATTCGTACCTTTCAAATTTTCTAAAAAATATAAAAAAGATAAAAAAATAATCTTCCTCAACCCCAACCTTAGCGTAGTAATTTCTCACTAGCATTCTTATTCCCCTAGAGAACGATATCAATCCCGAGGCTTACCTTAATACTACACTAAAACGATTAGGTTCACTGCCTAGGTGGTTGAAAAACTTGCTCAAAGAAAAGGAAGTTTCCTTTAACCCCGAAAGTGCGTTGTACGCGTGTCAACAATGAACAGGTGCTTTGGACATTCGACAAGTGTATATGTAGCAGAAGTTGAGTTGGCCTCTGTAAGAGTTCGCGATGCTTTGTGACCATGTTAACGAAGTAATTATATATTCTAGAAAATTTTCCCATGGAAACCAAAAAAAACTTTATTTTTTTTCTATGTTTATGCAATAACATATAAGGTTACTATGTATTAGTTGCTAGAAAGGGACCTGACGTTACATATAAGGTTTAAACTAAATATATACGTTGATGTTTATGTAGCTGCTACATAAACAAAAATGTATTTAGGTTACCTGCTAGAAAGAAGCCTAATGTATTTAGTTTAAAATATATAGTAACCTTATATGTTATTGCATAGTAACCTTATATAGTAACCTTATATATATTTAGTTTAAAATCGGTGCAGCAAGGTATACATTTTGGTTTATGTTTATGTAGCAAGGTATACATTTTGCTTTATGCAGCAAGGTATTACTTGCTAGAAGGGGACCTGATGTTTATGTAGCTGTTAACGTCATATAAGGTTTATGTAGCTGCTAGATGATTGAAATAACAAAGTAACCTTATATGTTTATGCCATTTTGGTTTATGTAGCTTTTTAAACATATGTGTGGAAAAGCCTAATGTATTTTGTTTAACATCGGTGCAGCAAGGTATCAGAGACCTGACGTTACCTGCTAGATGACTGAAAGTGCACAGAAAAGGTTCCCGCCAGTAAGTTTTACTCACCATCATCTGTAGTTTTGTCAATGCTTTACATGCTCTATGCTCTAAAGTAATAACAAAGTAAAGAACATCTTAATCAAGTTTGATAGTATCTCAGTTTTTGTTTCTAAGGAGTACAAATGTTCTATTTCAGGAGATTTAATTTGGGAAAAACTACCAAATCAGCTTGCATCTTAGTTATGGTTATAGGCTGCTCGCGAAGGTGGAAGTAGTGCCGGATAAATACAGATAATATTGCAGTTTTCATATCTGTGGAGTACGAAAGAATGCCTTAGGTGTAGGGCGGGTGGGTGGATGAGAACATAAACCAAAATCGCGCCTTTCTCAGTTGGATAAGTGCATTGTTGGAACTGGATTGGTAGGCCAGGCAGCTCTAGATTCAGGGGCTCTTGCTATAGCCGAACACGAGGGAAAGATTATTTATACCGATACTGACAAGATCCTTTTATCAGGTAATAGGGATATCGCAACTAGCAGCCACAAAGCACGGTATCGAAAAACCGCGGCGGGTATTAAACACTTGTTTAGAATGATATATGAGATACATCATAATCAAAGATATACTTTTAAGTAATCATAAGTAAATATTACCGAGTATTAATATAAACAAGTTTTGAGAAAATAATGTGTTGTTAGCTGCAAGAATGTTTAGTGCAACAAAGAACAGAAGCAAAGAACCACCTTTATTTATAGTATTTTTTTTAACGCAAAATATTTTTTTAAATCCTGATAAATGATTGTTATTTATTTGAGCATATTATTTGAGACAGATCTTTACTTGAGTTAGAGCTCATACTATAATGAAAACCATGCAGTTGTTAATCGATATATATTTCGAGGGTTGGTTATTGTTATTAGGCTTAACCCATCTAGAATGATTATATTGTAATTATATATAGAGTAAACTGCAAGAATCACCCCTATCTCAAACCTCTAGCATTAAACATCCCCAAGTCCATAAACCTTTGGCATTAATCATCCCTGAGCACTAACGTCGTTAGTTTTACCCATTAAGTGTTAAATAATATTTGCCCATTAGTCCCCCCGTTAATATTTTTTGCACCGTTAGTCCTCATTTTACGTTTTCGTCT
The DNA here is from genome assembly GCA_019973895.1 of Chrysanthemum seticuspe. Lineage (NCBI taxonomy): Eukaryota > Viridiplantae > Streptophyta > Magnoliopsida > Asterales > Asteraceae > Chrysanthemum > Chrysanthemum seticuspe. The sequence continues at coordinate 54,025,157 of BPTQ01000003.1, forward strand.
GTTTTTTACGTTTTTGTCCATTTTTACTCGTTTTCGTTCGCTTTTTATCCGTTTTTGTCATTTTTTTATATGTATTCGTCCATAATTTTTTACGTTTTTAACGCTCTCGTCAAATTTTTTTACGTTTTCGTCTGGTTTTTCTTTATGTTTTTGTCCGTTTTACTCGCTTTTATCCGTTTTTATATGCTTCGTCCGCTTTTTATCCGTTTTCGTCCGCTTTTTATCCGTTTTTTTAAGTTCTTGTCCCTTTTTTTTTTTATGTTTTCGTCTGTTTTTTATGTTTTTATTGGTTTTCGTCCGTTTTTATATGTTTCGTCAGCTTTTTATTCGATTTTTTATGTTGTTGTCCGTTTTTGCGTTTTCATCCATTTTTTTGCGTTTTCATCCATTTTTTACGTTCTCGTCCGTTTTTTTTACGTTTTGTCCGTTTTTACCCGTTTTCGTCCATTTTTATATGTTTCGTCCGCTTTTTATCTGTTTCGTCTTCTTTTTATATGTTTTCGTCCGTTTTTTATGTTTTCGTATAAAAACGGACGAAAACAGATAAAAAGCGGACGAAACATATAAAAACGGACGAAAACGGGTAAAAACGGACAAAACGTAAAAAGCAGACGAAAACGTAAAAAAACGGACGAGAACATAAAAAACAGACAAAAACGTAAAAAATGGACAAAAACGCAAAACGGACGACAACGTAAAAAAACGGACGACAACGTAAAAAATGCACAAAAACGTAAAAAAATGGACGAAAACGCAAAAACGGACGACAACGTAAAAAAACGAATATAAAGCGTATGAAACATATAAAAACGGACGAAAACCAGTAAAAACAAACAAAAACGTAAAGAAACATACGTAAACGTAATAAAAAGACAAAAACATAAAAAACGGACGAGAACGTAAAAAACGTAAAAAAACCCGGACGAAAACAGATAAAAAGCGGACGAAAATAGATAAAAAAAAACGGACGAAAACAGATAAAAAGCGGACGAAAACGGATAAAAAGCGGACGAACCATATAAAAACGGATAAAAGCGAGTAAAACGGACAAAAACATAAAAAAACAGACGAAAACATACACGAAAACGTAAAAAACGTAAATAAACGGACGAATACATATAAAAAACGGAGAAAAAGCGGACGAAAACGAATAAAAATGGACAAAAACGTAAAAAACGGACAAAAACGTAAAATGAGAACTAACGGTGCAAAAAATATTAACGGATGGACTAACGGGAAAATATTATTTAACATTTAACTGGTAAAACTAACGACATTAGTGCTCAGGGATGATTAATGCCAAAGGTTTGTGGACTTGGGGATGTTTAATACTAAAGGTTTGAGATAAGGATGATTCTTGCGAAAATACACAAACCACAAAGGTGATTTTTGCAGTTTACTCTTATATATATTGTAATTTTTCGTTATGGGTTGTTTCAGCAGAAACATTTAGCATATGACACTCTTAGTCGTTACAAGGCTTGTAGCGAATGGTAGCACATAGTTATCTGATATTGATGTTGATTAGACTTTTTGTCTGATTTTTAAATCGGCTACTATTAAGATTGTCATTAGTCTTACTACTCCTCGACATTGGCCTATTAATCAGCTTGATGTGAAGAATGCATTTCAACATGTTGATTTATCTGAGACGGTCTATATGCATCTGCCTTCGGGTTTTCGGGACTCACAACATCCTGACTATGTTTGTTTACTGCAACGCTCTCTTTATGGCCTTAATCAGGCTCATCGTGCTTGATTTCAACGATTTGTTGCATCAATTACACATGTTGGTTTTTATTATAACTGTTGTGACTCATCTTTATTTATTTATAGAGAGGGGATCGCTTTTTTAGTGTTATATGTTGATGCTATTGTCTTGACTGCTTCCTTTGAGGTTTTGTTACAGCAGATTATTACTTCTTTGCATCAAGAGTTTTCCATGACTGATCCTGGTTTTCGCTTAATTACTTTTTGGGTATTTTGGTTTTGTGTGATTCGTCAGGGATGTTCTTATCTCAGTGTAAATATGCTGCTGAGATTTTTGAGAGAGCTTATATGGTTGGTTGCAACATTAGCTGCTTTTGGAGGGGACATTTTAAGGCTTTTTGCGGGGACATGTCCCCGCCGAATACTTTCTGCGGAGACATGTTCCCACCGAAAGTTCACCGCTATAACTCTCTCGCTGATTCTTTTGGCGGGGACAGTTTCACACTTTCTGCGGGGACATGTGGGACCCACAGCGTGGCACTACTTTCGGTAGGGACACGTCCCCTCCAAAAGTATTATTCAATGTTGTGTTTATAACCTAATTAAGGGATTATATTAATTAATCTACATTTTCTGCGTGGATATGTCCTCGCCAAAAGTTTGTAATAAATTTGTGATTCAGAGTTTCGGCGGGGACATGTCCTCGCTAAAATTCTAATATTAAAATTTTGATTTACACCTTCGGCGGGGACATGTCCCCGCCAAAAGCCTTTACCCATTTTGCAGCATATTGCTACAAAATGGGTAATTTCTAAATTTTTTCGGAAAAAATCTACACCATAATAACCTGCTTTGCAGCATATTGCAACCTGTTTAAACAATAATCTACACCAAATTCGCTAAACATAATATCTTATATATCAAAATTCGCTAAACATAATCCAAATTCGCCAAAACGGTTCAAAAACCGTTATTACATGATCATCTACCAACCATCCATAATATAGCTATCCGCAAATGGTCCAAAACTATACGCATAATCCATTTAGTAGGGATCCTAAGTTCCTAACACATAATGCACATAAACACATAATAATCCATGTTAATCTCCACAAACATGTCCATAACCCAAAAACAAACATAAACAGACCCATAACCTACACCCCACTCCCCCCACTCCCCTCCTCGGTATCTCGAGACTCACCCTGTGGAGTAGCACCTGATTTCGACTTACCCTATGGAGTAGCACGTGATCCCGAGCCGCCCGACATGTCACTAGTTAGCCGATCGACCCAACTTGGCTAGGACTTCAAAAACTCCATTATGTGATCCACCTGAGTCCCTCTGGTATTAAGGTCCTCGGCTTGTTTCTACACGGTTTCTTGAAGGGAGGACACGGTGGCTTGCTCACGAGCTCGGGAGGCACTGAAGGTCGTCTTCACACCACCAACGATCACGAGGCACAGAATCTCGCGGTCATAAAAAAAAAACAAGAAAAGTAATATATATAAGCCGTGATGCATTATATTTCATTAAAGTGAGTGAGTTTGAAAATAAATTATACTTACATATCTCGCCTCAGACAATTGGGACTCAAAGACGTCGCCTCTAGTATGGTTCCGCCTGTATAGCTCGATCAAGTCATTAGCAACCGCGGATTCGGTGGCGCTAGTCAACTATTTAGAAATAAATTCAATAACGACTCACCCAACATCATATATATATATATATATATATATATATATATATATATATATATATATATATATATATATATAGAATCTAGATCAAATAAGATCAAACTTAAAGTTGTTAAAATGAGTTCAATCTAAAATTTGACAAGTGACACTATTCTTATAACAAAAATAATTTTTTTATTAGCTACAACTAAAAATGTTAAAGTTTTGATAGATTTCTTTTTAAAATTTACGAAACCTAGGTGATACACTTTGATTTGAAGTGTAATGTGTATCAGGTTTTTGTATGTGTATCAGATTTTGGAATATTTATTAGTGTAATGTGTATCAGGTGTACCACTAATTCAAACTCATGTATCATTTGGTTATTAGTTTCTAAAATGTTAATTTGTATTAAAATATTATATTTTTGTGTATTATTGCTAAAATTGTTATTTATAAATGTTTTAGTGGCTTTTTAGAGTTGATCTTATTTTTACAACTTTAAGTTTGATCTCACATTAACCCTCCCCTATATATCTTTATATATATATATATATATATATATATATATATATATATATATATATATATATATATATATATATATATATATATATATATATATATATATATATATATATATATATATATATATACATATATATACATATATATATATTTATATATATATATATATTTATATACATAGACTGAGGATCATGTGCGGATTTTTAATTTTAGTGCGGACGTACGGACAAATCTGGACCGCCCATTCCAGATCTGATCTTTACTTTTTGTTAAAAAGTCAAGTTCTGCGCTAACTTCACGGTACCAATTGACCATGTAAAAGATTTTTTTAATTATTTTCCTTTTGAGTGATCCTTACTATTGTTACCTTCTTTCATTTTTTTTTTTATTTTTTCAGATTTTTCTGTGCAATTTTTGTTTTTTTGATTATGAGTTCTACCCTGATATTAACGATATTATGAGTCCTACTGTGATATTATGAAACTGTGATATTATAAAATGGTGATATTATAAAACCAACTGTGATATTAAGTTTTTTTACATGTAAAAATGAACCGTGATATTAAGAAACATATGATAGTTACTATGATAATAACAATTTTATTAAAAAAACATATGATAGTTACGGTGATATTAACAATTATATTAAAAAAAGAAAAAAAGTTTATGTGATAGTAAAAAGGAACCGTGATATTAATACTTTTTTATTAAAAAAGTTACGATGATATTAATAATATTAGTAAAAAAACAAAAAAGTACTGTGATATAAAAAAAGTTAGTGTGATACTAACAATTTGTATTTAAAAAAAAAGTTTATGTGATATTAAGATCCGATCTTGACTTTTTTACAAAAGTCATGATCTGATCTCGACTTTTTCAAGATAGATCTTGACTTTTGTAAAAAAAGTCTAAATCAGACCTTAATATCACAATACCTTTAATCACCCTTTTTCAGCGATTCTTAATAATTTATCACCCTCTTTCTTTTTATAATTTTTTCAGATTTTCTCGATTTTTTTTAAAGCTACTATGATATTTCCGCACCATCCCTACTATGATAAAACTCTCTCTCTCTCTCTCTATATATATATATATATATATATATATATATATATATATATATAGTTAGGATCAAATAAGAAGAAAAATTAAAATGAGAATGATAAGAAGAAACCACAATCACACATTTTAGATGTACCTATTAAAATTGATACATCTTCCCTTGAAAATCTCTCCCTTATTTTTAAATGTGTGGCTAGAAATTATTCTTATTATTTTCATTTTAGTTTTTTTCTTACCGGATCCCTTCCATATATATATATATATATACACACATTATATATAAGAGGAGGCATGCCACATATTATTCCACGTGGCATCCTATAATGCCATGTCATTAATCCATGTCATCATTGAATACATGTGGCCATTTTTTTTAATTTGATTAAATTAACTAATTTTCGAATTATTAAATGTACTGTAAAAAAGTGTAACTAACAAGGTTCGAATATGAGATCTCTACTAACAATAACAAACATCTCAACCACTAGAACAATGGAACTTTTGATATTCTCTTTTCAAATCAAAATTAATAAAGCCATATAAACTATTATTTCAACAATAATATATATTCCTTAAATATAGCTTTGGTTAATTATAAAGATTTAAAAAAAAATCCGGGAAACAAAAAAAGGTACGCCTCTTTTTTCTCAAACCCTAATATCTGTTTTCTTCGTGAACTCATAATATTTTGCAGGTTTGATGTCTGTTTTGTTTTGTTTTGTTTCTTTTGTCTATGTTATAGGTTGACACTAACACACAGAATAAGACGCATTCATGCATTACAAGGAAGATTCGAAGCAAGTTTAGCGAAATACAATTAAGTAGCATTTGATGATTTTGGGGATGATATTGTCCACAGTAAGCAATATTCTTAGTTTATACGATTATAATCACATAATAGTTGTGTCCCTAGATCAGAGCTCTTGACACTTTTTTGAAATAATTTTACTTTTAGTTTATACGATTATAATCACATAAGAGTTACAAGTCACATATTAGAATATTTGGTAACAAAACATCATAAGGTTGCTAGTTTCTTTTTATGTATACCTCTTGTCGCTATGATCTGTTTTGTTTTCCTCTTTTACAAATCGTTTTAGTTAGTCGTCTACCCCATTTGTGATCTCTGTTGCTGCATTACTGTAGTGATGACACTTTTATAATATGGATTTCTATGTTGTTCTTCAGGATAAATATCTTCAAAAGGTCAATTTTTTTGGACATGGCATTCCACTTCCCAGGTTTAAGCAGGTTTGTATAGTTAAGAAATAAATTATGCACATATTCTTTACAAAAGGAAGATAATGTATATGCTTTAGTTTTTTGGCCACGAAACTTGTTCGGACAGATAGAAGACCTAGAAAGTGCAATAAAAGCAGGTCAAGAATTTGGTTATCCTCTTATGATAAAGAGTAGAAGGCTAGCCTATGATAGTCGTGGTAATGCTGTTGCTAAAACTGAAGAGGCACCCACTTCTGCGATAAATGGTATCTTTTTTATTTTTCTTTGCTGTCAAAATATTAATGCTCGACTTCGTAGAACCCCCCTTTTTATCAATGGATTTTTTTTATTTGTCCAGTTGTTAATTTCTTTGTGTTTTAGGGGTTTTATTTATTTATTTATTTGTTTATTATGGTCATTTGAATAAAAAGCTTGAAACTTTGGTCTTTGTTAAATAGTGGCTGATAAGTAATGTATTTTTTTCCTCAAATACTTTTATGTTCAGTTATCAGTTATCAGTCTATCTTGGAATGTTTGTGAAAGATACTTCTATTTAAACCATTGATTTAAGCACTTACTACCCACAAAATCATATAATAATCATGTAGTGTATTTGGGTAGGTAAATAAGGCGTGTGGTATTACATAGGAGCCTATGACTGACGAATTCAATAAAAAATTATCATTTTCAGCTCTAGGAGGAGTTGGTCATGGTTTATATGTTGAACAATGGGTGCCATTTGTTAAGGTCAGAATCCATCACATTAATAGTTTCTTAGAGTTCAAATATTTCATTTATGTCGGCTGATTATTCCCCCTTGAGTGTATATTATTGGAGCTCATCAACAACATTTATATGTTTATTTTAGGAGCTTGCGGTCATTGTTGCAAGAGGAAGAGATAATTCAATATTGTGTTATCCTGCTGGTGTGACTGTACACAGGCAAGATGATATGTCAATCTCCATATGTTTATGTGAATTCGTTTTTTCTTATTGGTAGACATATTCAGTATTATTTCTTCTATTGTTATAGGGATAACATATGCCACATCGTTAAGGCACTTGCTAACGAGTCGTGGAAGATTATGAAGCTTGCAATTGATGTTTCTTATTGGTAGACATATGCGTTTATTTAATTATTGTGAATTTGAATCTTATGTTGGTTTATTTTATTTGCAGGTGGATGTTTTATTCTTTCAAGTTCTTTAGTTTTTATGTGCTTATCTCTATCTTATACATTGGAATGAATTCTGATCTATGTTCTTAACTTCAAACTTGGTTTGGTTATCATGGAAACATTTAATATTTATGTCGTTTAGTAGATCAATATTTGTGCATTCTTAAGGCAAAAATATGCATTCGAGCTTACTTTTCATACTTTTGGGTAAAATTGCATGTAATACAACCTGGGCATCAAGTAGCCTGTAGCAATTGGGTCTTTAAATCTACTTCTCCCATTGGAACACTTCTGTATTGGCTGTCCTTTTTTTAATTCTCTTTATAATGTTTATAATGTTTATTGACTTTGATTTTGATGATGATGGTTTATGTGTTGTGGCGAATGCTTGTAGCTGTTTGCGTGTTGCAGGATTAAATGGTAGGTCATGTTGGCGACGTTGGAGTTGATTGCCTTTTGAGATCATGTAAAGACTTGAAAGCTTTGAGATTGAGTAGATTTTCAAGAGTCCGTGACAATTCGCTAAAATCTATTAGAGAATAAAATAGCTTACGAAAGTTGTATTTGGAAGGTTGTTCAATCAGTGATATGGGTTTTGAGTATATACTCATGGGATTGCGGACTGGAATTTTATGCACGAATACAATCTGTCTTTGTAACCTCATTAACATAAATGGTGAGTTTGGTTATAATGACAAGTTTGATGTACTTTTTCTTGAATGGAAGTTGCTCTAACTTCATTAATGGTTGGTTGTAGTTCTCGGTAAAATCTAATTATTCAGTGGTACTTTTTGTGGCAGAGCTACCAACATGGTAAAATCACCAATACAGAAGTAGGGGACAATGTTTGGAAGACCTTTTCCCATGGTAAATTGACATTTTTCATTGGAACAAGGGTGAGGATATGGCTCCAACTATAGCAGTTGAAGGGGGGACTCTTCTTGTCAGGAAAATACCAGCCGCAGATTCACAGTAATCCCATAAAACCCACAATTATTTATTATTCACCTACTTAGATCTGTCTATATTTAGACACGAGGCTGCATATTTTAGAACTTTTGGCGTTGTTATTATGGAAATATATCCCAACATAGTTCTCATGAATTGGCTTATATTTGATTATGTGTAGGGGTAGATTGTCTGATCCATTATTCTGTTCAATGATAATGGATAAATCTGAAATTAGTGTAATCCATTCGGTGTGAAGGACTGAAGATATATTCCCTAAGAGTATCAGTAGCCTTTTATTCAGGCTTGGCGCCTTGACCCGTTGCTCTTTTTTGCTAATCATGATATACTATATTCAAGTTACTTAGACGACTTAATAGTTTCATTATGTGTGTCCTATAATAATGAAGACGCAAATGAATTCTTGGATTTTGATAAGGAAAATAAGGGTCAAAATGTCAATGAGATGCTGTTTGATAATGGTAGAGTGAACATGATGAAATAAGTGTCGCATACTCATACATCCTTCTAATGTAAGAAATGGTAGCATAAATTGAATATTAACCTCAAAGGACTTTCTAATCTCGATGCATTATTTTAATTTCCAGTTTAAAATAGAACAAAAATCAATGCATCTGAAACAAGAGACTGCACATACAAAACCAGCTTACTTAACAGATGGGGTATTTGGCATTACCCTAATAGAAAGATCATGACCAGCTCACTCATATATCATACAAAACCACTACTATCATGACTGAATTTAACATTATTGACCCATCATACATGTAAAATTTTGAAATCTAAAGAATTTTTTAAAACATAAAGCCCTATAAATTTTATGTTTTGTCACATTAAGATAATTAATTATACATTTGGGGTATTTTGATTCGATAAGGCTGTCTTTCTATCAAAATTCACATGATTCCATACTTGCTGATGATTATGATATCGACCGACTCTCCGTCCAAAATTTTCACGCTGACGATCATGCAATCAATGACACAGTCTCCTTTTCGGAGCGGCCTTGATGCCAATGCTTCAGTAATGCTCATAAATCCAGTGGAAAACCTCTTCATAAGGTTTGTTATCCATATATATAACCTACTTCTAATTCATTTAGGCATGATTCTATTTTATTAATCGTGTGGTTTTTCAACAGGTTTGTCTTTAACATATAAGGACGTGGGAGACTGTGATCAAGTTTGTAAGTATTATGGTGCTATTTTTTTGTACGAGGAGCGCCTCAAAGGTCATTATCCAACTCAAAGAGGTAAATACAACCGATGTTGTAAGAGTGGTAAAGTTAGGTTACCACTTCGAAGGTACTGTCCAGAGGTCATTAAAGAACTCTTTGAGACAGGCACTTAATGGAAATTATCCGATCTTATAACCTCATGTCCTCCATGACTTCATTTGGAGCTAATGTAGTTATATTACGATTTGAATCCAAGCCCATCTACTCCCCAAGATTGTAAATTTTATATTTTTTAAAAACAATTAAACCCTTGATGATTTACGGTTATACAAAGGATTCAACCCATTGGGTGCTTCTGATCTTTTTCATTTTTTTAAGTGCGTGACAAAAAACAGATTATGGCCTTTTGATGATCTCAAGACAACATTATCGAATATAGAGAATCAAGTTTGGTAGTAAGAATACATTATGTTTCACCCTGCGAGCATTTTCTTCAGCTTCTCTCTTTCTCTTATAGAATGTGTTGAAACAGAACCATATAACACAACGTACCTGATTCAGTGGCTGCATTGGATGCCCCTAATTGTGAAATAACTTGTGCACCAACTAAGTTTGCAAACATGGTGGCAGATTCTCTGTGGTGTTCAGTAAGTCAAACATATAGCATCTCATCAAATCTTTTATGTATGAAAGCCATCAACGTAAGGTAAATATTCAATGACTCATACAATCTAACAAGGGTGGTATATATGTATTTCTTATGTGCATATAATATGATATGTTGCAGCCATATCGAGTATTGGGTCGAGTGTGATACATTATCAGAGAAGTGGGTATTCTACATTCACGCATCATCTTATCATTATGAACTGATCTATGCCTGCACATATCAGATATACATCTGCAAATGGTGGAAATTGCACTAGTGTATTACTGAGGTATAATCATCTTCAACATGAAAGGACAAAGCACTTGCTCCATTTCAGCAAAAGAGATCAGAGGTTAAAGTAGGATCTGATCATCGCACGAAATTAACAACATATGTTTATCAACTTATAAGTAGAGTTAGCTGGTTTATGACTTTATAAAAGGGAAGACATGCTGAGGAATCATCATTAAATTCACATGAGAGTGCTAATAAAAAAACATCGTAGAGCTTTCGCTTCAATTAAGTAGCTCCTAAAAATGTTCATGCTTGCTGCAGTATGTTTGTTTGCTACATTCACTTTCTTTTTCATGTTGCCATTTACATTAATTATTTTCTGTCGCAGCTAACCTGTTTATTTAATTGTCTGAGAAGGAGAAGTGGTATCTACTATCTACCCAAAGGGGTAATAATCTCTTGAGTCATTATATTTTGCGTAAATGATAAGCTTTGTCATTGTACTACGTTTTCGTTCATTTAGGCTATTGTACCTCTTATTATGATTTTATTAGTCACTAAACGTTCCAAAAGGTATGCATTTAAGTCACTATACTTTCTTTACTGTTTACCTAAATCATCATATTGTGACAGTTTAACTTAAAAATCCAGTTGCTCATGAACAGAATAGCTAATTATGAAAATAGTGATATTCATTCTCTTATACAGAAAACAAATAAATAGAATACTATATTGATATAATTGTAATATTTTTTTCAAATAGGATCGTCTAGAAAATCATAAACCCTCTAGGCAAATTATAAATAAATTTGACATTTCATGTAAACCAATAAAGTGGTACATGTCTATTAAGTCTTCAAAAGAGTGGAGATTATGCCTTCATTTTCAGTGGGGGCTATGTGAGACCAATAATTATGAGACAAATCCAAAAATCCATTTCAATCAACACAATTACAATAATTAGGAGACAAATTCAAAAATCCATTTCAATCAACAAAATTACTTTACCTTTAGTAAAAGCTTTTTAAGATTCTATCAGCCATTATAGTGAAAGCTTTTTAAGTATCATTTATGTAGGTAAGTGTTTAAAATTTCATTTAATACCGAACTAATATATCAAGGTGACTAGAGTCTAAGAAGAATTGACTGATTGCAGAACAAACTACGGGATTGATTGAATTTAAGTTGTCTATGAATGATCATGAATTAAATCCTCTTTAGAGAAATTGTGAGATTTTAGATTTATATCCAAATCAAGGGATGGATGAAACATGAAAGTATGACATTGTATTGAGGAATTAAGCTTAACCAGGTGGTTGGAATGTATGAAGGGTGCAGAATGTATGCCAATTTTACCTTATTCTAGATAGCCATATATGATGTAAGTATCCCTTAGTTTAATTAAACATCTTGCACCAGATAATTAATAGCATGTTTGATTTGAAGGTTGATGTGAACTCAAGTTGTTTCCTTTATATTATCGTTTTTTAAGCATGGAAGTCAGAAGGTCTCCAAGATTAGTATTTCAATAGTATTTCAATATTAGTATCGTTTTTTATTTAATTAATAGCATGTTTTATATAAATTGACTGAATTTGACTTCATTTATCCTCAACCACTGCCTTACCTTTAGCTCGACTCACCAACCAGTCTCCATCCCTTCAGTTAATACCGAACACAGTATTGTCATTGTTCCATGTGCTAACCCACCCTGGTGGTGTGTCACCATTTCCAACTGCACCTGTTACTCTAGTTACAGCCTTAAGTACACATGTTGGAGACAATCCACGATGAACCCCTAAACATATTGTGAGTTGAGTCTGTACCAAGTTCAAAAAAGTCAATGTGTACGCCTTTCCGAATAAACAATGAAGACTATTATTTTTTAATTGGTTTTAAGAAAAACCTCTCTTCAAGTCTTGGCTCTGCAACGGGACGGTAGCATGGTAATTTTCCATTGCCTGCTGAACTTAATTCTTTATTCTATTTTCAGTCATCACTTACAATTAATAAGATTACAGTTAAAAATCAAAGAACAGTGTTTCCTCCAAATCTTGTACACTTACTTGATGGTACACACAGATGATGACCGCCTTTGGTTGTAGAGATGTTGGATTGCGTTTTGCAGGTTCGTCCAAATATTGTTTTTCCCTTGGTTTATTAGAATTTGGAACAAATTTAATGTCATAAATTCATAATATTGCTTCTATCTGACAGTAGTTAATGATTTCTTTTGGACACATCCACGTGATATTGACCAGATGAATGTCATACTAAGAGAAAAATATGTAGAACTCTATAGCACATCGATACTTGAAAATGTAACCATTTCACTCTGAATGGTCTTTTTGCCCATCAATACTCATAACAACCCTGATTAGTACTCATACAACCCTAATTATTTAAACATTAAACCTAGGTTTTCACGTTTTCTTAATCTTGCCAGCTACTTAAAAACTTTCAATCAATATATGTGATGTGGTCATCCATCTTGAGGATTATGATGCAAAGATGATCACACGTAGTTGTTGAGAACGTTAGCTTAGTTTGCAGGTTCATGAAATTGTTTTTCTGTAAATGTAGTATCAATAATGTAAAATACATATAATGATGGACGAGGTGATATTAGTCATTACATAAAGTAATATTTCTCAGAGAATCAGAATTTTCTAAACACTCGCTCACCATTTTAATATCCCAGTGTTACAATTTTTAGAGAACATTAGCACTTTTGAACATATCTCATAACACCCATTTATTACAATAATATGATTCTGATTTTAGTATCACATCATGAGTTTGAAAAATAAGTTTGTATAACAGCTTATTCCTTCTTTTTTATTTCTTAAATGAATGTACAATACCAAGGCTTCTTGTGTTACAGCTCAAGTAACCATCTTTTTTGGTGGAATGGTGAATGTTTATATTGATATCTCCCCGAAAAGGTATATAATCTTTTCTTTTTCACCAGCTTATAAATTATTGATGAAAATGGCTCGGGTCTAGATATATTTTCTTATAGTTTTACTATCGAATGTAAATGTGCCTGTGTTTTAAGTCTCAAATGCGTAAGGTTGTGCAATCATATATTACTACATTAGTTTTAGAGGTTGCAAATATTAGGAGTATCCTGTACTTTTTTGGACATCTAAAGTGGTGGCCCATGTAACATGTTCTTATAATTTAGGTTCACTATTTTCTCTATTGATACATTATAATGTTGTCATATTTAATTATAGAATCAAAAGAGTATAATACAAATGGTCAAAGCTGTTTTGGGTGCTAATGAGGTAAGAGGTAAGTGTATTATGTAAAATCATCAATTTTGTATATACAAATCATATGCGTTCACGACATGTCTTGGGAAATAATTCATTTGAATCTTGGAAACACAACAGGCTTGCGGGAACAAGAGTTTGAGCGGTAGGATGTGTGCTTTCTCTGCTTAAAAGTAATGGTATAATAAAGTGGTTTTTAATAAGTTCAATACATGTCTTGAATAATAGTAGCTAAAAAAGTACCCTAATCATGTTCTTCTTCTTTTTTCAGTCATTGCTTCAAGGAATAAATCTATGATACAACAGGAGAAATAACCTTGACATGTTTCAGCTACGAGGCCAACTCTGGTGAAAGATTGTAATGAACTCATGAAAGAACTGGATGGCAAAAACCCATACAGGCTTCCGTAATAGTTAGCATCACTCGAAGGAACTACTCGATTATTCCAGCTAGCACGAAAGAAAAACAAGACTTCATCTGGTTTTATAACCCACATGCATGTTAATTTGGCTTTTGACCCTTTTCAAATGACTCATTCTTTGAAGCCGATTTTGATGGTCAAGTTGGATCTAGCCATCCTTGGATCTTGATCCTTATTAGTAAATTATCTAACCCTACAAGCACTCTAATCTCCAAACTTTTAGTACATGTATCTCTTGAACCTTTTATTCATGAATGGGTTGGTTTGGGTTGTGTTTTTTCAAAAAATAGTTTACTAAAACGCTCATCTAAAAGGAGGATGGGTCAAATTAAGACTTCAAATTCGATACATTAATGTTATGGTTCACAGTTTGTAATAAGTTAGAAAATTTGTACGTCGTGTGAAATGTGCAGCCCTTAGTTCGATTTATGAGTATTTTTTAATGTACCTATCATGAGTTTCACCTACATAATCTTATAAGGATAAGATTTGACCAAACAATCACTTTCTTTTATTTGACTGCAGTTTTCTCTTGACGTTGATATCCCATAAGCGAGAAGCTTTGTCTTCCACCCACAAAGCTCTCCAACCTCCTCATCTGATCCTGATGAAACAACCTTTCATCCAGCCTCTTGATTATCTTCTTAGCATCCCTCTTTTCCTCAGAATTCCACCTCTTCTTTGACCCAATACCTTGGTTAATGTCCTTTAACCGATATGCTAACCCATCACGAACCAACTTCAACGTGTGATCGCAGAACTTATGAACCTCTTTGTACGCCATGAAGCAGTTGTGGTGAAGTTCACTGTGGTAAACAACTTCAAACTTTGGTTTCTTCAAAATGGTAAACTGAGATAGTTGGTTTATGTCGGGAAAGTGTAGCAACGGTTTTGTAAGGTTGACTTGCTTCTGATAAGATTCGACTACAAGCTGGAGATCTTCAATACGTTCCTGGATCACTTTGCTTCTAATGAATATCTGTAAGGCTGTGATGTACTAGAGCTGAATGTTGGTGGAGAATTGTCTCATCCGACCTTGTACCTCAGCAAGATACATGTCTTCGATGTCGTTGAGCGACAATCTCGAAAAATCAGCCTCAGTGAAATCATATTCCTGTTCATCTTGGTGTTTGACTTTGATTTCCTTCAAGAATGAATAATCTCATTTCGTAGCCAAAGTGGCATTCATGATCGCAAAAATCTTCTTATCACTAAACACCTCCTTGTTTGACTTTAGAACTTGGCAGCTTCTGTAATACAGACTTCTCCTTGGTGGCCAATGGTGAACTTGTCAACGAACATTCTGGTGGCCTCTTCTTCGATGGCAACATTGGTGGAGAAGACTGCTGCTGGAATGTTGAAGGTAAGTGATGTAGCGTACTTCTTGCTGATGTCGCTACCGTGCTGAAGAAACTCTAGGTCATTGTTGAAGAAGTAGCGGTAAGGTATCTTTGGTTGCTCTGTTCGGCCAATGGTTGGTAGCGGTTTAGTCCAGTTAGTGTAATATGGAGTGTTATCCTTTCTTGAGAAGTTGATATTCGATTCGGGGTTGAGCCAGTCAATGTTGTTAGACATGGCTCATGCAATGTTGTCGAGATGGTATTCAACTTCAACAGCACTGCCGGAACTGTCTTTTAGCAATTGGAATACATCGTTCTTGATCCGGCTTAACTCCCCTTTCGTCATCTTCTTAACCTTAAACTTGTCCTGGATAATCTATACTTGTTCCATAGTACGACCATCTACCAGTTCTTGACCTTCCAGAAACTGAGGCGTGGCATCAACTAACTTGCTAAACCAGTCATACTCTGCAGTGTCATCTTCATCCAACCAGGAGACGACTGAGCTTGATCTCTTCTTATTTGGTTTGGATGATGTTCCTGGTTGTTGCTTAGTTGATGGTGGGGATGATGGCTATTGCTGGGGCTCAGGAGTTTCTTCGTCTTCACCACCGGTGTATTCGAAATGATCACTGGTTTTTTCCAATGGTGGTGGAGACTCAGAATCCTGAGGTTTATCTGTTGCAGGAGGTCGTTGAGTGGCTTGAGTTGTAGATGTGGTGGTGGTATTTGGCGGTGGCATAGATGATGAAGACTCGCCTGTTTTCTTCTGACATTTTGCGTGTGGATCTTTGTCCTGGTCATCATCATCTCTGTAGCGCTTCTTAATACTAGCATTTTCCTTGCATGTAGTCTTCAATTGATGAGCAAAGAGAACCTCAAGAAACTTTAGTTCATCAGATGTGAGTGTCACAGATCGAGCGGTCATCTGAGTGATCAATTGTGAAAGTAGATCAGTTTCTGTGACATGAGGTGGCTGGACTGGTCGAGTCTGCATTGTCACCGGTGTTATGACAATTGTCTGTCTGATCAGTGTTCTCAAGGTAGGGTAAAATTGTTTAGAGAACATGTCTTTGGTTATTCCCAAAACATATTGGAGAAGGAACTGATGAGTATATTCCTTGATCTTCTCGTCCATTTCTCCTTGAATGTCTGTGTTCAAGAATAGCTTGATCTGATCTCTCTCGTCAATGAATGTGTTCATCTCATCGCTAAGTAAGTTGACCCTGTCAGCCAGCAAGTTCAGCTTTCTGTCAACCATACTGCGTTTCTTTGCTTGTTTCACGGCTTTTAGGATCTTGGTCTTGGCCTGAGATGCCCACGTATCAGTAGTTTTCTTGACAGATTTGGATGATGATCGTGTTGTTGTATCTTTAGATGGTGGTGGTGAAGAGTGAGATGATGATTCTGTTGTGGAAGGGTCATGTGGTGGCTCTGAAGATTGTTCAAGATTGTGTTCAGGATTGTCTTGAATGTAACTGTATGCTTCAATTCGAATCCTTTCTTCTTAATCTGCTTTAGGATGGGCTTCTTCATCAGCCTTTTTCTTTGCCGCTTTTTCCACATCTTCATCAGTAATCTTCTCTGTCTTTTCCGGTTCGTCTTCCTCAAAATTGAACTTAACCTCATAATCTTACTGCTGCTACTCCGTTGATTCCTTTGTGGTGGCACTAGTTCCCTTGCCGGGTTGATTAACCGCATCAAGAACTGGTGTGATAAGAGTACCACCACTGGAACCTCCAGGGCCTCTCAACTGTTGTTCTGCAAACTCTTTGGCAACATGCTGCAATTTTAGTTGCTTCAGAGTTTTCTGATATTCTCTCTCTTCATCCTTTGGATCATTATCTTCATCAGAATCTTCTTCCTCTTCTTCAGTCACTGGTTTCTTTCCTTTGTCTGATTCGGGACTTGGTGGTTTGTCTTCTGACATCGGTGAGGATGTATCCTCTGTTTCTGTTTCTGAGTAGTAAACCACCTCATCAGACTCAGTTGCAGAGTCGTAGTCCTCTGGAATAGGTTCTGGTTTGACGTTAGGACGAGCGATCTGAGTTGGGACTCTTTTCTTGAAGCTTGGATGCCTCTTCTTATACTTGTTAGTGCTCCCACTGCTTCCAGTACTACCAGTGCTACCAGTGCTACCTGCTCTTCTAGTCCTTTTAGTAGGTACAGCAGAAGTCTTTTCATCCATGAATCCGGCTTTGCCTGCTCTCTTTGCTTCTTGATAACGTAGATACAAAGGAATAGGCAGTCAAGCAACTCTGTACCTTGTTTCTTTGTTGATGAGTCCTTAAATCTGACAACGTTCAAAGTTGGCTCGTATAACATAGAATGTGTCTTGGGGTCATTGATTCTCATTGGGATATCCACATTATGCCTGAGAATTAGCTGGATCAATAACTTTGTGTATCTGATAAAGGGAATCTTTTACCCAGGCTTCTTGAGATGCTGCATTATAGAATCCCATATTCGGCTTGCATAGTCGATGTGTTGTTTGTTGACCATTCCCCAAAATGTCTGAAGGTGCATGAGCTTAGGATGTTCATGACCGCTGTCTCTTCTAGATACAGACTTAGCGATCATGATGTACGGTGTCCTCCAAGGCTGATAGATGTTCTTCATATCGACAGTGGAGTGTTTGGTGATGATTCCAGCAACTTCATCATAACCAATGTCGACCATGAATTACATTATGGCCTCTTTAGTAGGAGTTTACACATAATCTGCAGGCTGAATGGCTGATAGAAGAAGGATTGTGCCAAGATCTGCTACCGTGACTGTGACTTCCTTGTTGTTGTGAGTCACTTTAACAGCATCTTGACCATCAATCTTCTCCATCGTGTGCCAGAATTGATGGATATAGATTTCTGGTATAGTAGCTGAGTTGCTTAGCATTAGACTGTAGGGATGAAATTTGAGAATATCCGCGGCTACTCTGCAAAAGGATTCCGAGCAAGTGAAGTTATCAAAATCAACTATGAGGTTGTCCTTTCCAATCGTTTTACGGTAATCCGTTGGGAAGATATCTTCCATTGTGAGTTCATTGGATGCGTTGATATTTTCCATGATGACGTCCATTTCGTGATCTGAAAGATATTGAGACAAAAGAACCAACATATCGAAAGACATTATGTTAGTCTAAGATTGATTTTATTGTCCAATTATTGATTAATGTTGTTATGTTTATGAATGTTACGAGTCAAAAGTCGCATTAAGTCCAATAGTCCAATGTTGACGTGAAAAGTTAAGTGAGTATGTTAATTTTGAATTTTAATGTCCAAACTTCACTTAATCACACAACGTTTTAACTTTTTGTAGCTTATTAGTGATATTTTGGTTTTGTGACATATGAGTAACTTATTACAAGTTTTGATTGCGTAACATTTCAAAATAAAATTACAAGTTGGCTTAGGTGTAAGCAAGTAAGCTTATGCGTAAACATGACAACCTTAGGCGTAGGCGAAAGCTTAAGCGTAGGAGTAACCCTTAGGCATAAGAATGACTTACGCGTAGGAGTATACTCTTAGCTTATGAGCTTACGCGTAGGCTTAGGCAAAGGACATACACGTAAGGTTTACTCGTAAGAGTAGCCCTTAGGCGTAGAAATCCAAGTTTACGCATATCCTTCACAGGATATGCGTAGTCCCACTGTAGACCCTTATGAGTAAGTGTTACACATAAGATTGCTCTTATGCGTAACCTCTACGCATAAGGTATTCCTTAAGCTTAATTCCAAGAACACCTTATTCTGATCTTTTACGCGTAGAAGCCTGTAATAAATCAAACATAACAAACTCATTACAATGATTTCCTAACACTTTCAAGACAACAAAATATGTCAAGCTTTAATTCAGTTACGCGTATAACAGCTTAGGCGTAAGTTTATACTTAAATCCTAAACCCTAATGTTACGAGTAAGAGATTTAACCATGGAAATTTCACAAAACTTTTTCAGCACATTCCTAGATGTCTAAGAACCATGTTCCAACAAGTTTTAACATCAAACTCTCACTGAATCAGAAGTTCATATTCGTACGCACATATAAACCCTAAAAACTTGATTCTTCAACTTTGTTGTTTCTGGGTGTGATTCATGAGTGAATATGATCAATTAAACATGTATAGAACCTATCTTATGCATCTAATCATGACAAATTATCCAAATGAAAAAAATGCCCAATTATGAACTTGAACCCTAATATTCGTAAATCATTAAAAACTAGTTTTTGGGTGAAGTTTGATGATTGAAATGGGTGTTATACTTGATTTTAAATATTTTGACACCCCCCATTTCATCACAAATACAACATATCAAATTCTTGTTCATACGCGTATGCGTAGAACACAAAATCATCCATAAGTCAAAATATACCGTTGGATTTGTGTAAGATTAAAAACCGTTGTTTGTAATCATCATTAAAAGGTTTTACCACTTACAGATTTTGGATTTGAAACATGGATTTGAAGATGAATTCTTAGGCGTGGATTATGAGTTGGTTGAATATTTAATGAAAGTATTAAATGTTTGAAAATTTTAGGTGGAAGAGTTTTGTAAAAAATATTTTTCAAACTTGACAAGAATGGCCCTTCCACCTCAACTATTTTCAACCAAGACCCATAACTTCCACTTTGGTTAAGCAAAACATATTTTGGAAAGAAACATGACGATACTCCCCCTCGACTTTTGAAATGATAAAATTTTAAAACATTTGAGTCCGAGGAGAGTATATGACAAGAAACGTATCCACCATTTTTGAAGAAACAACATCTAATGGTAACATGCACGTACAAGGTTTTATGAGACTGAAAAATATTTACATTCTCCCCCTCAACACTTTTTCGGGAAAAATGGTGAAAGGTTTGATGGAACAAAGTGTTGACGAAAGATTTGTACTTGCAATGTTTGAAAGAAGTTTAGATAGAAGAATATTTTTAAATTTTATCATATTTTATATTTTTTTATTTTGTTTTTTGAAAATTTATTTACAAAAGTGGTTTTGGTGTTTGGCATTTTTCAAGAATGTTTTAAAAGTTCGTCCAGTTCTTCTGGAGTCAAACACCTCATACCAATCTGGTGAATCAAATCATTAAACCTTGCTGGAGCTAAGGCTTTAGTGAGAAGATCCACCAGTTGGTGTTCAGTACCAACAAAGTAAAATTCAACGGTACCCTTTTCCACATGCTCCTTTATGAAATGATATCGAAGATCGATGTGCTTTAACTTTGAGTGTTGAACAGTGTTACACGAGATCGCAATAGCTCTTCGATTGTCACAGTACACCGGGATTCTGTCAAATACACAGCCATAGTCCTTGAGTTGTGTTCTCATCCAAATGATTTGAGCACAACACGCAGACATGGCTACATATTCTACTTCAGTTGAGGACAGCGATGTACAGTCTTGTTTCTTCGATTTCCATGACACCAGTTTATCACGAAGGAATTGTAAACCTCCTGAAGTACTTTTCCGTGAATCTAAACATCCTGCATGATCAGTGTCTGAAAAAGCTATTAGTTCAAAACCAGAATTTATCAGATACTAGATCCCCAAGTTAATGGTTCTCTTTACGTATCGGAGGATTCTTTTAGCCTCAGTGAGGTGTTTCTCAGTTGGTCGCGACTGATAACGGGAGCAAAGATATACAGAAAATACAATATCAGGTCTACTGGCTGTTAGATACATGAGAGACCTAATAATACTTCGGTATTTGGTAGGGTCAACCAATTTTCCATGTAAATTAGCGTCCAGTTTGTTGGTATGTGCCATTGATGTTGCATAGGTGTCACAACTTTGAATTCCATGTTTACTTAAAATTTCAAGAGCATATTTGGACTGACTTAGGAAAATACCACGGGGTGATTGATGAACTTGTAGTCCTAAGAAGAACGTAAGTTCACCCATCATTGACATTTCAAATTTTGTTTTCATTAGTTTTGAAAAAGCATTTGAGTACTTTTTGTGGGTAGACCCAAAAATGATGTCATCCACATAAATCTGAACAATTAAAATGTGTTCCCCGTGATATTGGATAAACAGTGTTGGGTCGACCGATCCTTTGACAAAATTATGTGAAAGGAAAAAGGAGGACAACTCATCATACCACGCCCGAAGCGTTTGTTTAAGACCGTAAAGAGCCTTATTCAGTTTGTAGACGTGATTGGGGAACTCTGGATCAACGAATCCTTCTGGCTGACTAACATAGACTGTTTCCTTCAGTTTACCATTCAGAAAAGCAGTTTTGACATCCATATGATAGACCGTGATGTTCATGTGAGCCGCGAATGCCCGAAAAATCCGTACCGCCTCAAGTCTAGCTGCCGGGGCGAATGATTCTTCGAAGTCAATCCCCTCTTCCTGTCTATAACCCTTAGCCACCAGACGTGACTTGTTTCTGATAACCGTACCTTCAACATCTAACTTGTTTTTCCAAATCCATTTGAGACCAATGACATAGACCCCTGTTGGTCTTTCAACTAATTCCCATACTTCAAGACGTTTAAACTAATTTAGTTCTTCCTGCATGGATTCAATCCAGTTGTCTTTGGTCATTGCATCTTTAATGTTTTTAGGTTTAGTTTGACAGACGGTGAGGGCATAAATGCATTGTTCTCCGTCAGTCTGAAGGCGTTGTCTAGTAACGATTGTTTGATTCGGGTTTCCAATAATGTTAACAAGAGGATGATCTTTAGTCCAATGATGTGTGGAGGGTTGATGTTGATATACATTATGCAGATTAGGTGGATTCAAATGGTTGGTAGAAGATTCCGCAACATCTGAAGATGCATTTTCTGTAGCAAAAGGATTGAAGAATGCATTTCCATCATAATCCGCTGGTGCAGGTACACCTTGATTCAGAAGTTCAGCAGGTGGATCAGCTTCATTAGAAGCGGTTTATTCGGCTGTTGTTGTAGAATCAATTGGGGGTTCTTCAGCAACAGTTCTTGTTTCAGGTGTATAAGAGATTGGAATATTATCAGGTTGAGCAGCGGAAACATTTGATACATTTGGAGCACGTTGATCAATATCATCACTAAATAGAGGAGCAAATAATGTTTCCATTTGACGATGAGTAAGCTGTAAGCTTGGTTCAACTGATGATGGGGTTTGGTGGAAGTTTAGATGGCTATGTCCGGGTTCCAAGCTGTTTTTGTCAGAAGCCATTTCTGTAAGCTCATCAAAATTAGCATGAATCGTTTCCGTAATCTCCCTTGTACGACGATTCTAGATTCGGTATCCCTTTGAGTTTTCACACTATCCAACGAAGACTCCAATGTCAGCTTTGTCCTTGAGCTTTCCAAAGTCATCACGATCATTATTTAGGTAACAGATAGCACCAAATACATGAAAGTATTTGAGATTCGGTTTACGGTTATAGATAAGCTCATAAGGTGTTTTGTTGTGGTGTTTGGTTATCATAGAACGGTTTTGAGTGTAGCATGCAGTTGACATGGCTTCTGCCCATAATTAATCTAGAAGTTTTGCATTGATCAACATCATTCTTGCAGCTTCTACTAATGTACGGTTTCGTCTTTCGACAACTCCATTTTGTTCTGGTGTTCGTGCAATTGATGTTTGATGCTCAATTCCCACTTTCTCATAGTATTCACGAAGAGTTTGATTCACAAATTCAGTTCCTCTGTCTGTTCTTACTTGTCTTACTGTATTCCTGAGCTGAACTTGAATTTATGTGAGAAATGTTGGGATATAAAAAGACAAAGTACTGAAGAAAGTCAAAATGCTGAAGAAAGTCAAAGTACTGCTTAATGTAAGTCAAAGTACTGCTCAACATCGAAGTATTGCAAAGCTAAAGAACTGCTATATCGTTTATGGAAAGCTTTGTAATTCTAGAATATTCTTAGTTTAGTTTAGTATTACTTGTCGTACAAGGATTGTAATTGTAAACCGACTAGGGTATTCCTTATGCCTATAAAAGGACCCCTAGATTGGCATTAGAGGTACGAATGCATACGCAACATTAGAGAATATTAAAGTTAACCAAGTTCGATATTAGATTTATTAGGGTTGTTAGTGAATTTGTGTATCAAGCAGGTTTAAAGTATTAATAAAATTGTTGAAGTTTAAAGTTATTCTTCTTAGCTTTATTGAAGTAGTTTCCGCATACTTAGTAGAGTAATATCAGTGTTTCATTGTTAGTAGCTTAGGATTTATCCGAGGTTGCTAAGCCCTTACAAGCTACATAGTTAGTTTGGTCAGAGTATATCGATCCAACAAGTGGTATCAGAGCTTGTGTGGAAACTCTGATTAAGAAGAAACCCTTTAAACCGATTTAACTACAAACCTTAAAGATGTCGACTGAAGCTGCACCTCCCCCATCCATCACCTCACTCAGAATTCCTATCATAAAGAAGGGAGAATATGATCTCTGGAGCATGAAGATGAGGCAGTATGTTGCTATTACAGACCATGCACTATGGAATGTAATTGTCAATGGTAATGAAGTTATTCAAGAACCTGTAGAAGTTCCTAGACAACCTAAACCACTTAAGCCTATCTTGCCAGCAGCTACAGTAAGAAATCAAGAAAAGGCTCTCAACATATTGTTGTCACCTATTCCTGATGGTCACCTACTCAAGTTCTATGATGCTAAGGATGCAAAACAACTATGGGCTGCTCTCAAGACAAGATTTGGAGGTAATGATGCTTTCAAGAAGATGCATAGAAATCTGTTGAAGCAACAATTTGAAACATTCACTGTTGGTGAAAGAGAAGGTCTTGATGCTGCCTATGACAGATTCCAAAATCTCCTTAGTATGCTAGAGTTATACAAAGAAGAAGTATCTGTTGAAGATGCAAACCTGAAGTTCTTAAGAAGTTTGCCATCCGTATGGCATGTGATTGCTACTATGATCAGAGGACAACCTGGTTTGGACACTTTGGACTTTAATGATCTTTACAACCACTTAAAGGTGTATGAGCATGAGATGAATGGCCAAACAAGTTCAAAATCTCATAGCATTGCTTTTGTGTCTTCTGAAAATAGAAGTTGTACTTCTACTAAAAGTGCTGCTTATCCTGCTCAAAGTACTGTTGGTGATAAACAGCATATCTACACAACCATGACTACCCCCACCTCATCACCACCAAACACCATCCACTCTGATGAAGTTGTATGTTCATTCTTCGCTCAGCAAGCCACTTTACCTGTTACTTATGAAGAAGATTTGTCACAAATTGAAGAGGATGCTCTTGAAGAAATTGATATAAGGTGGCAAGTTGCTATGATCACTGCTAGGATCAAGAGGTTCATGAAGAAAACAGGAAGAGGCATTAACTTCAAACCCAAAGATGGTATAACGTTTGACAAGTCCAAGATTGAATCCTTTGATTGTCAAAGAACTGGACACTTTGCAAGAGAATGCAAGTTTGCTAAATATCAGGCAAATTGAATGATTGAGAAACCCAAGCTTGAACTAAAGGAAATTCCTATTACTGAAACAAAAGCTTTGGTTGCTCAAGAAAATCTATCAGAGATTGACTGGAGTGCTGAATTTGATGATGAACTAGTAACCTACTCTATGGTCGCAGTGGAAAAGTTTGATTGGAGCACAGCTTTTGATGAGGAACCAGGATTTGCTGCTTTGGGATCAAGAGATGGTCTTGGAAGCTTTTATTGGAGCATGGAAAGTGAAGAAGAACCTGTTCTGCTCGCTATGGTAGCTACTTCACCAAGTTCACCCACTATCTCTGAGGTATGCTCTAAGTGTAATGATTTTTATCAAAAAGTGCTTAAAGATTATGTAACTGAAAGAGATAATTGTAGAAGGGCTAGGTGTGAGTTAGCTGGCTATCAAATAACTTTAGAGTCAATGGAAGCCAAAATTATAACTCATGAAAATAATGAAATGGCTTGGGCAGAAAAATATGAGCAACAGGATTATCAATTAAAATTAAGTGAATGGAATTTAGGATATAAGGTTTCTGAACTTGAAAAGATGACTAAAGAAAGGGATGAATTGTTAGAAAAATTTGATGCTTGGGGAGAATCTGGCCTTTCACATGTTAGTTTTGTTGAAAAACAGAAAAGAGCACACATTAAAACTGGCCTAGGTTTTGGTATGGATTTTAGTAGCACATAAGAGAATCCACCTAGTGATAAGGAACAACTTGATTCAGAGGAGATAACAACTAGTGATGATGAACTCATTAGCTCAGAAGAGAACACATCTAGTAATGAGGAATCAATTAGTCAAACACCTCCTGAATTTAAGAAAGACAAGGGCTATCATGCAGTCCCTCATCCCACTGGTAGTTTTCAACCACTTAGGACAGATGTTTCTTGTTTTGGAGTAGACAATTTAGAGTTTAGGAAAAAGCTTACTGGTCAATCTAATTCAGGTCCATCTAGTTCTGAAACCCCAAAAGAAACAGTTGAAAAACCTAAGGATGATAATGTTAAGAGTCAAGCAGTACCTTCAACTCTGAGTACTGTTAAACATTCAGCAGTACCTTCAAGAAAAACTTTTCAAAATACTGCGAAATCTTTTTGGGATAATCTTGGTCAAAATAGTTTTCATCATTCACCAAAAAGTCAAGTTAGGTTTGGTCATAAAACTAAAGGAAGAAATTTTGGAAGTACGGGTCAAAAATTGTGTTTTGTTTGTTATAGTCCTGATCATTTGATTAAGGACTGTGACTTTCACTCAGAATATCTAAGCAAATTCCCAAAGACCAGATCTACCAACCATAAGCCAAAGGAGAATAAACCAGTTTGGAATCACTCACATAGGGTTAACCACAACAACTTTTCAATAGACTATAGGTACCCTCACCAGAGAAGACCTTTTTCAAAACCACCAGTACCCTCGAGCACTTTTCAAGGTACTAGTAAGCCAAAAGTTTCTCAAGCAGTACCTTCTCAAAGTACTGCTAGGTTTTCACCCAATCAAGGTACTGCTAGCACTTTTTGGAATGGAAGCCCTAGGAGATCTAATTACTATCAATCTAGAAGGCGTTACACCTCAAAAAGAGTATCTAGATCAAAGAACTCTACACCAAAAGTTAAAACCAGCTGGGTTAAGAAAGAGAGTACTGATGGGGAATAAACAGTACTTTCAGTAAGTAAGAGTGAAACAGAGAATCTTGTTGAAAATAATAAAGAGAATTTTGATGAAAAAGAGAGTTTTGTTGAAAAACCAACACAAGTTTTGGAACAACCAAAGATAATTGATCATGTGCTTAAAAACAGTGGAGATTACATACTTAAATAATTTAAGTATGTCACTCCACAAGGGGAACACAAGTCAGTAATGACTTGGGTTCCTAAAATTAACTAACTCTTTTATCTTTGTGCAGGGCAACCTAGAAGAGGAGCTTAAAGATCATTTAATTGTTGATAGTGGTTGCTCTAGAAGCATGACAGGAGACAAAAAGATTCTGTCAGATTTTAGATCTTATTTTAGAGGAAGAGTCGCATTTGGGAGTGATCCTAGTGGAGGAAGAATTACTGGCAAAGGAACCATCAAGGCAGGAAGCATAGATTTTGAGAATGTTCGTTATGTGTAGGAGCTCAAGTTCAATCTTTTGTTAGTCTCTCAGATCTGTGACAAGAAGCACCCTATGTTATTCACTGACACAGAATGTCTTATTCTTTCCCCTGAGTTCAAGCTTGTTGATGATAACTTGGTAATACTGAGAGTACCAAGAACCAATGATGTGTACAGTCTGGATATGAAGAGTCTTAACTCTTCTGAAAGAGCAACATGTTTAGTAGCCAAGGCAACACTTGAAGAAGCACATATGTGGCATAGAAGATTAGGCCATGTGAATTTCAAGAATATCAACAAGTTGGTTAAAGGAAATTTAGTTAGAGGTTTACCTTCCAAAACATAGAAGAATGATCATTCATGTTTGGCATACAAGAAGGGTAAACAACACAAAGCATCATGCAAGAAGATTGAGGAAAGAACTATAAGAGAACCTTTAGAGTTGCTGCACATGGATCTGTTTGGACCTGTTTCTGTTGCAAGCTTAAACAAGAAGAAGTACTGGTTAGTTGTAACAGATGATTGCAGTAGATTTAGTTGGGTCTTTTTCTTGGGATTTAAAGATGAAACCTTTGATGCTATTCATGATCTTATAATAGCCCTTGAAAACCAATTGAGACTCAAAATAAGAGGTATTAGATGTGATAATGAGACTGAATTCAAGAACAAGTTTATGGATGAATTTTGTACCAAGAAAGGAATCAAGAGGGAGTTTAGCATTGCTAGAACTCCACAGCAGAATGGTGTTGCAGGGAGGAAGAACAGAACCTTGATAGAAGCAGCCAGAACAATGCTTGCAG
The DNA here is from genome assembly GCA_019973895.1 of Chrysanthemum seticuspe. NCBI lineage: Eukaryota > Viridiplantae > Streptophyta > Magnoliopsida > Asterales > Asteraceae > Chrysanthemum > Chrysanthemum seticuspe. Next base: position 54,052,905 of record BPTQ01000003.1, read on the forward strand.
ATTCCCTATTAACTATTCAATTTTGGGTTGAAGCTGTAAGTACAGCTTGTTATGTGTTGAATAGAGTATCAGTCACTAAACCTCAGATGAAGACACCTTATGAGTTGCTTATGGGAAACAAACCTAACATACGTTTTATGAAACCTTTTGGATGTCCTCTGACTATTCTCAATACTATTGATGCTTTGGGAAAATTTGATGGCAAGTCAGATGAAGGATACTTATTGGGTTATTGTACCAATAGTAAAGGATTTAGAGTGTACAACAAGGTAACCAAAAAGGTTCAAGATTGTCTTCATGTTGAATTTTTAGAAGATCAAGAAAATCAAAAAGGTAAAGGTCCTGATTGGATGTTTGATCTTAATGTTTTGACTCCTTCTATGAACTATGTTCCTGTTAGAGATGAGAATCAAGTTGTTCACAAAGAAGAAGATTTACAGTACATTGTTCATGGAGTCAATATTAGACCTGATGTTGTTCCCAATGAAGAACCTATAACTGTTGAGAAGGAGAAAAGTACTAGTGAACCAAAATCCACTTTGTCTTCTGAGGATCAAGCTATTCAAGATGAACTTAATAGGATGCTTTTTCAAGAAACAATAGCACAATCTTATGAGGATGAACAAAGAAGAGCTTATGAAAAAGCAAAGCAAAAGGGTAAGTCTACAGATTACCCTCACAACACTTTGGATCACAGTACTTTGGATCAAAGTACTGCTGCACTAATTAACAGTACTTCTGATGATTTGTATGATCCTAACATGCCTGGGTTTGAAGACACTGATGATGAATTAGATGACGAAGGTATTTTCTCAAATTCCAATTAAGGAGCTGATTTCACAAATTTGGATAATGATCTTGAAGTTTCACAGACTCCTACATTAAGAATTCATAAAGATCATCCTACTTGTCAAATCATTGGACCTTCTACATCAGGGGTGCTCACAAGAACCAAAGCTAAAGGTTTCTTTAAACCACATAATGCTTTACTTAGCTTTGTATATAAACAAAACATGATGAATCATAAGGATCAACAAACGTGTTTATTCACTTGTTTTATCTCTCAAGAAGAACCCAAGAATGTAGCTCAAGCATTAACTAAAGAGAGTTGGGTTGAAGCCATGCAAGAAGAACTTCTTCAATTCAAACTTCAAGAAGTTTGGGTACTATGTGATCTACCAGATGGAAAGAAAGTCATTGGTACAAGATGGGTTTTCATAGTTAAGAGAGATGAAAGAGGGAATGTCATCAAAAACAAAGCAAGATTAGTTGCACAAGGATATAGACAAGAAGAAGGAGAGGACTATGATGAAGTATTTGCTTCTATAGCAAGGATTTAAGCCATTAGAATATTCCTTGCTTTTGCATCTTATATGGGCTTTCCTGTTTATCAAATGGATGTCAAGAGTGCCTTTCTTCATGGCAAGATTATAGAGGAGGTCTATGTCAAACAATCTCCTGGTTTTGAGGATCCTGCACATCCAAACAAAGTCTACAAAGTTGTTAAGGCTCTGTATGGCCTTCATCAAGCACCTAGAACTTGGTATGAAAGACTCTCCACTTTCTTATTGCAACATGGTTACAGGAGAGGAGAAATTGATAAGACTTTGTTTATCAAGAGAGACAAGAAGGATATCATGCTTGTTCAAGTCTATGTAGATGATATTATTTTTGGAGCTACAAAACAGTCTATGGAGAAAGAATTTGAGAAACTCATGCAACAAGAATTTCAAATGAGTTCCATGGGTGAATTAACTTTCTTTTTGGGGATTCAAGTTAAACAATCAAAGGCTGGAATTTTCATTTGTCAAGACAAGTATGTCACTGACATTCTTAAGAAGTTTAACTTCGATGCTATGAAGCTTGTCACCACACCCATTAAAGTTATCAACTCATTGGGAAAGGATGAAGATGGACAAGATGTAGATGTCAAGCTTTACAGATCAATGACTGGATGTCTTATGTACTTAACTGCATCTAGACCTAATATCATGTTTGCTGTATGTTTGTGTACAAGATATCAAGTCTCACCTAAGGTCTCTCATATGAATGCAGTCAAGAGGATTTTTAGTTATTTGAAACAACAACCTAAGTTAGGGTTGTGGTATCCAAAGGATTCACCTTTTCACTTGGAAGCTTTTTTAGATAGTGATTATGCAGGTGATAATTATGATAGAAGATCAACAACTGGAGGATGCCAATATCTTGGAAGAAGATTAATTTCATGGCAATGTAAGAAACAAACCATTTCAGCAACATCATCCATTGAAGCAGAATATGTTGCTGCTGCAAGCTGTTGTGGCCAAGTATTCTGGATGCATAATCAACTCTTGGATTATGGATTCAATTTTAAGAATACTCCTATCAACATTGATAATGAGAGTACAATCTGCATTGTGAAGAATCCTGTTTATCATTCCAAGACCAAGCACATTCAGATCAGGCATCACTTTATTCGAGATTGTTATGAGCATAGGCTCATTAATGTTGTCAAGGTCCACACAGACGACAATGTAGCTGATCTACTCACAAAGTGATTTGATGTTTCAAGATTCAGTCATTTAGTGGTGAGTATTGGTATGATTAACTATTAAGCTACAATTAAGGGGAGGACTTATTAGTTAGTTAGATAGTCCTATGTATTGTTTGAGGGGAGGCAATACAATGCTTTTTGATGTTTTTGCCATTGTGAAGAAGAGGATGGAAAAGTACTGCTTATTGTTTATCTGAAAGTACTGCTCTGAAAGTACTGCTTTGAAAGTACTGCTTACGTGGAAAGTACTGCAGTCTTGTCAACGTACTGTTCCAACGGTCAAAAGATGGGGTAAAATTCAAACAATGGTAACTTTATTAATTGGGCAGTGATTTTTTCAAATCTTACCTATAAATAACTACCCTTCGATTTTCCCTCTCACTTTATACTTATCCATCCATATCTCTCTTCTCTCATTAACATTCACTATTCATCGCACCATTTTCTCTTATAACTACTTTCAATGGCGAATCGTAACACGATTAGTAAGCATAATATGGTGGCTAACTTAGATAAGACATCATCCAATGTTGCTTTTCATGACATAATTGATTTCCTCACTGGATCATCAATCAATTATGCTCTTTTGGTTGAACCTGATATCATTGAACCCTGGCTTCAACAATTTTGGGAAATTGCTAGATCTCATATGGAAGACGATGAATCATACATTCAGGCTAAGGTTGCTGGGAAGATAGTTAGAGTCAGTGAAGCTTCGATTAGGGAAGATTTATTATTCGATGATGAAGAAGGGGCCATTCATTTTGACAAACAAGTTCTTTGGGATACATTAAGGGATATTGGCTATGAAGGGTCTCTCACTGAAACAACTTTTAAGAAACCCTTATTCAGTCAACACTGGAAGTACCTTGTTCATGTATTGCTGATTGCTTAAGTCCCAAGAGTACTTCATGGGAACAATTTGGTTCCAATATAGCATCTGCTTTAGTGGGATTAGCTACCAATCACATATTTAACTTTTCCATAATGATTTTAGATTGTATGCTATCTCACATCTCCAATGGTTCACCATTCCTCATGTACCCTCGCTTTGTTCAAGTCTTCTTGAACAAACAACTTAAGGATGAGCCTAAACCATCTAGCTTGCTACCAGTTGTAGTCCTTCCACCCAAGGTATTTACTTTCATGGCTAGAAAAAGTGACAAGTTTTCTGGGAGGAATACACCATTAACAGCTCACATGATGGAGGTAGTGCAAGCTGTTAGAGATGAAGCTGCTGAAGATGAAGAGCATGAACCTTCTGTTTCAAGAGAAGGTACTGCTTCTCAACGTACTGCTTCACCATAAGGTACTGCATCTCAACAAGATATTGCTCATGGGGATTCAGAACCAGAGGTAAACCCACCATCCTCTCCCAATGATTATACTTCCACAGATGGGTCTCAAACATCTGGAGGAGATGAGGGAGATATGGCTTCTGAGGGTCAAGTTCTAGATAACTATGCTTTGACACGGGAGTTATTGAGGTTAAAGAAAGATTATGAAGCTCAAGCTGCACAACTGGTGAAATTGAACAACAACTTTAGATGACTAAAGAACTTTGTCTGGCCTTTAGTTCAACATCATAGGTTGTGGGTAAAGTCACAGAAGAAGAAAGGAAAGAAATTTAAGAAGACTTCAAAGGGCAAGAAGGTTCACAAGCAGTCTTCATTCCAATTGGGGAACAAGAAAATTGAATGAAGATGCTGAACATTATGAAGAACCAGAGGTTGAACTTCAAAGTACTGAACCTCAAGGTACTGAACCTCAAGTTAATATTCAAAGTACTGAGCCTACTGAGCCTCAAAGTACTGGTGTACAAAGTACTGGAAATCAAGGTATTGATGATCAAGGTGCTGCTCTTCAAGGAACATATAGACAAGAGCTAATTACACCAAGGACCCTAAATTTTGAAGAAGAAGATAGTCCTTCAACAGTCTTACATGAAGAAGAAGCTGGTCCTTCTAGTCCAATCCAGCAAAAGGAGCCCACTGCTAGTGATGATGAGACTGTTGCTCAGATATTGCAAAACTTGTCAAGACCAAGAGGTGTTAGTATCCGTGGAGTTGAAGAACAACCTCAAGCTTCTCAACCTGCTTTAGATCCAAAGGATTAAGGAAAAGGTAAACTGGTAGAAACAAAGAAGAAGAAGAAGCTTACTTTGGCAGAATTGAGAGCTATTGAAGTGGCTAAGAATGAAGAAGCTGCTAGGAAGCTACAAGCTCAATTGGATGTTGAAGTTGCTATACCAGAAATGCCAGCTGTTATACCACAAAGACCACCTAGTATTGCTAAGGAAAGGAATGCTATGATGGCATATCTGAAGGGTAGAGGATATACAGGTCTGCATAAATTGAAATATATAGAGATGAAAGACTTGTATGATGCTGTTAGAGAAGCTTATCAAAAGGAAGTGGCTGGTATTATTCCTTTTGATGATGAAAAGAAGAATGAGGATGCAAGTAAAAGAAGCTTAAAGAGAAAAAGAACAACTGGTGATGAACAGCCATCAAAGAATATAGAATTGAGAATAGATACAGTTGATGAGCTGAGGAATTATCTTAGAGTTGTAGATTTTAAGCATCCTAAGTCCAAAGATGTTGCAGTAAAGAAGACTAAGATGTCTACATTTGAAGTTGTAGAATCAAAGGATGGAGACTATCTGATGTTCCATAGAGAAGATGAAAGCTTTAGAGTATTTAATTTGCTATGGGATATACTGCACATGATAGATAGAGAGGATCTGTTTCACCTATATCAAATAGTGCAAGAGTATTTTGAGCATATTCCTTCAACTGGAGTTGGCTTAGTCTTGCTGGGAGATCTGATAACTATCTGGGAGACAAAAGAGACAAGCACTGATGAAATCTGGCAAAAGCAAGAAGTTTGGGAGATTACTAGCTGGAGATTCTTTGAAGAATCAAGAGTGCATGTTTTAGAGTTAGAAGATGGGACCATGATTCACATGCTAGCGGAAAGAAGATATCCACTGACAAGAGATCTTATGATAAGAATGCTAGATCATGGTATAAAAGTTGAAGAGGAGAATGAAACAGCCCTTATGGTCATCGAATTATTTATCAAATGGACAACTATGGCTGATGACGATGCATAAATACTGGTATGATTCATAATTGTATAAATTTTTGAAAAATCAGTACTTTATTCAAAGTACTGCTGGACAAACAGTACTTTATCCAAAGTACTGCTTGCAGCTCAAAACCAGTAAAAGACTTTTTAATAGAAAATAAGCAAACTTTTGTTAAGAGCAAAATATTTTGAAACAAAAGTTAACAGCAACAAATGGTTTTTCAGATGGTTACAACAAAAGGTTATCAGTCCACCATGTCTAACAAAAGGACTGGCTAATCCATGAGCAAACGGATCTGGTAAAGATGTCTCAAATCCATTGATGGTTGACAACTTGCCAATAAGTTGTATGGTAATCAACTCACCATATCTGCAATAGTGAAGAGTTGGCTAGCCCACAAGAAAAATGGCTTGTGGTAAAGGCTGTGGAAAAACCATTTATATGGTAATTAGTTCACCATGGTTGCAAGAATTAACTAGTTCAAAAGGGTACGGCTTTTGGTAAAGACTTAACAAATCCGTTGATAGCTGATGATTTGCTAAAAATCATATGGTTATCAATGTACCATGGTTTTACACACCTAAACATTGGCTACTCCAGAGTTAATGGCTTTGGTAAAGAGACATCAAAATCCATTAAATTTTCAATGATTCACCTCTCACAGGAGTTTACACACCTGGAAGTGATGAGAATAGTATGAAACTTTAGGATCTGATGTATAATTTGGCATATGTTGCTGAGTAGCTAAAAAGATGAAGATTGCTGATAGTTGCTGAAAAGGATTGCTTATAAAGACTACTTTGATGATGATAATACAAGCACAGAGGGTACAAAATAAATCTGAAGATAAAGACACAATCTTTTCTTGAAGACAAAGATGTTAAAGATATAGATACAAAGGAACTTGAAATCAAGCAAGTAGAATTCAAGTTAGGGAAGGATTGTTGGGATATAAAAAGACAAAGTACTGAAGAAAGTCAAAGTGCTGAAGAAAGTCAAAGTACTGCTTAATGAAAGTTAAAGTACTGCTCAACATCAAAGTACTGCAAAGCTAAAGAACTGCTATATCGTTTATGGAAAGCTTTGTAATTCTAGAATATTCTTAGTTTAGTTTAGTATTACTTGTCGTACAAGGATTGTAATTGTAAACAGACTAGGGTATTCCTTATGCCTATAAAAGGACCCCTAGATTGGCATTAGAGGTACGAATGCATACGCAACATTAGAGAATATTAGAGTTTACCAAGTTCGATATTAGAGTTATTAGGGTTGTTAGTCAATCTGTGTATCAAGCAGGTTCAAAGTATTAATAAAATCATTGAAGTTTAAAGTTATTCTTCTTAGCTTTATTGAAGTAGTTTCCGCATACTTAGTAGAGTAATATCAGTGTTTCATTGTTAGTAACTTAGGATTTATCCGAGGTTGCTAAGCCCTTACAAGCTACATAGTTAGTTTGGTCAGAGTATATCGATCCAACAAGAAAGTTGATGATCATTTGTGGAGCTTGAACTTTACTTCGAAGAAAATAAACCCAAGTCCATCTTGAGTAGTCATCAACAATTACTAGGATGTAGCGTTTGCCATTAATCGTCTGCACAATCATCGGGCCACACAAATCCATGTGAAGAAGATGAAGCACATGCTTAGAGCTGTGCTCCACCTTTGAAGAAAAGTGAGCACGAGTTCTTTTTCCTTGTTCACAAGCTAAGCATAGATGATCTTTAGAATACCAAAACCTTGGAAGACCTTCAACTAGTTTGTATCGTGCAAGATTAGTTATGGTTTGAAAGTTCAAGTGTGAAAGTGGTCGGTGCCATAGCCAATATTTTGTTGATGTTGCCTTAGAAAGTAGACAAATGGGATATGAAGCGATCATGTCTTGCATTGAGATGGTGTAAAGGCTTGATGTGCAGGTTCCAGACATAAGATCGTTTCCTTGTAGATCATGAATCAAACAAGTTTTCTCCCTAAAAGCAACTTCCAAATCACCATCACAAAATTAACCGACTGAAAAGAGATTGTGACCGAGTCCTTCCACATAATAAACCCTGCTAATTTCGATGTTCCCATTGATGTAATCTCCGTAGCCCATGATATCTGCAAAGTGATCATTCCCGAACCTGACAGTGCCGATGAACTTTGAGACAAAGTTTGATAACACTTTGAGATTGCCTGTCATGTGTCGGAAACATCCGCTATCAATAATCCAAAGGATGATATGTATCACCTGCATTACACACATACGACACAGGTGGAATAGAAGTAGAGGCGGAACCCAAAGAGTTAGAGGGTTCCGTTATAGTTATAGTTGAAACACACATGTTAATGATTTTAGGAATCCATTTAAATCCGGGTGTATATTGTAACCATCTCTGCCAAGTCCAACTAGTTCGTGCTTTGGTCTTAGTGAATGCACTAGGTGATATTTTCTTCCTAGGAAGTGAAGTGGGTTCTATGGTCACATCAATGATCGTAGCAAAAACACTAGAGGGTGGTTTACCTAGCACAGACTTAGAAGCATTAGTGGGCCTAGAGGTAATCCGTTTTCTATTATTCCGCTTACGAGATAAGATAGACTTAGCAACACATTTATCATGACAACCAGAAAACATGCTTTTACGACAACCAACACAAGATGCTTCAAACAAAACAATCAAAGTACTTAATGCTTCAGCATTCGCTACATCACTTTTGCTATTACATTTGTCTAACGCAATGTCTAAAGTGGGTGCAACATGAGTTTTATTCAAAGTCCTAAGTTGTTATTCTACTTCAGAGGCCTTTACTGATCTTTTCTTACGTTGCGACTTCCAATTCTTCTTTTGACTTTGTCTAATATGTGAAGTGCTAACGCCGGGAAAAGAGGCAACTACTCCTGTATTAGTAGAAGGAATCACATTAGTATCTTGTGGTTTGTCATTAGGCGTTCTAGTGTCAATTTTAAACATTCCAGGTGCAAGGACATTTGTGTTACTAGTCTTATCTTGTTCACATTTCCCTAACTTCTCTTTCAACTCAGCTATAGTGTGCAACAAATCTTGATTTTCAGAGCGAATGTTTCCACTAACGTTTAAGACATCTTTATTGTATGCAAGATAATTATCAAGTTCTTGTGATGCTTTAGCATGAGTCTTTTTGATCAAATCAAATATGACACCATATTCAGTTTTGACTTTGGCAATTTCTTGTTCATATTTTGAAACTTGACATTTTAAAGTCACGTTTTCATCATTCAGTTGTTCAAGTTTTGGATCAAAAGATTTTGCACGCAACTGGTTGATTTTGTTTTGCAAAGAAAGTTCTCAATTTTGACAATCTTTTTGACACCATTAAAGACGACGTTTTGCATTCGAAAGTTCATTTAACAAACGCTCATTTTCAATATTCAAAGACTCGATTTGCGGCACATTATCGATATTCTCAACATTATCAATAGAATCAACAACAATATAATCAAATGCATATGCAAAAGTATGTAACAACACAACATTGATGGTATCAGCACAGATAACATCTTCCAAGAGTTGATCAACATGATTTCATAACATTTTCTTTTTCCGTTTAGTATTTGAAATCGATGTTTCGGTTTTCTCGAAAACTGTTTTCATAAGTCCAATTTCCTTCTGAAGAACCCGTTTGTAACACCCCCAAAATTTGCACAGCGGAAGCGTTCGGGTCATGGGGTGCTACTAAATCAATATACACAACACAAGGTAATAAAGAATGGAAATTATATTCCATTTTCAAAATATAAATTTATTTGAGAAATAGTTTTACATCATTGTTTCAAAGTGCGGAAGTAAAGCCCATATAAATATATGTTGTCCCATTAAAATTGTATTAGTTATGCTTGAAAACACTTCGGATGCCAGTCTTCAACGAATGCCTTTGCCATTGCCCACGCCAACAAGTAAACCTGAGAAAAACATGCTAAAATGTCAACACAAAGGTTGGTGAATTCATAGGTTTAGTTTAAAGAAATCAAGTTGGACCACATTTGCACATATAGCATCTCCGTGAATGATACTATATGCAAAAAGGCTATTACGCTAATTCCAAGTTCATGCGACCGAAACTATGACAGTGTGCATGCATCTAGAAGCATGATAAATAAAAGCCCAGCAAGTGTATTTCCAGTACACTCAATCAATACGATATGATATACGCCCGACGTTTGCCTATCCGGTCAAACTCGAACGGGGGTGTCATCCCCAATAGATCTATTCATAACAATCGCGCCTCCCCAAAGGGAACTAACGGTAGCATAGTTGGGATTCAAGGTTGTTTCACGTAATAGTGTTTTCAGTTTCAGGTCCGAAAAGAGTTTTGCATGTTTCTCACCCCATAGTTTTATAAAACAAGTAAATAAGAGTAAAAGTGAGGCTATAAACTCACCTTAGCCGCTCGGTGAATAAAGCACAAAGAATTCAAGTAACAAGTAGCTCCAACACGCAACCTAGATTAGTACGACAACTTAGTCTTTATTAATGTTTAAGACTCGATCAAGTTTAATGAAACTTTGTAAATTTTAAATGTCGTTGTTGTTGTTGTTGTTGTTGGTGTGTCGACGTTAGGTTTTGAAAATATTATTTTCAAAATAATGAGTACATTTCGGCTAATAGTACTTGCTTTGAAAACGATGTTGAAGAATGTATATTTCGGCTGAAATAGGTTACGTATGGTGTTTTGACAAAGGTTATATGGGAAAATATAACATTTGATCGAGAAATAAAGTTTTGTTTATGTAGTGAAAATATATATATATACTTACATATATATTTATTTGTAAAGGTTACATCAATGTAAAGATAACATGTTAAGCTTTTATAAAAGAACACAAGTTGTAGTTATTTTGAAAAACGGTTAAGTTTATGGTTTATCGATAAAATGTACATAATATATATATATATATATATATATATATATATATATATATATATATATATATATATAGGTGTATATGTATCTATATTATTTTGTTATGGCTTTTGAAAATGAATTTGCATATTTGCACACTATACGGAATAAGGTTTATAAAATTTATTGGGTTGAATCCATTTTTAAAAACATAGCGTCAAGTAAACATATATAGTTTTATATATGTATAAAGGCCACGAGGTCTTGTCAAGGAATGACGTAAAAAAAAATATGTTAGTTTTTGAAGAATTTGCTTATTCAACGAAATTGTCATTTGAAATCATTAATACTTATGCTATGGTATTGTTTATAAAAGGTTTTTCCACACTTGTTTAAATGGGCAGTTATATTGTGACGTCGTTATTATATGTTGGGAACGAATGTTGAAAAAAATAAGGTGGATGAGCGGGAATATTGTGACCGGGTTGTGGCCCGAATCACAACGAGCGAACCCCCGGTAGTTATCGAGCTGAAACCCAATTGTAACCATCATGGATCGGATAAAAAAAATCAATGGGCTGCGGCCCATTTTATTAACCCAACCGGATTCTTAATTTGAGTTGGATGGGCCGATTGGTCCATGAACATGTACCAAAACAACAACAAAAAAAATTTAGCATGGAGGTTTTGCTTAAATCTGTACAAATATTTTTCAAAGACAACTTTTTGATAGGAAGCTTACCGAGCCAAGGTTTCGGCTCGGGTTACGATTTATGAAGTCGAGACTCTCGGCTACCATGCCTTGCGTCTCGACGTGACTATCACGAAAACATGGACTCGGTTTACGGGCAAGAACCACCTAAGCATAGTGAGCTCAACTATCGGGATACAACCCGAAATTAATTATCACTACATTTGCTTCACTAGTGGATAGAAAAGTCTTAACTAAACCATCTAAAGTTTTGGTCGAATTATAACTAGTTCTTGAGCACTAAATTTAGCCGAAACAACAAACTATCAAGTAATCAAAACAAGCTGGAAATTTATCATGAATATGCCAAGGTTATCTTTTAATTTTTTTTCTCTTTTTCTCTTGCGTCTCGACAGTACGACAACAACAACAACAACATTAAGCTAACCATAATTTTTGTTTATCACAGTAAACATTAACCATTTTAACACATTAACTCAATAATACAAGATTCAATTACATGAACCTCAAATAATTTGGCTATTATGAATTTGAATTAAAAGAAATAAATTTTTAATTCCGACAACTAATAATAAAAATAATGACATGAATATATTTCTTACAATGAACCCAAGAGGGGGAATGAGTTGACTATCGAACACGAAAACTTCAATCGGAAGGGACTCGAACAAAATTGATACAATTAACCTTTGCACAACCTTCCTTATACTTCCCTAAGGAAAACCCCTCAATCAATTTCGAAAACCCCTTTGATTTCTGAAACCCTAATTTTTGATTTGATTGGGAAAATGGTGATGGAAAACTCCTGTGATTCGTGGGACCTTAAATAGAAGCTTAAAAGAGCACTTTGGCAAATCCTTTCTTGATCTCGAGTTGGATGAAACCCATTTTTGACTGTCGTCACTTTCTACCGCCGCTCCTCAACACCTCCATGTGAGGACTATGAAGGTAGACTTCTATTTGGGATGAGGTGAGAGTGATGGCAAATGAGTTGACCCAAGAAGAGAAGAGGAAAGTTTCTACTATGGTGAATCTGTGTTTTGTGTTACAGAAAAGAGAGAGGCGACAAGGAGACAAAGAGCAGATAAAAAAAATGAAAGGGACGTGTGAGTGGGTGTGTTTTTGTTGATTTTGTTTTTGTCCTATTATTAATACGGTATAACTTGTACTGCGTGTGTTGTCGGGTCTCCGCGTAAACGTACTCTCCGGGTGTCCGAAAAATATAAAAATTATATTTTTGGAAGCGTCTTCGAAATACTGTTATAAAAATACTGTCGTCGGCTTTGCTAGTTAATTTTTATATTTTAACTGTAACTGGTCATGATTATAGATTGAAAAGAAAGAAGAAAAAAAAATCTAAACGCGAAAAATTAGTAGGGAAATTTACGAGTTGTTATAGTACCCACCCCTTAAAAGAAACCACGTCCTCGTGGTTTATGACGCGAGAATCGACGAGGTCGATACAGTGAAGAGATGTGAGCATTTATACTCTTAAAATGTGACGTGGAGAAGGGCTAGTCGTTCAAAAAGATTTAGTGACAAGAGGCGATAAGTAAATAAAAGATGAAGGATTTATTATGCAGAATATAACGCGGTTTCATAAAAGAGTACAATAGGAGTAGCGGCGGGTCGGACACGGGTGATCCTGGTTGACTTTCTCCTAGCCATCTTCTTCGATATAAGAAAAGGCGATAATCGAGTTATAGAAGGAGTAGTGACGTATGAGGTTACGAAGGATATAACATATGAGTGAAACAAAAGGATGTGCCTAGTGACAGAGGTGGTTTAAATATATGTGTGAAAATAATATAATCAAGTAGTTGTATGTTACATAAAGAAATAACATAGAAGCAATTATGGAAGCATAGCATAGTGCGATCTTGTAATAGTGGGCATGTTGCAAGTTTAACATGAAGAGGGGGTAACAAGTCTAAGCATTCGTAGTCTACTCTACACTCTCCTTAAGTTAATTATTCCTTAATCTCATTAAGTTTGTTACATCAACATTATTCTCATTTAAACTTCGCGACCCTATCAAACAAGAACAACCTTAAAGTTTAAATGAGAATGAGCTTATACACATTTAAACTTTGCAACCCAATCAAACAAGAACAATCTTAAAGTTTAAATGTGAGTTAATTAAGAAACTTAATGATTTTGAGAAATAATTAATTTAATTCAAATAAGAGCTTATACGAACCTAAGATACAGCAGTAACACATAGCACGACTACATCATGTAGCAGTAGGCAAGGCATGGCAGACATCGGCAACTGTGGCGGCGTTGAAGTGTTTTTAGGAAAATGTGGTTATAGTTTAGGTTTTGAAAAATACCTAATTCTCTATAACCTTGGCTCTGAATACCAATCTGTAACACCCCCAAAATTTGCACAGTGGAAGCGTTCGGGTCATGGGGTGCTACTAAATCAATATACACAACACAAGGTAATAAAGAATGGAAATTATATTCCATTTTCAAAATATAAATTTATTTGAGAAATAGTTTTACATCATTGTTTCAAAGTGCGGAAGTAAAGCCCATATAAATATATGTTGTCCCATTAAAATTGTATTAGTTATGCTTGAAAACACTTCGGATGCCAGTCTTCAACGAATGCCTTTGCCATTGCCCACGCCAACAAGTAAACCTGCGAAAAACATGCTAAAATGTCAACACGAAGGTTGGTGAATTCATAGGTTTAGTTTAAAGAAATCAAGTTGGACCACAATTTCACATATAGCATCTCCGTGAATGATACTATATGCAAAAAGGCTATTACGCTAATTCCAAGTTCATGCTACCGAAACTATGACAGTGTGCATGCATCTGGAAGCATGATAAATAAAAGCCCAGCAAGTGTATTTCCAGTACACTCAATCAATACGATATGATATACGCCCGACGTTTGCCTATCCGGTCAAACTCGAACGGGGGTGTCATCCCCAATAGATCTATTCATAACAATCGCACCTCCCCAAAGGGAACTAACGGTAGCATAGTTGGGATTCAAGGTTGTTTCACGTAATAGTGTTTTCAGTTTCATGTCCGAAAAGAGTTTTGCATGTTTCTCACCCCATAGTTTTATAAAACAAGTAAATAAGAGTAAAAGTGGGGCTATAAACTCACCTTAGCAGCTCGGTGAATAAAGCACAAAGAATTCATGTAACAAGTAGCTCCAACACGCAACCTAGATTAGTACGACAACTTAGTCTTTATTAATGTTTAAGACCCGATCAAGTTTAATGAAACTTTATAAATTTTAAATTTCGTTGTTGTTGTTGTTATTGTTGGTGTGTCGACGTTAGGTTTTGAAAATATTATTTTCAAAATAATGAGTACATTTCGGCTAATAGTACTTGCTTTGAAAACGATGTTGAAGAATGTATATTTCGGCTGAAATGGGTTACGTATGGTGTTTTGACAAAGGTTATATGGGAAAATATAACATTTGATCGAGAAATAAAGTTTTGTTTATGTAGTGGAAATATATTTATATACTTACATATATATATATTTGTAAAGGTTACATCAATGTAAAGATAACATGTTAAGCTTTTATAAAAGAACACAAGTTGTAGTTATTTCGAAAAACGGTTAAGTTTATGGTTTATCGATAAAATGTACATAATATATATATATATATATATGTGTGTATATGTATCTATATTATTTTGTTATGGCTTTTGAAAATGAATTTGCATATTTGCACACTATATGGAATAAGGTTTATAAAATTTATTGGGTTGAATCCATTTTTAAAAACATAGCGTCAAGTAAACATATATAGTTTTATATAAGTATAAAGGCCACGAGGACTTGCCAAGGAATGACGTAAAAAAAATATGTTAGTTTTTGAAGAATTTCCTTATTCAACGAAATTGTCATTTGAAATCATTAATACTTATGCTATGGTATTGTTTATAAAAGGTTTTTCCACACTTGTTTAAATGGGCAGTTATATTGTGACGTCGTTATTATATGTTGGGAACGAATGTTGAAAAAAAGAAGGTGGATGAGCAGGAATATTGTGACCGGGCTGTGGCCCGAATCACAACGAGCGAACCCACGGTAGTTATCGAGCTGAAACCCAATTGTAACCATCATGGATCGGATAAAAAAAATCAATGGGCTGCGGCCCATTTTATTAACCCAACCGGATTCTTAATTTGAGTTGGATGGGCCGATTGGTCCATGAACATGTACCAAAACAACAAAAAAAAAATTAGCAGGGAGGTTTTGCTTAAATCTGTACAAATATTTTTCAAAGACAACTTTTTGATAGGAAGCTTACCGAGCCAAGGTTTCGGCTCGGGTTACGATTTATGAAGTCGAGACTCTCGGCTACCATGCCTTGTGTCTCGACGTGACTATCACGAAAACATGGACTCGGTTTACGGGGAAGGACCACCTAAGCATAGTGAGCTCAACTAACGGCATACAACCCGAAATTAATTATCACTACATTTGCTTCACTAGTGGATGGAAAAGTCTTAACTAAACCATCTAAAGTTTTGGTCGAATTATAACAAGTTCTTGAGCACTAAATTTAGCCGAAACAACAAACTATCACGTAATCAAAACAAGCTGGAAATTTATCATGAATATGCCACGTTTATCTTTTAATTTTTTTTTCTCTTTTCCTCTTGCGTCTCGACAGTACGACAACAACAACAACATTAAGCTAACCATAATTTTTGTTCATCATAGTAAACATTAACCATTTTAACATATTAACTCAATAATACAAGATTCAATTATATGAACCTCAAATAATTTGACTATTATGAATTTGAATTAAAAGAAATAAATTTTTAATTC
This sequence comes from Chrysanthemum seticuspe, assembly GCA_019973895.1. Lineage (NCBI taxonomy): Eukaryota > Viridiplantae > Streptophyta > Magnoliopsida > Asterales > Asteraceae > Chrysanthemum > Chrysanthemum seticuspe. The sequence continues at coordinate 54,068,916 of BPTQ01000003.1, forward strand.
CAACGACTAATAATGAAAATAATGACATGAATATATTTCTTACAATGAACCCAAGAGGGGGAATGAGTTGACTATCGAACACGAAAACTTCAATCGGAAGGGACTCGAACAAAATTGATACAATTAAACCTTTGCACAACCTTCCTTATACTTCCCTTAGGAAAACCCCTCAATCAATTTCGAAAACCCCTTTGATTTCTGAAACCCTAATTTTTGATTTGATTGGGAAAATGGTGATGGAAAACTCCTGTGATTCGTGGGGACCTTAAATAGAAGCTTAAAAGAGCACTTTGGCCAATCCTTTCTTGATCTCGAGTTGGATGAAACCCATTTTTAGCTGTCGTCACTTTCTACCGCCGCTCCTCAACACCTCCATGTGAGGACTATGAAGGTAGACTTCTATTTGGGATGAGGTGAGAGTGATGGCAAATGAGTTGACCCAAGAAGAGAAGAGGAAAGTTTCTACTATGGTGAATCTGTGTTTTGTGTTACAGAAAAGAGAGAGGCGACAAGGAGACAAAGAGCAGATAAAAAAAATGAAAGGGACGTGTGAGTGGGTGTGTTTTTATTTATTTTGTTTTTGTCCTATTATTAATACAGTATAACTTGTACTGCGTGTGTTGTTGGGTTTCCGCGTAAACGTACTCTCCGGGTGTCCGAAAAATATAAAAATTATATTTTTGGAAGCGTCTTCGAAATATTGTTATAAAAATACTGTCGTCGGCTTTGCTAGTTTATTTTTATATTTTAACTGTAACTGGTCATGATTACAGATTGAAAAGAAAGAAGGAAAAAAAATCTAGACGCAAAAAATTAGTAGGGAAATTTACGAGTTGTTATACCGTTCCCAATATATTACACACATTTTTAGGTTTCGGACATGGGGTAAAAGTATTTTCTGAAAAATATCTCTTTGATTTCGCGTATGTGGCGATTGAAAATGCTCAGCTTTTATTTCAGAATTAACTTCAATTTCACGTTCCAAAAGTTTGATGTCAGACATGAATGTATCAAAGTATTTAAGAACTTGACATCGTTCGGGTAATGATTTTACTTCACTGAAGGAAGGTAAAAGACCATTAATTTGTGCAACATTGTGTCGGGGACCATCGTTAGAAGAGGACTCAGGAATTGGTGTGATAATCCAAGGTGTGTTAGTATTATCCTGTTGTTTTACAAATGGTATGATCTTTGAATAATCGAATGGTTTGTTATATTCAACATTTTCCATTTTTAATCGACTCTCAGCATCAGCATCTGTTTCCTCATCACGATTATATTCAACAACACTCATTATTGAATCATTAATTCTATGTTCTGCACTGTAAACTTGAGGATTTGGTTTGAATGCTCTATGTGAAAAACTTGGTTTGTAATCAGCAAGAATTGGTCCATATCCATCTGGATTTGGTTTAAAAGAAAACTTTTGAATTGTTGTGATTGACTCACCATGTTTGTAAACAACATTTCGAAATTCTTTGATTTTGTTTTGTAAGTCGATAATTTCATCAAGATACTGATCAATTTGTCTCCTCGAATGCTTTTTGTACTCACAAAACTGTTTTTGACAACTTAACAACTCAGACTTTGCTTTTTGAGTTTCCAAAGTAAGAGCTTTAATTTTTTGTTTATGATCAAATTTTTGTTGTTCTATTTGAGAAAGCAATGCATTCTTTGATTCAACTAGATCACGTATCTGTTTTTCCAAAGATTTTTCATTTTGGTATGATTTTGCAAAAGCGACTTCAAACCTGTGTTCACGTTGCTCTTTAGTTTCAAACATGTTGAGTTGAAACTTATAGCATTCATTATCCTTAGTCAACAGTGCAATTTTATCTTGAAGTTTCTTATTAATCTCATTGCATTTTTTCCAGTTTAGAAAGGGTGGTATGACATAAGGTCATGAGTTTCGAATCTGGATTAGACAAAGGTTCATTTTGTTCAACTTGAGTTTCAACATAATCATTATTTAGATCCTCAAATATTACCACGGAGTCAACTTGATTATCAATATTAACCATTAGGTCATCTTGATCGTCAAATGTAACTACGGGATCCATTTTATTATCGTCGTAATGAGATGTAGAAGGGTCATGTTGAACACTTTGTGCCTCGTCGGATGCAGATGCAAGCGAAGATATCAGATCATATATAAGTATATTTGGATCTGGTACCTGAGACAAGCCATCATTGTCATACACTGGGCATGTATCATTCATGTGGAGCTCTTGCATGTTTGCCATTAACATGACAGTTGCATTAGCTTGCAAGTCCTCCATGTCATCATCATAATCGGCATTAGCGATGAAGCTCTGTTCCTTGTTGGTAAGTGTTCCACCAACTTCATCCTTGAGAGCCAAGAGTAATGCCTTCTTGTGATAAGCGATGCCTCCTGTTCTCGGCTTTGGGCATGCATTAGCCAGATGACCCTTCTCGTTGCAGTTGTAGCATCGAAGACCATTAATCCCAGTCTGAGCGTTTCCCTGATCAACCATTTAAACCTGTTGTTGTGGAGCACCCATGTTATTCCTTCCATGAACATTAAACCCTTGACTACTACCCATCTGACGACCATTACCATGGTTCTGAACCTCAACTCTTCCATTGTTAACAACAGCTTGATTTCTCGTGTTTGATGAGGTACGAATGCGATTGTTGGATTTATTAGAAAATCTCCTGAAGGATCTAGCAATCATTACAAATCCTTGATTCAATGCATCGAAGGCTTCTACATCCTCACTTGATTCACTGTAGAGTGCTTGATCATTGTTGTTGTTGTATGGAACCAATTGAGTTTGTTGTGATTGTTGTTGTGATGGATCGTATGGTGTAATTTCAGCAGTTGGTTGTGGAGGATTTGTGAAGACAGTTGGCAAGTTCGGAAATTGAGGATAACATGCTTGAGTGTACAAAGCAAGAGTTTGATTATCCGAGGGTGATGGTGAAGCAGGGACTCCACGGATGATTCTATCTTTGTCTAATTCCTTTTGATGGTGCTTCAAGTAGTCATACAACGATCCGTAAGTAGCTTGATGCAGATTCTTAGCTTGACGGAATGTAACATACTTCTCCCAAGCAGGACCTAGGCAGCTCATGAACTTTGTGTTGATTGCAATCCTTGGCATAATGATATTATGTTTGTCCAAGTCATTGATGATGTCTGAAAAACAATGATAGTATGACTCTAATGACTCCCCAGGTTCAATCATGAAGTTTTCATATGCTAATTAAATTTTTGATTCCATGTCTTCTTGATTGAGTTCAGTGTCTTCCATTAGAAGATGAATGTGCTCCCACATTACTTTAGCAGTCTTCTGAGCATTAACACTACGAAGTATCGGATTGGGTAGAACCAAAAGGATATATTGCATTGCAAGTTCATCAGCTTCTAAGTGAAGAAGTTGATCAGTAGTAAGTTGATCAATGCTGACAGCGTTGGTAACATCATCTCTTGGTGGAGTAGCATTCGGATCTCCGGGTATAGTGATAGTAGGCACCTGGAAAGGACCTTCAAGTATGACCTTCTTCAAAAACTTACCATTTGGTTTCTTGAGATCACAAAACCTAGAAAACCTTATCACCCATTGATCGTAGTTTCCGGGAGTGAGCATTGGAGGTCTATCAAGGGATCTGGCTTCATGAATGGATTGTTGGCTGCTTAAAGCTTAACACATCTTTTCAAACCAAGAAGGTTCCTTTTGCGTTGTGACATTCATAGCATAATTAGCAGGAAACTTATATTGGAAGTAGTTACAATGTTGAACTTGTTGACGAGGGTTTGGTTGAGGCATCTGTGGTGGAAGAAGGTTTGCTCCTTGAGGAAAGTACATTTGAGATGGTGGTTGAAATTGTTGTTGAGGATATTGTTGAAATTGTTGTGAAGGATATTATTGAAATTGTTGTTGTTGTTGTTGTTGTTGAGGATACTCATGAGGAAAGTAGTTAGAGTATGGTGGTTGAGACATCTTGACACTTGTGTTGAGGATGGATCTTTGTAGTCGAATGAAACTTTGGGTTTGTTGATGAAGTACACTTAGGCATAGAAACCAGGCTTAGGCGTAGACTGTAATCCTTACGCGTAACCTCCTATTATACGTAAACAATAGCTTAGGCGTATTACGCGTAAACTTTAGGTAAAAATTAAGCTTAAGCGTAAACCAAAGGCTTAGTAGTAAGGACCTTATGCGTAAGATTACCTTAGGTGTAAGATGAACTTATGCGTAAGAATAACTTAAGCGTAAAGTGTTTACTCGTAAGCTTTTATTCTTATCCGTAAAACTAGGGTTTTACCCAAAAAAATCCTTTACCATTATTCAAGTGTAAAATATATCCACAAGTCGAAGTGTTTTCAGGCTTATCCAATCAAGAAAACACTAAGTACACCAACATTTTCGAAGATCAATGAAGAAAATCCTTAGGCGTAGGAAACTGCTTAGGCGTAGAGTGACTTAGGTGTAGATGTATACGCATAAAACTAGGGTTTTACTAGGCGTAGAAAGTACAAAATTTACCATAACTGATTTTTATGCCCAAAAACGTTTTGTAAACCTGATTTTAATGATGAAACAACTTTAAAATCACCAAAACAACAAGAAATTTTGAAACTTGATGATCCAAAAACACTTTCACCCTTACGCGTAGCAAATGACACACGTATCAAACCAAGCTTAAAAACTAATCTACACACGTAAAGTTTGAAACTTGATGCAAAACACTGAAACTTTAACACTAAATAAACCTTAAACCACAAGAATCTTTAGTTTAAAAGTAACTTGTTGTAAATAGATGTAGTTGGATAGTTAATGTAGAAGGAATAGTGACATGAAGTAAAAAATAATGACATGCAGAAAGAAAATGTTCGTTATGCACAGTGAATGGCTATAACGTGACAAAGCCGTAGTGGTCGCACAATAGTTATCTTAGTGGAGGCTCAACGAAAATGATGGACACTTTATCATATGATAATAACGAATAATATTTTTTCGAAATAGAAAAGAGGAACCTCTCATGCTCTAATTTGTCGCCAATATATATATATAGGTAAATTTTAAAATAAGTCAAAAGTCACTCACTTATCTGAACTAACAATAAATATGAAATAAGCAAATCCAAACTCAATAGTCTACAATGGTTAGTTTAAGTAGTTTATAAGTGCTTATTTATAAGCAAACGTTGAACAAATAAGTAACCCGAACACAACTTGTGCACCAAAAAACCTTATACAACCATAATTTTATAACCATATATCAAGCTTTTATATTAATTCATAACCTCAAATCACGACAGTGAAAAAAACCCAAATCACAAATTCACCAACAAAACAACCTATTAAAAAAACAAAAATCTCTAATCATCTATTAAAACAAATAATTCCATTAAAATTCCAAAAAAAAGTAAAAATTTAGCGAACCTCAAAAGAAACATGACAAAGCATAAGGAGATTGACCACCACTCCTTAACCTCCTGAAGATGATGAAGTGATATTCTTGCTACAAAGAACTTTTATTGATGCTCACTGGTGGCATATCTTTTGGGATGTGTGAGTTGCGTTAAGATTTGTCTGGAACGTGTGGTCAGATTTTTGGGTCAAAAGTGTTTGCAGGTTAAATTTGGTCAAGGATTTTCCAGATTTTTCAAAGAACCAAGGTGGTGGCATCATCTATCTTACCAACAAGTAAATTCTGAAAAGTGAAAGAAATATCGGTTTATTATGTGGGAGGTTTGTGGTCCTAACACGTGTGAGTGAAAAACAATTTTTTTAAAGAAAAAATAAATTTCTTAAAAAAAGCCACGACAATAAAAAAGGGAGAAAACGCTTAGAATATTCTCACCGACAGTGGTCTTTAATATAGATATATAATATCTGCATCGCTAACTTGTCGGGGTTGGTTTGCGGAAGTAAAAAAGCAATATATACTTGGTTCCCACGCCACTCATGTGAAAAACAATTTTTTTAAAGAAAAATTATGTCATAAATCTTAACTGACTTGTAACATTTGCCTCGAGTTCACGTTGTTGGCATTCGGTTTGGTAGGGTCGCTACAAGAAAAAGTGCCTATAGTGACCAAACTTTAGTGCTGACCTTTTTTTTGTCACCATTTAGGCAAATAGTGACCATATATATGGACACTAATATTTGGTCATCTATAAATAGTTAGTCACCAAGGTCAAAAAATGGTCACTAATTTCATCGCTATACATATGCGATGTTTTTCGGTATAAAAAAGTTACGAACATTAGTGGTCACAAAATTTTTAAAAGGTTAATGGCGAAAAATGTTTGTTTAAGCTTATATATGACTTATTAGCTTATTTATAAATCGAGAGCTAATGCTGATTACTGTGTGACATGGTTAGTGAACACGTATGTTGATTACTGTGCGACATGTATAGCTAATTCTATGTACATAATACAATTTTCATAAACATATAAAAAGCTAATGCAAATATTAAGTGGTATTTATCATTTCCCCTAAATAAAAAAATTATCTCAGTGCCATTATTTTTAAAATACAATCAAAATATATATTAACAGTTTGTTTCTCACACAGAAACTTACCCATAAACATATAAAAATATTCAGAATACGCGGATCTTTTGACCCGACCCGACCCGATTCATCTCACACTCCTACTTCACTCTTCAATTTCAAATCGATATCACACACTCTTCAATTTCAACCAAATCGATGTCGATATCATACACTCTTCAATTTCAAATCTGAGTCATCTCACACTCCTACTTCACTCTTCTCAATTTCATTTGATCAGATGAGGCTCCCTAATCAAATCCGATCAGTTTGATCGGTGGTAATGGTTTAATTGGTAATACGGTTGGCGGTAGTTACGGTTTGAAAGTTAGTTAGGGTTCCGAATTAGGTGGTTTCATGTGGTTTCATTCTATTTGATCGGTACAAACTTATTCTCTTTGTGATTATTATTTAATTATTCAAGTTATTTTCCTGCTCAAGTGAATACAAGGTGCTCGATGAAATGCTCTTGTGAAAAAATGAATTTGCTAGTGGCTAGTGTAATAGGTTATGTGTTTATTGTACCTTTAAGCTTAAATTTAAGTTGTTGATATTGAATACGTTGTCTCAGTTGTCGAATAGATGTTTCAGTTGGTTTTGCTAGTTATTCAAATAGCGATACGGATTCTATGAGTAGTTGTTGTATTACCGAAATTAATAAAATGAAGCAGTTTGTTAGGTGAAATGTTTATTTGTAGCGAGTTTCAGAATTCGTCTAATGATTAATGAATGATAGTTATAGATTTTGTGAATAAATTTAGGTATATAGTTATAAAAATCGAGATATGGATGATATGTTTTGCAAATATTAGAGCTATAATCAATGCTTTCAAATCATTAGCAAAATATATCACTACTTAGTAGATGGCATGTTAACGACTATAAATAGTTAGATGAAATTTTAAATTGTAGATTATAATTTTTCATGCCGAAATAGCGTAGACTCGTAATTTGACTAAGGCTATGAGTAGGTGTTGTTGTTGTGCTAGTGAGAACGGAAGTTAAGTTTTTACATATTGATGTTCAAAAAAAAAGTTTTTCACATATTAGAGATATAGTTGACTATTGCTTTTGGAATTTGGAGACACTAAAGTTGAAGTTTAGGAATTGTGTTAGCTGTAATATTTGAATTTGTATAATGATGATGTTGCTAAAGAAGAAGCAATTTATTATGTGATATGTTTATTTGTAGCGAGTTAATTGTTTTAGGTTTTAAGTCGGTTCTGTTATGATGTCTGCATGTTCCATATAGTTTTGCGCTGAAATTTGGCTATCTAGTAATCAGACAATTTAAAATACAAATGGTCCATTGTTGTAGAAATTTGCCTCTATTTAAAGTGGACTGGAATATTAGCTCCTTAAATCTGGAAGTTTATCCAAGTGCTGTGTAAATATTTCTCTGCGTTTTACAGTTGGTAGGTGTTAGGAATTGGAAATTCCATGTTAAAGTGTCAGTCACCCCAATTATAGTCTAGCATAAGTTAGCTCGTAGACTTGTAGTTTGTTACGTTATTTAGTAGTTTATTAGTTAGTTTGTAGCGTAGATTAGTTTAGAGTAACACCTTGGAGGAAGGACGGGTCTTTACCCACTGTATACCTGATCCACAGGCCGTCAGGAGGTCGTGTAGTCTTGTAACTATAAATACCCCTTCCATCCTTGGAAAGGGTGTGGCTTGGAATCTAACCTTTCATATTTTGTTCATCACTCTACCAAGAACACCATCTCTCTTCTTTCTCTCTCTAAAATGTCTAACATGTATTTTCATCATCCACGACCACCCGAATCAGCATAACACAATAATATTACGATCCTACAATTGGTATCAGAGCCAAGGTTTTTGTGTTTTGATGATTTTGTGTGGTTTTGTATCATGGTTATGTTGGTGTTTGAATCATGTTGTAAACTGTTGTTGTACTATTTTGTTGGTCGGAATATTATTTTTGTCATAAACAGTTTTCGACAGTTTTGTATGGTATCATTTATTGTGTCAATGTCCAATAATCTGTTTTTAGTCTAACCAGCAGTATTGTTACTTTCATTTTTGTTTCTTTGTAACAAAGTGAAGATAAGTGGTCAACTGGTCATAATATGTGGTCAAAACGAGTCAAATTTGCATGTCTTTGGGATGCTTTTCTGGGTTTTATGAATCTGGTCAGATTATTGGTGGTCATACTTTGGTCAAATTGGCTTAAAGAAGCAGTTTTTGTCATGTTTCTCTAGGGTTTTGAAGCTGAACGGAAATATTGGTCGAAAAACTTATCGGAAAACATAAAATATCTTGCTAGCGACTTGTCACAAAACTGTCCAGATGCATTGTATTTTTGATAGCGACTTGTCTTTACAAGTCGTAGCGATTTGGCCTAGTGACTTGGTCTAGCGACTTGGTCTAGCGACTTGGCCTAGCGACTTGGCCTAGCGACTTGGCCTAGCGACTTAGCCTAGCGACCCATAAGCTACTTGACAGAAAGGATGAAGAAGAAGATGGACTTGACCACGACAACAAACCAAATACCAATCAAAACTCTCGACCTCAGGTTCTACTAGCCATCATTGGTCCAAGCTAAATAAAAACGAGAAGTCAAAAAGTTTTAACAGATCCGACACAATCAATTCCAACCAAACCTTAACCTAAACTAGACTCAACCCAAGACCCTTACAAGCACTCCTCAAATCTCATTCAACCATAACTCAAAACATAATTCGAATACAGAAAAATCTCAGAAATGGTTCACGATTCATCTTTTTTCAAGATTGTTTATGGAACCTCATCATCACTGATCTATAAAGTGTGAAGCAATTTACTTCTTAATTAATATCCGAAACTAGTATAAACTGATTTTTAACAATATTGTTAAAATCGTATTATTGTTTCATTCAATGACTCATGGATGAGAACAACTAAAACAATCAATCAATACCTACCCGAGACCCCTTGGATCTTGTAGTCACAATTATGATATCTTGAGGAGATTGAAGCAAACGAAATCTATTAGTAAGGGTGTGATTGAGGTTTGAGTATTTTCGGATATGATTGTCTTTTGATAAAGATTGGATGATGGTTAACTAAGATTGAGAGGAGTATTATTGTGATATTAGTTTGATGATGAGATGGAGATGTGAAGCAGTGATTTTTTTTTCAGATCCGTTTTTTTAGAGAGGAGTGTGGTAGGCGGATGTTTCAAGAGAGTGTGTTTAGGGTTAGCTAATGTGTAATATGAGAAAAATTGGGGCAACTCACTTATAACCGGTTATTCATGTGTGAGTCATAGTTCGGTTATGGGCTCACTGCTTACTGGATTGGAGGACTTAGTTGGATACATTGGGCCTCATGTAAAAGTTATTTCAGTCTTGGGCCGTATATGCTTCTAATGTAACGTGGGTTTTTACATGAAACAATTCACTCACATTTAAAATTAGCACTTGAAGAGGGATTGATTGTGATGTGTATTTTAATGTGTTGTGAAGTGTTACTTGAGAATCGGTTTCAAAAGTATCATTATGAAGTAATACCAATGTCTCACATTTGTTAATTAAGAGGTAATCATGTGTCATTTGATATGGATAATAGTAGCCTTAAGTAACTTTGTGTTATGGGTTGAATTGTTACTTGGACCGGGCATGGATTTTAATGTGAAAAGCTTGAGTTTGGATTATCATGAGATGTGACTTGGATATATATTAGGATCGACCTTCCTGGTACGTGCTTTCTCAAAAGATTTGATGATAATGAGACTTGATGACATGATTTGGAGATTCGTCATGAGAGTTGGCAATTTGGTGTATACATTTTCATGGAGATTATTATGTCGCGGCTTGAAGTGTTTATTGGATTATATTGATTACGGGGTTGTTTGTACGATATTTCTTATTTGAATTTGATGTGAGGTTTTTCGGGCACGTTTACTTATTTCGTCTTCTTTCCTTCCACGAAGATGACTTGTTTGGGCAGTTATAGTGTGTGATAAAGACTTGGCTATTTAGTTACGTTTGTGATTCTTTCTCGATTAACCCACAACGTAGCTATCACTTCGGTGTCTCACGCAGTTAAGGATATGTCAAGAGGTTTTGTACATTGAGTACACCGTTTCTTCTTCACAAAGATTAGTGCAAGCTTAAGTAACAAATCCGGGGAATGTTACGTCATGATCAAGTTTGGCATTTCGGGTTTACTTCTTCATGTGGTCACAAAAATAGCCGACTGAATGTGTGAATGATGTGTTTACCAGAGTACCTTTGAAAAACCGGTCGTTGTGCTTAAAATCCTTTTCCTTAGCACATCGACTGTGTACAAATATTTCAAAATAAAGGGTGTTTATGATTGATAATTGGATGGTTGATGATGTTGATGATGTTGGATAATGAACCGTTGGCGAACCGCTGCATGTTCCCCTAAAACAGATATTCACCGAAACCAAAAGTTGTCATAACACATTCAAGCTGACATTGTTTACGGTTTTGTCTTGATTTTGTAAAATCCTGCGAAAGAACCTATTTCTCGGTTTAAATCATAGACTTGTAAAATCCCGTGACAATGGAAACATCCTGGTAATAGTAAAGTGCATTTCCGAATCTATCTTACGGTTTATTCTTGGTTTTGTAAAATCCCGCGAAAGAATCTATTTCTCGGTTTAAACCATGGATTTGTAAAATCCCGTAATGATGGAACCATCCTGGAGAAAGGAAAGTGTAATTCTGGATCTTATCTGAGGAAGGTGCTACGGTTTCTGCCTCAAAGAAGGGATAAAAGGGTGTACTTCATGAATTGGGTGTGTCTTTGGGTTGTCTTCATGGCAGTTTGGTTATTACAAGGTTTTACGGGGTTATGTGCTTTCAACCATGGTTGGGATGAAAACCATTATCATAGTTCACTTTAAAAGTCAAAGGAGGCTAGAATTGAGCTTTTAACTAGAAGATGTGACAACGGGGTTAATTCACTATTATTTATTTGAGGTTGAAGTGAAATATCATGGGCGAGTGTACTTAGTATCTGAAGGTATCGGGGATGGATGGATGAAGATTCTTCAAAATCCTTGTTCAAGCTTATTATTAAAAACGAAGACTTGGAAATCTAGTTATTGTTGGGTGTCTTTTACCTTTTCTTTTACCACTTGGGGGAATTGGGCTCTTACCACCACAAAATAACTATCACTTTAAGGAGTTACGTTGTAGTGCTCAGTGTCACATTCAATTGTGGATTTTCAAGAGGTGATGTACGTCTATTACTTGATGGTTGGTTGGTTGAAGAGTATAGAGTACTTAGAGATTCAATGGAGGATGAAGTCTCGGCACCGCTCTTTGTTACATATGTGCAAGTTTAAGTCACGAGTTCAGGTTGTTTTACTTCAGGGTCAAATTCATCATATTGGGCTTTCTCCATCAGCTGTCACGACAAAGAGCCTACTGAATGATAATGGGGTGATTACATGTTTTGCCAAGAGATGATGAAAAGAGAGAGATTATGACGTATGAACACAACAGTTCATGCCTCATTCCTCAAAGAAAAGAAATGTGTACGCTCCAGTGTGCATTATCTTCTGAAGAAGAGAAATCTTCTTATTATGACCATTCTCATCAACATGCTTCATACTTTTTCCATGCGCTTCAGTCATCAAGTGAACCGGGCTACAGTTGATTGTTTTCTTATTCCACTTGCTCAACTATAATGACGATGGCAACATCATGTGCCAATTTTGCGGGGGAGAAGTGTGAAGAGACTACATTTGGATGATTTTCACTTATTTAATCAAGAATGGCAACTCCGTATGCAATTCTTGAGGGGGATAAGAAGTGTGAAATTACTGCATGGTTGATTGATTTCTGAGAATAAATGGTCAAACGACTCCAAACTCATGTAAGAACCGATCTTTTTCTTATCAGGTCATCGTTACATGGAGTTTCTTCTATGAGCCGTTGGTTAACATCTTCACACAGGCTGATATGATTATCGACAAAGTGCTTTCGGTTAATGCTTCACGTACACATCAACATGATGATTCCGAACAATCTCTCTATTCTTGTTTGATGTGATTGGTAGTTTGGTGTTACCATTTCGTGTGTTCGTTGCGGGCTGATTGCTGATTTCCTTGATGAACATCTTTCTGTTCTTGTTTGATTGGGAGGGATATTAATTAAGGGGATTTGCAAGATGTAAGTTAATTGGGATGTTTTTTGGTGTGTTGAAGATGTTAACTATCTATTCCCCAACTGGACAATCTTGAAGAAGGTCGAGTCTACAGTCGGTTCTACATTTTCGGCTACATGTTAGAAGACTAAAGACGAGTTGCATTTGATTATCTAAAGACTTCTTCTTATTCAAGCATTCATCATAAAGATTGTCGGTTTAGGGGATAGCACTAATTGGGGGAGGGTGAAATGTCTGATTTAATCCCCAATTAGACTTGCTCACATTCTTCAGCAAGTTGATTCTCACAAAGACTTTCAAGTGTTCTTCTCAACAGATTTCTAGTATACGGGCTTATAGTGTGTTGCTGATTATGAATTATCAAAACCAGCAAGGGGGAAGGAGACAAGCACCTAAACGCGAGTAAACTTGATGAACTTAATACTTCTAGTTAATTGAAGTTATCCCGGGAAGACAAATGTTATTACCGCAGAGAAACTCAAGGTTTGACTCATGGCGAGTAAACTTGATGAACTTAATTCTTTTAAGTGATTGAAGATATCCCAGGAAGACGTAAGAGGTACACAAGTGTGTGATGATCTCGAGGTTATCGCAATCATCAGGGGAGAGAGAATTGTGTACATTAGGGGCGCTCAGCTGTCTCACTTGACTGCTTAATCAGTGATTCAGAGATATAATCACTTATTCCGGAGTTAACATCCGCAGAGATAATCAGTGATTCGGCCTGCTTCTTCAATGTTATCGGTTGTTTTCTCTTTGGGGAATGTGTGTACTTCGGGTCCTTGAGCTTCATACACGATCATCAGGGAAGAAAGCCATTGTTTACCAAAAACATTGGGGAGGTGTTTTCTCTCTGGGCATGATGTGTATTTGGGAGAGTTCTTGGATATTGGTGTACTTCGGGTTCTTGAGCTTCATACATGTTCATCAGGGAAGAAAAATGTGAACATGGGAAGGTGTTCTTCATTCCCCTCATGAAGTGTATTCGGGAGAGTTCTTGAGCATTATACTAAGAGACGGACTGCATCATTTCAACTACACGGGGGAAGTGGTCTCTTGACAACTTTTTGGAATGGATTGCTTCAGACTTCAGTGGTAATGAAATATGAGAAGAAATTTAAAGAGTGGGATGATACGTTGCTGTTCTTGTTGATGATATTACCCCGAATGGAGATCCTCGATTATCGTTCTTAAAATGGAGCAGCAGGATCGATGATAATGGTGTGCTTCTTTGTGCACCTGGCTATTGGAAGCTTGAAAGAAAGCTTTGAATCTGCTCAGCTAAAGGATTTTCTGTTTGGGGGGAAGCTGCCAAAGTCTCTTTCTCTCAAAGGCTCATGTTCTATCTTCTATTCTGAAGCCTCGGAAGCTTTGGTGGTGGAAGTTTAAGAGATGACGAACTCTATCTTCTACGACGTGCTGTTCGATATCCTTATCTCGGTACTCGTATCATCATTCTCTCAAACTATATCATCTTCTCTATCTTTGTATATATTTATCACAAATAGAAAATAGAAAATTATAAAACCTTCAAAAACCCATAAAAATCAAAAAAAAAATTGAAAAATACCAAAAATATTGTTTTCTCAAGACATGTCTTCTGGTATCGATAACATCTACGGTCTTAGAAATGTCATTCAATAATGGCACGAGACTTTAGTTGAATTTCGAGCAGGAGGTGTAAATATTTCTTTCTAAACATGTCTCTAAATATGGCTTGCAGTTATTTCAGACTGTAACCCGTGCTTAAAACTATGGCTTGCTATTATTTCTAATAGCAACCCGTTCTTCAAGGAAGGAAAGTGCTACGCTAAAACAATTTTCTTAAATCTCGTGCACTTATCCTAAAGCAAAACCAGGAAAGCATGTCGTCAAAAAGACTGCTGTTCCTACACAAATGTTTTTCCGTCTAAAATTCTTCAGGAAAATATTTGTTGTTTTTCAAAAATGGTGGTAAATGAGTTGCTTGAAAATCAATCAGAATCAGAGTTTTTATAAAATTGAAAACTCAATCAATGACTTCAGCGCTTTTAAACTTTTCAGAAAAATAAGTCATTGTTTGAGGGGGAGAACGTTTTCAAATCTATATCATCTAACGAGATTATCTAACTATCCTATATGCTTAACTGAAAAATGATGTTAACCTACGTTGAAGGACTAGGTGCCTAGGATAAGATTGTTAGGATTAGATGATTAGAGTTTGATAAACACATTATTCCCATACCTTATATGATCTGATTGATATGTTGGTTAGACTTTTATTAGTCGATTGCTATTTGGGTGACGTCGACCACCATATATCTGTATGTGTGTCCACTAACGTATGCAGGTATATTGGTATATAAGAATGTTCCCGATCCGGATCCCACATATTATGATGATTGGATGCCGAAAGGAAAGGGCAACTATATCTTGGGTTGACAAATGAAGAAACGGAGCTTAACAGGACTTCTATGGAGAGTTGGCATGAAAAAATGCAACGTAAGAGGTCTCACTGCATCAGCAGATGGTTTTCTTCATCAGTTGAAGAAACGGAGCCTAATTTGACCTCAGTTGGCATGACAAATGCAACTTCAGAAGTCTCACTGCATGTGCAGACGGTTTTCTTCCTGCCCTACAGCAACAACAGAAGCTTCTCAACCACCTAACGTATCTTTGTGCAGGATGCCATTTTTAAACAATTTTGAAGAATATTGTTTTGAAAATGGAAAAATATTGTTTTGAAAATGAATCGGATTCAAAGTTTTGAAATCAACCGGACTTTATTTTGTCAAATCTTCAGTGATTTCAAATTAAATATTTTCATACGATATTTCATCAAAAAGTCCGTTTGTACGTTATAATGTGGTGATCTAAAGATTTAATGTTATGTCATGGTATGATTTTCTTTAAAAATCAAGATCTGTCAAAATAAAATTTTTCTGTTCTTGTTTGATTGTGAAATTGTTTTATTTTACTTAAAAGATCTCTTAAAAAAACTATCATACCTGACACTAACAATCTTTAATGTCGAAAAACTGTTCCTTATTAATCATTTTTCAAAATCAAATCTTGCCACGTCTTTCCCTATAATTTTCTAAATAATTTAAATCAACTGGGATCACAAATCTCAATTGGTTTGAAATTTTTGATCAGGGGAGAGATCGTGATTTAAATCTCTTGTCTGTTTTAAATGGAATTGGTTTTAGTCCTTTAAAGGCACTCCTGCCTCCATGTGCCAAACGATTTCAATATACATAATGCACATGTTGAGGGGGAGCATTTATCCAAAAACATGATGAGTTTTTAAATCAGGCACATATTCTCCCATGTTTTCCAAACAGTATTAAATCACTTGGGATCCAAAATCTCAAAGGGTTTGATATTTTTGATCGGGGGAGAATTTGTGATTTAATAATGAAATTTGATAAATGATGATCATTTTGATGAAAAGTGCAGGTTCTCTCTAATATGTGCCAAACTCTTTCGTATATCGATGCACATATTGAGGGGGGGGGCGAATGGTTTATATTGGCTTTTGTAATCATGGATGTACTTCAAAAGAACTCTTGCCTCTATGTGATAAAATGATTTCAAATATCCTATGCACATATTGAGGGAGAGAATTTACCAAAGAAAATCAAAAGGCTTTTTCTAAGGAAATTGTGATCAAGAAATTATTTCAAAGAACTCTTGCCTCCATGTACCAAACAATTTCAATATCATATGCACATGTTGAGGGGGAGCATTTCTAAAATGATCAAAACAATTAAGGTACAAAATGTTTAGATTTTATATCAGAAGTACCTTGATTGATTTTCCAAATGATTTTTCAATTGGTTTCATGAAGGAAAGAACAATATCAAAAGACTTACCAATTCAATTTATGCATGGTGTTATAAGGATGGTTAGGTTAGGTATTCGTTCCCACGATCTCGCCAGAGCCGGAGGGACCTACCCAGGGACAATCCACTAGATAGTGTAGAGTCCTTAGGTATGATGAAAAAAGGAGAAAAGTCAGATATGGGAAGAGTGCTGACTGAGATAGAGCTAGAACTGGAATAAACCCAACAAGGTTCTAGTTATGAAGTCTTGCTAAGCACTGAAGGGGTTGAAGAATGAAAAAGAAATAAATGTGAAAAAGGGTGAAAAGAAATAGCCCTCCAATAATTCAACCTTAGGGCAGTAACCGGGTTCAATACATATGCTACTGGTGGTTACTAAGGTAACACTGGTATTGAAGACAAGACGTCATGGACCCAGTGACGCACTGCACTAAACTTCCCAAGCTACTCAAGTTCCTCTTAAAAGGGCTTGTTTCATTCTCACGGGGAACCTACATAATCTATCGACTTTCTCTTAGAGATTGTTGATATTGAAGAAGGAGACCCTCTCCCTAGTCTCCAGCATAGGAACCAAATATGCACGATTGAGTCTAGAGCCAAGAGATCATCCACAATATCTCATTAGGACACAAAATTAATGAAGACTTGTTGTTTCACACAATGTGGAAAGTAAGTATATATTTAGAGTCCTACGCATTATCCTTGTGGTATTGACATAACATCCGAGTGATATGAAAATATTCACAATGAAGATGGAAATCCTTCTAGAGCCAACATCAAACAAGCTCTTGGTGGGTAACATGTGAGATCTCCTCGTAAGATCAAGCTTGTGACAACTGGATAGAAACGAAGGGGCGATTCATTCGTGAATCAACCTTGGTCCAGGAAATGAATTGACGAATACTTTTGGAAAAACCGTTCAATGTGCAAATCTTCTTTTCTCTAGCACATCGAATGTGTATTCATTTTCAAACACAAAAAGTATCTGTGATTGAAAAAATTACTTTTGGAAAAACCGTTCGATGTGCGAATCTCTTCTTTTCTCTAGCACGTCGAATGTGTATTCTTTTCAAATACAAAAAGTATTTTTGATTGAAAATTGATCTTTCTTATAAAACCTTCGTCGTATTGCAAAACTCTTTCTTCATGCAATACGCGATTGTTTTCAAATCAATTTTTCATCAATCAGTGAATCTCAATTCGCTGGTTCACTCACTCCGTGTTGTCTTCCTTGAGATGTTCCGGTTTTAGAACGGCTAGAACAGCTGAGAAACCCTGTCAAGGAGATTCTTAAGAATCCTACCTGATCACAGGCAGTACTTGTACTGATCAACGGGGAACCGTGGGACATGTACCTCAATTCAACGAAAGTGATCAAAGACACTTTCGTGTGTTTTATTGTTAACTGTTGTTTGCAGGTACATTTGGACGGTTGCAGCTGATCAGAATTGAGGAGTCAATCCAAAGTCGCATGCTCACAGCATCCATACTTAATTGAAGAAATCATGACTGGTGCATATCTACATAACCTGGTTCTGATATTTTTATACTATGCTTCTGCTACGATGCTGCAAATATCATGAACCAGTAAAGCTTTCGCTACTCTAATGGAAAGATGTCATGATTCATAAGTGTGAGCATGTCGGTCCAAAAGTCACCACATCACATGATGGCAACACAATAAAGGGTGATCCAGAGATTTACTGTGGCTGATGATCTCATTGAAAGCTTGAAGATCATCAATGATGTGGATCAGTTCAAAGACCTCCACTGAAAGTACAAAATAATCGGACTTTGAAGAATCGCTACAAAAGCACAAAGATTGCGGGAATTGAAGAATTGAAGTCTACGAGCTCAAGAACAAAGTCAAGAATAGAATGCTAGGATGCAAAATGTATTTCATGGGGTGACCTCCCTTAGGGGGAGATTGTTAGGAATTGGAAATTCCATGTTAAAGTGTCTGTCACCCCAATTATAGTCTAGCATAAGTTAGCTCGTAGACTTGTAGTTTGTTACGTTATTTAGTAGTTTATTAGTTACTTTGTAGCGTAGATTAGTTTAGAGTAACACCGTGGAGGAAGGACGGGTCTTTACCCACTGTATACCTGATCCACAGGCCGTCAGGAGGTCGTGTAGTCTTGTAAATATAAATACCCCTTCCATCCTTGGAAGGGGTGTGGCTTGGAATCTAACCTTTTATATTTTGTTCATCAACTCTCTACCAAGAACACCATCTCTCTACTTTCTCTCTCTAAAATGTCTAACATGTATTTTCATCATCCAAGACCACCCGAATCATCATAACACAATAATATTACGATCCTACAGTAGGCTTGTTTATTGTCTTTTACAGATTCTTATTACGAAATCAAGTTATGTTTATCAATTTATGCACAGTGCGAAACTGATCCTGATTTAAGGTTGTTATTTAAGTTGACATGTCACATTACTTTGTCTTAGGCTTTATTTTCTTTGGTTGCTGTAATTGACTAAATCTCTGGACATTAACATGAGTCTTGCTAGGGGAAGTGAAAGAACTCAAGGGATGGAGAACTCAAGTCACCGAAAGTTAAAGAAAAGTTTCAGGGAATCCAAAGTGAGATCACGAAGTTCTTTTTTAATTATTTTTCTACATGCATTATGTCTTTGACATATTTTCCTATTAACATCACTAGGTACTGCCTTTATAGATAACTAATATTTGGATATCCAACTATTGAGGGGCCATTTTGCACATACATATTTGATAATCAGAATTTGCCAAATATACCATACAGTTTATTTGGGTTGTCACAACTTTAATTAGCACAAGCACTATGTACTACAGCCTATTTCAGAAGTGGTTATGAAACTATGTAGGGGTCATTGTACATGTAAATACTAAAATAACCAGTCATTTAACAGATCCGTAGACGATCATCGTAATAAGCCTATTTATAAAGCACATGTTCATTGTGTCAAAATATAATTGGATTAATTTAGAAAAGTTTCCATTATTGGAAAATATTCAAAAGCGAAAGATTTTTACTTATAAAATGATATAGATTTTTGCAAAAGTTTTAAATGTTCTGATTGTCATGTGTTAATGGACTGATTACCGCCTTTTCAAGTCACTTATCGATACCAAATAGTATGTACAAATTAAGTTCAAAGTTGGCCTAAAAATATTATAAGCTTACATTACAACATCTGCGGGTTTCTTTTCAGCAATATGATACCCCGAATTGTAAAATTTGTTTGCTTTAGAGAAGCAGAAGAGAAGAGGGAGAAACGGGTGATTTCTTGATATTCTTCTTTTTCGTCTTCGTCTTCTTCTTCTTAGGTGTGGAGGAGGAGGATATTTGAGCGAGTCCAACAACCTTTTTATAGTTCTTGTTTTTTAATTTAGTCTTCATATGTGTAACATATTGGTTTTCACAAACACATAATCAAAAATACATATGGATCGAATGAGTTAAGGTTTTAGAGAGACAAAGTGAAGAGAGTTGGGAACTTTAATGAGACAAAGAAAAATGTATATTGAAAGCTCGAACCTTTTTCCTTGCTAGGAAAAAGGTATTTATAGGTTCTTACATGAAACGCCTCCCATGGGCTGTGGATCAGGCATACAGTAGGTAAAGACCCGTCCATCCTCCACGGTGTTACATAACTAACTACCAACTATCAATAAATTACTATGAATACGAGCTTTCTAACGAATACTTATACTTGAGGTGACCGAGTCTTTAACTACCGGATTTTCTAAATCCTAACAATCTCCCCCTAAGGGATGTCACCTCAATTACAAACAGATATTACATTTTGGTGTTCTTGAATCCTTGATTAAGTTATTTGCTCTATAGCTCATAGTCTTTCATTCTTCATATTCTACATGTGTTGTATTTCAAGTGGAGGTCTTAAACTGATCCACGGATTGTTTGTTCTTTGAGCCTTCTTTAGAGATCATCAGCCACATTAAATCTCTTGACTCATCCTTTGTTGTATTGCCTTTATGTGAAGTTGTGACGTTTGGACCGACATGCACACAGGTTTTGATCATGATATCTTCTCATTAGAGTAGCGGAAGCTTTGTTGATTCATGATATTTGCAGCAGCATAGCAGAAGCATGGTTTGAAAATATCAGAGCCAAGTTATGAAGATATGCACTTATCATGATTTCTTTAGATGTGAGTGTGATATGTGAGCATGCGGTAATGGATTGACTCCTCAATTCTGATCAGATAGAACCGTCAGGTGTTCCTGCAAACAACAGTTAGCAATAAAGCGAACGAAGGTGTCTTTGATCACTTTCGTTGAATGGTGTTGCAAGAACCACGGTTCTCCGTTGATCAGTACAAGTACTGCCTATGATCAGGTATAATTCCGAAGAATATCCTTGACAGGGTTTCGCAGCTAATCAAGCGGTTCTTAAACTGGAACGTCTCAAAGAAGACAGCACAGAGTGAGTGAACCAGTGAATTGAGATTCACTGATTGATGAAAAATGATTTGAAAAACAATCACGTATTTCTTAATAGAAAGAGTTTGTGCAATACAACGAAGGTTTTACGGAAAACATCAATTTTCAATCATAAATACCTTTTTTATTTTGAAACGTTAATACACAGTCGATGTGCTAGAGAAAAGAGTTGTTGAGCACAACGACCAGTTTTTCAAAGGTATCCGTCAATCCATTTCATGGACCAAGGTTGATTCAAGAGTGAATCGCCCTATTATTTCTATCCAGTTGTCACAAGTTTGATCTTTTGGAAAGATTTCACATGTCACCTACCAAGAGCTTGTTTAATGTTGGCTCTAGAGGGATTTCCATCTTCATAGTGAATACTTTACATATCACTCAGATGTTCTGGCAATACCACAAGGATAATGCGTGGACTCTCAAAATATATTCTCACATTCCACATTGTGTGAAACTGCGAGTCTTCATTAATTGTGTCCTAATGAGATTTATTGATGATCTCTTAGCTCTAGAATCAATAGTGCACATTTGGTTTCCTATGCCAGAGACTAGGGAGAGGGTCTCCTTCATCAATATCAACAATCTCAAAGAGAAAGTCGATAGATAATGTAGGTTCCCTGTGAGAATGAAATAAGTCCTTTTAAGAGGAACTTGAGTGGCTTGGGAAGTTTAGTGCAGTGCGTCACTCGGTCCATGACGTCTTGTATTCAATATCGGCGTTACCTTAGTAACCACCAGTAGCATATGAATTGAACCCGGTTTCTGCCCTAAGGTTGAATTAATGGAGGGCTATTTCTTTTCACCCTTTTCTCATTCAATTCTTTTTCATTCTTCAACCCCTTCAGTGCTTACCGAGACTTCATTACTAGAACCTTGTTGGGTTTATTCCAGTTCTAGCTCAATCTCTGTCAGCACTCTTCCCTTATTCTCACTTTTCTCCTTTTTTCATCATACCTAAGGACTTCTACACTAACTAGTTGATTGTCCCTTGGTAGATCCCTCCGGCTCTGGCGGGATCATGGGAACGAATACCTAACCTAACCATCCTTATAACTCCAATGCATAAAGTAAATTGGTCGTTCTTTTGGTATTGTTCTTTCCGCCTCGAAACCAATTGAAAACCGTTTGAAAATCAATCAAAGTACTTGCGATATAAAATCAAAATATTTTTTACCTTAATTGTTTTTGATCTTTTTAGAAATGCTCCCCCTCAACATGTGCATTTCATATAGGAAATCAATTAGCACATGGAGGCAAGAGGTCTTTGAAATATTAGATTAAGAATGAAAGATCTGATTCTTGATTAACATTTTCTAAAATGATCATCATCACTTCCCTGATCAAATTTAGTATTTTAAATACTTTGGATAAATCATTTTGGGAAGGATGTGGGTTTCTTTTGATTGCTCCCCCTCAATATGTGCATCGAGATTCGAAAGAGTTTTGCACATATTAGAGGGAACCTGCACTTTGAGACAAATCAATCACGTTTTAATCCATTTTGGTTTAAGATAAATGCTCCCTTTTAACATGTGCATGGAAAATTTGAAATCATTTGGCATATGTAGGGAGGAGTGCTTGTTCTTATATTTCTAAAACTACTTATCGAATTATCAGTTTATGTCCAATTTAAATCACCAATTCTTCCCTGATAACAATTTTCAAACCCTTTGAGATTTGTGATCTTAATTGATTTAAATTATTTTTGAAAGCTTTTTGAGGAGAAGTGTGACCTGCTTTGAAAACATTTAACTGATAAGGATCAGATTTTGAGACTTTAAACTCCAAAGATCAAACATGCATAGGTATCATAGGAAAACACAACATTAGCCTTGGTCTTGATCCAATTGAATAAAAGGTGTTCTTTTTTGATTAATCAAATGTAGACCTTGCTCATTTTAGTACCAATTGTTTGAGAAATAACCTTTTTGAATTGTTTGAAATAATTCTCCCCCTCAATCAATGACCGAAGTTGTTGATTGAGAGATAGAGATTTTGACAAATGATTAGTCCAGATGATTTTCAAAATAAAGTTTGAGTTATTTTAAAAGCAATTTTGTTTTCATTTGATGACTGATACGCGTACAACGCGCGTTCGGGGTCAAAGGAAATTCCTTTTCGTCGAGCAAGTTTTTCAACACCCTAGGCAGTGAACCTAATCATAGTAGTGTAGTATTAGGGTAAGTCTCGGGAATTGATATCGTTCTCTAGGGGAATAGGAATGCTACTGAGAAATTACTACGCTAAGGTTGGGGTTGAGGAAAATTATTTTTTATCTTTTTTATATTTTTTGTAGAAAATTGAAAGGTACGAATCTCGGGGTATTGGATTTGGGGGTTGGCATTTCTACCGATTACTCTACTTATCTAATTAACTAAACTAAGGTGAGTGTAGTATATGTCTATTGTTGTGTGCTCTTATGATGATTAAAAATGTATTTACTTAGATGCTATTACTCCCTAGTTATCTCCTATTGATGGTTGAATTGTCACGTCCTTATTCTTAACGCGTTGTGTCTTCTAAGGTCATAGGGTATGCGTTTTCCCTAACTCTTTGAGACTACCTTAAGGTTATTGCCTACGAAATCTCTAGGATTCATAAACTAACTCTAAGGTTATCTTTGGATGTTTAGACTACAATAACTCTAAGTGATTATAAACTAATGTTCACAAAGATTACTCAAGCATTAAAAACACAACGAATGACCTATCGCAATACTAGGTCAATCACAATTAAGATAAGAGATAACCAATCCATATTCAATATCTAGGTTTCATAGATCTAAGCAAACACACAAGTAAATTAGCCGGACATGGAAAACATGCAAGCATACACACAAACAATTGAAGACATAATTGAATTAATAAAGTAAATCACTTATCTTGTTGTAAAATAGGGTGTGGAACCCTAAGATACTGCCCAAGACAGCCTAGGTTCAGTTTAGGTTTTACTTCACAAAACTACCTCTCTAAAATACTGAAAATTTGAATTCTATATATAAAGTAACAATATGCGACGGCGTCACTCTTTAATTGTGACGCCGTCGGGTTTCCGCCATTAGGTTTTCGTCTTGGCCACGTCAACTCTGTGACGGCGTCACCTTATGCTTGTGACAGCGTCGGCTTCAACCCCTGACGTCATCGGGATCCAAATCTAGGCCGTCTGAGTTGTGACGCCTTACTTTTTTAAACCTGATGTCGTCAAGTGCAAAATAGCAATATGCTCTCTGAGTCGTCTCAAGCTGTGTCGCGACGGCGTCGCTATTAAGCTGTGATGCCGTCCCCTTCAGTTCCAGCAGCTTGAGTGTCTTGATTCTTGACTTTGGCCATTTTCTTCATATATTCGCGCCTTTTCATCCGAATAAGTGTCATTCCAGCAATTTGCCTTCAAGAGACCTAAAAAGTGAAAAGGAACTAAATTAAGTAGTAATGGATACAAAAGTGATCAATTAAGGGCTTAAATGACCCCTCAAAAGTGTACCTTTTAAATCCTTATCAAATATCCCTACACTTGGTATTTTCTTGTCCTCAAGCAAATGTGCTTTTGGCCAATTAATTTATAAGTTAGGGTTCATAAAGCATTAGTTTAGAACAATTCACAACACGTATAAGCCCAGCAAAAGTCATAACAAGCACGGAAATTACATACTAGCACCTCAGAAATGGTGTTTGGATACTCTCATCTCTCGGGTGTATATGAAATATATCAAGTTGGAAATGGAAGATAAACACTCATTAACCGGTCCTAGTACATAGATTACCATAGGCTTGAGACTAGATCAAACCTCCATCGCTTTTGGCGTAAGCACCTAGGAAAAACTATCCAAGAGGTCTTTTAAAGGGTTGTAACGTTAGGATTACGGTAGGGAAACAAAGGGTTTGGTGGGATAGGCGATTTAGTGGTGGCAAGTCAAAAATCTTTATGTTACAAGCATGAGAAGAATGGCGTTGCAAAGCCAAGACTCGACACTCTAAACTCTAGATAAATTGAAACAAACAAACATAAATTTAAAGATACATGTGAGATGGTAGCCCGTATGCTTTTTTTTTTCATCACCCTTTTTTCGATTTTTTTTTTCATACACTTTTACTCTACCATCCTCTACAATAACATCAAAAACATAGGGATTTAAAGGCACATCCCTACACTTGAGTTTTTATTACTCTAACACTAATTTGACCCGAATTGAAAAAATGAAAACACTGGGAGTACATTATTACGCAAATAAAGGGATTTTGAATTTAACGTTCCTTCCCGTCACTTCATAAAATTTAACTTTTCCCATGAGTCCCAATCATCCCAAAACTGTGTACAAAGGATATGACTCGACTTAGCAACTTATTCAAGCAACTAGATAATTGAACTAAGGGTTTAGTATGATAACAATAATGCACTAAAAGCGAGTGCATACAAGGTAGGCTAAGGCGATTTGGGTGTACATTTGGGGGTGGATTGTAAACAATGATCTTCATTGATATTTCGGAAAACTGAAACATCACGAGAACCGCGAAAAAGATAGGCTCTAAGGGGTTAACTAGGGGTATCGTGTACTAAAGATGAGTACAACGCATGGGTGTGGGGGAATTACTCAACCGATGTGAAAGAAGTAATTATATTACGGGTATCAAACAAGGGTTATCCTAATGTCTCTTATCATTTAGTTATTCCTAACTACACAAGTGTAGTCTCACTAGCGATCTCGGAATGCATCACAAAACAAGTTCTAGAATTTATTATACTATCGGTACACTCTCGAAGCATTAAAGTGGAATGCTTTAATTCCTACAAATCTAAGGGCGATCCTCACATTTTAGGTGGAATTTAAGTGGTAAAGGGTTTTGTGCTAGTCATATAGCTTCCTATCCATGAGACGCTTTATTAAAACTAATGGCCCACTCCTACATGTCATGAAAAATTTTAAATTTGGTGCCAAAATTACCCTAACCGATATTTCTCATGGTTTATTACACAAATGAAATTGGACAAGGCAAATAGTCAAGGATAAGCATAGTTTTAAATTTCCTGTTTATTTTCCCTCCCTACACTTAAACTGAACATTGTCCCCAATGTTCCCCGAAAGTATCAAAGCTATGATAATGGAAGGTAATTAAAAACGAAAGAAACTAATACTCCCCTGATTAGCTCGCTAGGATCCGTGTGAAGTAGTGGTTGAATTATTTCCAAGAAGAATGTATGCGTGAAAAGCTCCATCCAATCTTGTGTATCTTCTTCTTGATAAATAAAACCTGCACACTTGAAGAAAACAAATGAAACCTTCGCGTAAAATCGGCGGTAACAATATATATATGACTCTACTAAACTAGGACATAACGCTTGTGGAATGGATGTTTATAGATTTTCTGGAAAATTAAGACCTGGAAAATTCCAAAAATGTATAAGTAGCTCAGAAGACGAGAAAAAGTAGTAAGTTGTTTCTACTCCTCCTGACGTCGTAAGGTTGCGACCCTGACGTCTTCAGGTTATCCTGATAGAAACTGGTCTGCGTTTTCTGGAAAATTTATATCTTTAGAATCTGGAAAAATTTCCTGCAAAACATCCATTATGACTCGATAAAAGCATTTTACTCGAACAAACACACATGTATATCTTTTTAATAATCGTAATTCTCATGTTCACGTTCTTTTTGAAAACGTGTATAATCCTCCCTACACTTATCCCTTTTGTAAAATACCTTTATATGTAATTAAGACGAGGTTAAAGACAAAATAAAGCATTTTTACAAGTTCAAACATGAGAATAAACAATCAATAAAAGATATACGACACATAAACAAGCAAACAATTAAGCATGGGTTGCCTCCCATGAAGCGCTTTTCTTTATTTATGAGTCTTGTAGCTAGACTCGAAGTTGTGCCCCTACGTGGTCTCGTGCACGCTTACGTGCCCGTACCTAAGCTATTCCAATGTTTTCTCGCTCTTCTTGTAATCATCTCCTAACTCTAGGCATTTTTCATAATATCGCTCATTTTTTTCATAAGTATGCCTAAGTCCTTGTTATTTATCTCTCTCACTAAGTATCGGAATGGGAGCCATCCGATTGCATGCCTCTATATCTTTGTGCTTAAACCTAGGATGTGTACGGGACATTTGATAGACAAAATCTTCAACTCCATCCGATTGCATGCCTCTATATCGGTCTCCTTCGGATACCAAAGTCCCATGTTAATGCTTCTTTGGAGATACCGAAAGACCCGTTTAACCGCTTGAAGGTGCTTTTTGGTAGGCTTAGCCTGGTATCTAGCACACATGCATACAGCGAACATAATATCAGGTCTACTGGCTGTGAGGTACATCAGGGATCCAATCATACTACGATATGTTTTTTGATCAACCATGATCCCTGAGTGGTCCTCATCCAATTATGTACGCCCCACCATGGGAGTGTCAACAGGGTCGCAAGAATCAAATCCAAACTTCTTTAAGATTTCATTAGCATATTTATATTGATTAATAAAAATGCCTCCGAGACTTTTGTGAAATTTGTAATCCCAAGAAAAATAACATTTGTCCCATCATAGACATTTGAAATTTGGATCCCATCTCCTTTGAAATTGGTCACATTCATTAGGGTCGGTCGAGGCAAAAATAATATCATCAACATAAATTTGAACGTGATTTAAATGTTTGCCTGACTTTCTGGTGAACAGTGTAGGATCAACTGCTCCTTTGCTGAATCCATTAGACAGAAGAAACTTTGACAATGTATCATACCATGCCCTAGGAGCTTGCTTCAAACCGTAAAGGGCCTTCTTCAAGCGATAGACATGGGTAGGATGCTCTGGTTCAACAAAACCTTCTTGTTGACTGACATAAAACACCTCTTTAAGATCTCCATTGAGAAAGGCAGTCTTTACATCCATCTGATAGACCACCATATTCTTACTGGCAGCATTAGCCAGAAAGATTCTGATGGCCTCAATTTGTGCAACCGGAGCAAATGATTCCTCAAAGTCAATCCCTTCCTCTTGACGATATCCTTTAGCCACTAACCTTGCCTTATTCTTCAGAACATCACCGTGTTCGTCAAGCTTTACTTTGAAGATCCACCTGAGAGAAATGATCATAGCACAATATGGAGCAGGTACTAATTCCCGTACATCAAGACGATCGAACTCATGGATTTCTTCTTGCATAGCACTAAACCAGTTGTCCTCAAACATTGTTGTTTTGACATCTTTAGGTTCGACCTTTTATATTACATAGTTGAAGAAGCATCATAAGGCATCAGTAGCAAGTTGATTACGAGTGGATACTGGATGAGAAGGATTCCTAATGATGTTGTCCAATGGATGATCATGTGTCCATTTTCTGAGATGTTATTACAAATAAATCGTAAAAACGTTTATTCATATTTAGCGATCTCTTTGTGTTTTGTTGATAAGAAATATAAAGTTTATTATAAGTAAAATTATAAGGATACATGTTACTTTGTAAAGCATTTATATATATAATCATTTAACATTAATTGTTGTAATGATTCATTTATTGTAATAGTTTATTATGATGGGTAAAAACCATAACCCATGACCCATACTCATGGAGCATATCCATAACCTATGGAGCTAACCCATGACCCATTGACTAGATGCATTGCATCTTCTAGATACATTGTATCTACTTGGATACCCATGGTCCAAAGTCTATGACCCATGACCCATAACCCATTTAGGGGGAGCTTCCTACGGATCCCTCAGTTTACACTGGACGGATCCCTTAAGCAAGGGATCCATGGGATCCGTGCAACAGTAGCAATATTTTTCCTATAAATAGAGAGCCATTTCCTTATTGTAACTGTGACAACCCGTACTTTCAGGTCATTTCTAGACACGATTCATGACTCATTATTTCAACATTTATAGTAAACTTGGTTTACTTGTTTCAAATTCGCGTAACCTTGGAGGTTTAGCGGCGAATTCATGATCGTGTCATCACGTACATTTCATATGGGCTATGATTAGTCTACATTTCATGGACATCATGTGCATCTCATTAGTACATTCACGACATTTCATTTCATCTTCAACGCGTAATTTTTATATTTAAATAATCTTTATCGCGTGAGTTATTATTTTAAACATTTAATCCGTTACTTTCAAAAATGACCCCGATGTATTTTTATACTTACATTTAGTTATATAAACTATATTTTGAGTTTTCCTAATATTTTAAATTTAATTGGTACACAAATCGTTAAATTTATATTATTACGACGTGTTTCTTAAAAATTATACGATTATTATTATATCACTCAAATTTTGCAAGGAATGTATTTTTATAATTTTTATGACCTAAAAATATTTTAACTTGACCCGTGAAAATTTATTTTTATTCAACGCTACCCTAAATATTTACAAATGCTACAACTTACCATTTAATATCAAATTTTTTTACACAACTCTTACACTTATACAAATGAAAAAAAAAAAAAAGACATAAACACAAGTGACAAGCACCCCTTGTCGACACAAGGGGTGAGTCACACAATAGATATTTGCAAACAATCTAAAACAAGTATTATACAACAATACTTTCACTACATTTCATTTCATTTGCAAAAACCAAGACCAATCTCATCTTCTTTTTCTCTCAATCATACGGCAGCCAAGGGACCCAAAAAGGGAGAAGCTTTTCCAAGTTTGCAAGTCATTTATTTAAACATTAGTATCATTTGTTGCAAGGTTTTGTAATATAAACCTCAAGTGATTAGGAAAACCTTTGTCCATTAAACCTCATCATATCACTAGTAAGCATCCATATTCATGTTTTTATTTCACATTCATTATTATGGTCATATCATTTTACTTGAGAAACATGCAAGACTTGTGTTGTTTATACCATTTTAACTTTGATTTTTAGAGTTTATTACATAAGAGTCATCCTATAATTATTCCCTTGGTATATTTTGGTCTTGATGATGATTAGGAACCCATGACACCCTAAGAAGGTGTATGGTAGGATTAGATTAGTTTTGGAGTTGATTTGAAGGGATTAGAATAGGTTTTGTCCGAGAAAAACTATTTTCGATAACTATATATTTATGTTCTGTCCTTATTTCGAATTTCTGGAAAAACCTGCTGATGGTACGAAACTTTGGCCTTGATATTTAGAAAATATACTTTAAAACGAATCCGTGGCCTTTTGAACGGATAAAAACGGAGTTATAACGAAGCCGTGGTGAATTTTTAAAGTTTGACGACGAATTAAACACTTTTCAGAAAATTCAGCTTTGCTGTTTTTAGTAATTTCGGGTCAAAAACGAGCCTTAAGCTTCACAAATTATTTCGACTTATCAAAAATATATTAGTTTACTTCGATACGAAGCTAAGGACATATTTTACGTAGAAAACGGATTTGAAACGACAAATATATGCACGTTTTTATAAAGTTGCCGTAACTATTATTTTCTGAAAAATTATATTATTTCTACGATTCAAGTATTTCATTAGCTGTAAGGGCTATGTTTGCGGCAGATTTTAACTATGATGCAAAACTTTTTGGAACAAATTGTCTTCTAGTAAAATCAAGTTCACCGGCCATATTTTTCAAAACAAAAAGCCGTTTGTCAAGCGGAGTCATAGTAAATTATTTACGGAGGTTCAAACTTGGCCGAAACTTATTTTCTGCACACAATTCAACAAAATCACCAACTTTAGCCTTTAATATCTTTATGATCGAGACCTTTTGGACGAAAACTCCTGAACTGAAACTTCTAGATATGGATACAAACTTTCCAAAACAGTCGATTTCGTTCTCTAACGATCGACGTACACCATTTTACGACTAGTTTTCCAAAGCCATTTTTGTTAATTTCATGATTTTTCCGACGACATTGTTTTGCGACGAAAAGAGGTAATTTCACCAAAAATCATTATAAAATCATTGTAGGATGACATTTTGACGTAAAAACATGTAAAGTCATTTTCGAAGGGTCAAGACGTCAAAAGAGTATTTTTCGACGCTAAGTAATATTTTCAAAACTCGTAAATGGTATAAATAACATACGTAATGCATGCATAGCATTACATTGCAACTCATGGCATATCATATCATTGATAATAGGTCCCGGTTGACGCATCACATTAAACCTCAGTGTACTCACTTTTGCCATTATTCCAGTTTATCCAAGTGAGTTTTCATAGCCCCACTTTCAATTGTTTTGTACTATTTTGGGGGAGATACATGCTTAATTATTTTTCACAAGTACTTTATATTTTTAAGGATAATTTCTATCATGATCATCATTGTTTCAAAACCGAATGTTGTACTATATTAATTGTTCTTGTTTGTTTGGTATAGTTCTACGTCGTATAAAGTACTATGTCAGTTGACTACTGATACATTGGGTTATGTGCTATTGATTATGTGCTATAGTTCTACGTCGTATAACGTTCTAAATCAGTTGACTACTGATAAATTGAGTTAGGTGCTATGGATTATGTGCTTTGGTTCTTCGTCGTATAACGTTCTAAATCAGTTGACTACTGATACATTAGGTCTAGTTTTATGGACTAAGTGCTATCGTTCTACGTCGAGTTAGGTACTATTGTAAATTCATTTGACATCATATGTTTGGAACATAAACTATACACATTCTGGCAATGGGTTGTGAACACACAGGTTGCAAGTTTTGTATGGGCGGAACTTGGAACTGAGTGGATTTACGATGCCTTTGCTGCATAAACGATTTTGAAAGGCTTTACATTTCCATTCAAACTCTATGAACTCACTCAACCTTTGTGTTGACACTTTTAGCATGTTTTTATCTCAGGTTTCTAAGGCATTCACTTCATGGCACCCAGTTGGACACATCATGGAGTCGTGGTGACGACGCGTCTCACTTGGGTTTTACGCACTTTAAAAACATCGTTTGAATTGTAACAAACTTATTTCCGCACAAGTTGATTTTCATTGGGACCTACTTTGTAAACTCTGATTATTTTATTAAATCAAACGATGTATTTTCCAAACGACACTTTAGGTCGTTCAATATAACTGTGATTGTGATGCTATGACAGTCAATCCCCAGGAATTCCATTCCGCTGCAAAACAGGTAATTTGGGGGTGTGACAGATTGGCATCAGAGCTTCAGTTATAGAGAACTAGGTTGCATCATTGACCCTAGACTATAACTACATTATCATAGCATCTCATCACTTCATCACTAGTGCATGTTCACTTTACATGCGGTTTTACGTACATTTTTTCGAGTTATTTACTTTCATTTCATATCGATTGTCACATGGATGCCTTTAAATGCCCATTCCATTATTCTTTCTTCATACTCTAATGTGGAGAATTCCTTGTCAGTCCCTATCACAATTTTCACATCAATTAACTCATCACCGATAACGCCGAATGCCGAGATAAACCTTTAAATAGGGCGAAGTCACTCTCACTCCTTTGTTTCACCACTAACATGTCGAGTTACACTTTATTCACACATTAAGTCACTAAACCACCATACATTTGAAGCACTTACAACACCTCATAACTTATTTCGTAGGAAATCGTCGATCATTTTGAAAAATAACCTCAAACGTATCATTTCTTATCACCTCTCTTTAGAGCGCATATTTTTAACATGGGATTTTGCTACGTCTCACATTTCCTCTTGTTTTGAAGAAGATATGGCACCGAAGAAAGCCACAGCTGAAATGACACAAGCGGCTATTCAAAAGTTGGTAAGGGATAGTGTAGCAGAGGCATTAAGGATTGAAAGGGAAACGGTGGCTACTGCTGCTGCCGAGGCCGCGGCTGCTGCTGAAGCCGCAAGGCTTGCTGCTGCTACTGGAAATGCAGGAGGATCCGGAGTTAAGAGCTGTTCTTACAAGGATTTCAAAAGTGGAGAACCCACCAAGTTTAGAGGGACTGAAGGAGCCACAGCCATGGTTCGATGGTTTGAAAAGTTGGAGTCCGTGTTTTTGCTTTGTAATTGCCCGGATGATAGTAAGGTCAAATATGCTACAAGTACATTACTCGATGGAGCATTGTCGTGGTGGAATTCATATGCTCAACCGATTGGAATGGAGAATGCTTTCAAGCTTACTTGGGAGCAATTTAAGGGTCTGGTGACTAAGAAGTTTTGTCCTCGTACGGAAGTCAAAAAGTTGGAGACCGAGTTCTATGAACTAGTAACTATTGGGTACGATATTGACACTTACATTCGGAGATTCCAAGAATTGGCCACGTTATGCCCGTCCATGGTTTCTGATAATGAGAAGTTGCTAGAGGCTTTCATTGGGGGACTTCCTGAGGTGATTCAAGGAGATGTGACTTCGTTTGATCCACAAACAATCGAGGAAGCTATTCGATTGACTCAAAAGCTCATGGCCCAGGTAGTGAAGAGAGGCAAGTACACCAACACCAACCAAAACAACAACAACCCCAACAACTGCACCAATTACAACAATAACCAAAACAACAACTACAACGACGATAACCAAATCAACAACAACAAAAGAAAATGGGAAAATGACCAGGAAGGTTATGATAACGACAACCAAAACCATAACACTAACCATCACCAACAACATAATAGAAGACAAGAAGTCGCCAGGGTCTATGTTGCTGCACCAACAAGGGGAAGAGCTTATGCAGGAAACTTACCGCGATGCCACCAATGCACGCTACATCATAATGGTCCATGTGGTATATGCTTTAGCTGTCACAAAGTAGGACACCTTGCTAAGGACTGTAAGGGCAAAGCCGTAGTCACATGCTTCGGATGTGGGGAGCAAGGACACTATCGGAATCAATGTCCTCAAAAACAAGGTCAACAAGTCGAAGGTGCTCATGGGAATGTATATATGTTAGAAGGAACTCGTCAAGGTATCAACGACGCGGAAGACTGAAGAAGTTCGGAAACTAGCAGTCTTATTTCTCCTATTGTATTACGTCGTACTAAGTTTATGTCTTTCATCGTATTCGAAACTTTATAACCTAAGATGTACTACTTTTGCTAAACCACTCGTTGTGAAATATTCTCATCTATCGTACTTTATTTTCTTTCCGATTTGTTATCATTTACGAGGATTTTAATTCTTTTTACTTTATCGATCATTTTAACGACACTTCTCCATGTTTTCTCTCCTCGATGTTCATCACAATTTTAACATCAGTTGACTCAACACCAAACAACATATGAGTCGATTAGTCCAAGCATTGCATAGTTACTCCTAAATTATACATAGCCTGATCACCTATGTCTAATTCAGGAAGAATCATGCAATGAAGGGAGTAGTAGACTTATATGTGTAAGCAATTCCGTAATCGAGCCAAATTTTCAAAAGTCCTCCTTCAAACCAATTTAGCCTAATCTCATGACAGTTCTTGTTTGATGAGTTGTGAGATTAAGTGAAAATTGGTTGGTAAAAAGTCTTTTGAGGGTTTTGCTCGGGAATGGGAAAGTTTGCCACATCAAACCCTAAACCCGATAGACTAACACGAACTGAATTCAGGGACTGAATTCCTTTTTGGTTGGGTGAATGTGACAACCCGTACTTTCAGGTCATTTCTAGACACGATTCATGACTCATTATTTCAACATTTATAGTAAACTTGGTTTACTTGTTTCAAATTCGCGTAACCTTGGAGGTTTAGCGGCGAATTCATGATCATGTCATCACGTACATTTCATATGGGCTATGATTAGTCTACATTTCATGGACATCATGTGCATCTCATTAGTACATTCACGACATTTCATTTCATCTTCAACGCGTAATTTTTATATTTAAATAATCTTTATCGCGTGAGTTATTATTTTAAACATTTAATCCGTTACTTTCAAAAATGACCCCGATGTATTTTTATACTTACATTTAGTTATATAAACTATATTTTGAGTTTTCCTAATATTTTAAATTTAATTGGTACACAAATCGTTAAATTTATATTATTACGACGTGTTTCTTAAAAATTATACGATTATTATTATATCACTCAAATTTTGCAAGGAATGTATTTTTATAATTTTTATGACCTAAAAATATTTTAACTTGACCCGTGAAAATTTATTTTTATTCAACGCTACCCTAAATATTTACAAATGCTACAACTTACCATTTAATATCAAATTTTTTTACACAACTCTTACACTTATACAAATGAAAAAAAAAAAGACATAAACACAAGTGACAAGCACCCCTTGTCGACACAAGGGGTGAGTCACACAATAGATATTTGCAAACAATCTAAAACAAGTATTATACAACAATACTTTCACTACATTTCATTTCATTTTGCAAAAACCAAGACCAATCTCATCTTCTTTTTCTCTCAATCATACGGCAGCCAAGGGACCCAAAAAGGGAGAAGCTTTTCCAAGTTTGCAAGTCATTTATTTAAACATTAGTATCATTTGTTGCAAGGTTTTGTAATATAAACCTCAAGTGATTAGGAAAACCTTTGTCCATTAAACCTCATCATATCACTAGTAAGCATCCATATTCATGTTTTTATTTCACATTCATTATTATGGTCATATCATTTTACTTGAGAAACATGCAAGACTTGTGTTGTTTATACCATTTTAACTTTGATTTTTAGAGTTTATTACATAAGAGTCATCCTATAATTATTCCCTTGGTATATTTTGGTCTTGATGATGATTAGGAACCCATGACACCCTAAGAAGGTGTATGGTAGGATTAGATTAGTTTTGGAGTTGATTTGAAGGGATTAGAATAGGTTTTGTCCGAGAAAAACTATTTTCGATAACTATATATTTATGTTCTGTCCTTATTTCGAATTTCTGGAAAAACCTGCTGATGGTACGAAACTTTGGCCTTGATATTTAGAAAATATACTTTAAAACGAATCCGTGGCCTTTTGAACGGATAAAAACGGAGTTATAACGAAGCCGTGGTGAATTTTTAAAGTTTGACGACGAATTAAACACTTTTCAGAAAATTCAGCTTTGCTGTTTTTAGTAATTTCGGGTCAAAAACGAGCCTTAAGCTTCACAAATTATTTCGACTTATCAAAAATATATTAGTTTACTTCGATACGAAGCTAAGGACATATTTTACGTAGAAAACGGATTTGAAACGACAAATATATGCACGTTTTTATAAAGTTGCCGTAACTATTATTTTCTGAAAAATTATATTATTTCTACGATTCAAGTATTTCATTAGCTGTAAGGGCTATGTTTGCGGCAGATTTTAACTATGATGCAAAACTTTTTGGAACAAATTGTCTTCTAGTAAAATCAAGTTCACCGGCCATATTTTTCAAAACAAAAAGCCGTTTGTCAAGCGGAGTCATAGTAAATTATTTACGGAGGTTCAAACTTGGCCGAAACTTATTTTCTGCACACAATTCAACAAAATCACCAACTTTAGCCTTTAATATCTTTATGATCGAGACCTTTTGGACGAAAACTCCTGAACTGAAACTTCTAGATATGGATACAAACTTTCCAAAACAGTCGATTTCGTTCTCTAACGATCGACGTACACCATTTTACGACTAGTTTTCCAAAGCCATTTTTGTTAATTTCATGATTTTTCCGACGACATTGTTTTGCCACGAAAAGAGGTAATTTCACCAAAAATCATTATAAAATCATTGTAGGATGACATTTTGACGTAAAAACATGTAAAGTCATTTTCGAAGGGTCAAGACGTCAAAAGAGTATTTTTCGACGCTAAGTAATATTTTCAAAACTCGTAAATGGTATAAATAACATACGTAATGCATGCATAGCATTACATTGCAACTCATGGCATATCATATCATTGATAATAGGTCCCGGTTGACGCATCACATTAAACCTCAGTGTACTCACTTTTGCCATTATTCCAGTTTATCCAAGTGAGTTTTCATAGCCCCACTTTCAATCGTTTTGTACTATTTTGGGGGAGATACATGCTTAATTATTTTTCACAAGTACTTTATATTTTTAAGGATAATTTCTATCATGATCATCATTGTTTCAAAACCGAATGTTGTACTATATTAATTGTTCTTGTTTGTTTGGTATAGTTCTACGTCGTATAAAGTACTATGTCAGTTGACTACTGATACATTGGGTTATGTGCTATTGATTATGTGCTATAGTTCTACGTCGTATAACGTTCTAAATCAGTTGACTACTGATAAATTGAGTTAGGTGCTATGGATTATGTGCTTTGGTTCTTCGTCGTATAACGTTCTAAATCAGTTGACTACTGATACATTAGGTCTAGTTTTATGGACTAAGTGCTATCGTTCTACGTCGAGTTAGGTACTATTGTAAATTCATTTGACATCATATGTTTGGAACATAAACTATACACATTCTGGCAATGGGTTGTGAACACACAGGTTGCAAGTTTTGTATGGGCGGAACTTGGAACTGAGTGGATTTACGATGCCTTTGCTGCATAAACGATTTTGAAAGGCTTTACATTTCCATTCAAACTCTATGAACTCACTCAACCTTTGTGTTGACACTTTTAGCATGTTTTTATCTCAGGTTTCTAAGGCATTCACTTCATGGCACCCAGTTGGACACATCATGGAGTCGTGGTGACGACGCGTCTCACTTGGGTTTTACGCACTTTAAAAACATCGTTTGAATTGTAACAAACTTATTTCCGCACAAGTTGATTTTCATTGGGACCTACTTTGTAAACTCTGATTATTTTATTAAATCAAACGATGTATTTTCCAAACGACACTTTAGGTCGTTCAATATAACTGTGATTGTGATGCTATGACAGTCAATCCCCAGGAATTCCATTCCGCTGCAAAACAGGTAATTTGGGGGTGTGACAGTAACTCACCCCTCTTCTTACAAACTCTCTCATATATTCTTTCAATTTTCTAATCTCAAATCTCTTGATCTAGATTGTAGTTCTTCTTTCTTTTGTTGTGATTCTCATATAGGTCCTTCTCTAAGGCGAGATCACGAGCTTCTACAAGTCATCCAAGGAAGGGGTCCTTGATTGATTTGTTCCTCCACAAGATTTATGTAGCAAAGATCTTGTATTTCATATTTCACAATTTGTTGTGTTATAGTAGTGTTGGTTTGGTCCTCCGTGTTAAGGACTCGGTATTTAGCTTTGTACCGGAAAAAGTGTAAGCGACGTTGTGAAGGATTCTCCGCCAATTTGAAGGAGTTTGTTGACATAGTGCTTGAACTCCCGAGTAGGTGACTCGGGGAGTGGAGTAGGGCAAGGAAGGTGTCCTTGTAGCCGAACCACTATAAATTGGTTGTGTCATTTCTATCCTTCACTTTACTTGCTTTCTTTATTTGCATTACTTATAGATCTATATTCTCCATCCATCCATACGATTTCACGTAACATCGAATCTAAGTTTTTGAAACAAAGTTAAAATCGGCAAAACTATTCAACCCTCTCTTCTATTTTTCCACAATTGTAATCAAGAGCTAAGTTTACAAAAGTTTTAAAGTAAATAGTATTTTAAAAACTTTTCGATCACAATGGGTTCTGAAAATTATAAAGAAGGGCAATCTATGCAACGACCTCCACTACTTGAAACTAATGGTTTTATTTATTGGAAAAATAGATTTGAAACATATGTGAAGTCAAAAGATATTGATCTTTGGTACATCATTGTTGAAGGCGATTTTGAAGCCACTATGAAAGATGATAAACCCGGAAATTTAGTAAACACACCTCATGATCAACTCACCGATGATCAAAAGAAAAATCTTTCCAAAACTAATGAAGCTAAAATGGTTTTATACAATGCTTTACCCAAAAAGGAATTCGAAAGAATTTCTATGCTTAAAACCTCTAAAGAAATTTGGAATTATTTAGTTTTAACTCATCAAGGAAATCAACAAGTTAAAAACAATAAAATAGATTTGTTTGTTCAACAATATGAACAATTTTCAATATCGGATGAGGATACTATAGATAATTCTTTTGCTAACTTTAATACTATAATTACATCATTACAAGCACTTGATGAGTCTTTCTCTAGTCGTAATCATGTTAGGAGATATCTAAGGGCACTTCCATCCAAGTGGAGATCAAAGGTGACGGCCATCGAAGAATCAAAAGACTTGTCAATCCTCACCCTTGACGAACTCATAGGCAATCTAAAGGTCTATGAGCATGTCCTCGCTAAAGATTCCGAAGCCTTAAAAGAGAAGAAAGAGAAGTACAAATCTCTTGCCTTAAAAGCCAAGAAGGTCTCAAGCGATGAATAAAACTCTTCTTCGGATAGCGATGACGAAGAATATGCTATGGCGGTAAGGGATTTCAAGAAGTTCTTTAGAAGAAAGGGAAGGTATGTCAAACAACCATATGATGACAAGAAGGGGTTCCGGAAAGGCAAAGACGATAAGAAAGCAAGGGATGAACCCGCATGTTTTAAATGTAGGGACCCTAATCACTTCATTAGTGAGTGTCCCAAACGTGACGAACAACAAGCGTTCGTGAGTGGTTCATGGGGAATGAATGAGGAGGAGGACGAAGAAATTTGTCTCATGGCAAATGACCCAAACGAGTTATGTCCTGAATCTGTCTATTATAGTAGCTCATCATTAGATGATGATTCATTGCATCGTGAATATGATAAACTTTGCAAAATTAGTTTAAAAGTAATTAAAAAAACAAGATTTTGAAAAACCAAAATGAACGTTTAGAAAAGGAAGTCATTGAATTATAAAGCAAATTAAAACATTTAGAAAAAGGGAAGATAGCAAGTGGGGAATGTGAGCTTTATGTTCAACTTCAAACACTAATTGATAATGTTGATTCCAAGATTGCTATAATGAGTACTAATACTCTTGATATGATATTAGATAGTGTTAAAACATGAAACAACCAAAAAGGTTTAGGTATTCAGCAACTTAATGCATCAACTAGCGAAAATAAAGAAACACAATTTGTCAAAGCAATAGAAAAACAAGTCACTGTAATCACGAATCCCACGGATCCCACAAAAAGGGAACCGGCTAGTGTAAAACCAAGGATCCGTGGGTATGTTGATGCAAACAGTAGAAATAGTGTAGCTACTTCATCTAGAACCGATTTTGTTATCGTAAATAAAAAGAAACCAACCCACGTTACTGTTAGACAACCACCACCACTAAAACAAAATCAAACTTTTATGAGAAACAAAGGTCCATCATTTTCAAAACCTAACACATATATAAGGAGACCTAATAATGTTTATCCGAGAAGTAACCACCATCAAATGGGATGGAATCCTAATGTACAAAACGGTTTTCCATTTCAAAATTTTGCACCATGAAATGCATACTCACCTTTTCCATATATGCCTAATATGAATGAAATGTATAACACTAATGGACCCATGAACAAATGGGGACCAAACTTTTGAGTTAATTGTTTTCTAAGGTGTGCTTAAAGGTCGACCTAGATCCGGATGAATGGATCAAGGATAGCGAGTACACGAGGCACATGACCGGTACTAAAGACTTATTTTCCACATACGAATCCTTCAATGGAGGAAATGTGGTATTTGGTAATAGCAAGAGCAAAATCATCGGTAAAGGTACAATTTCTCACAAATCTTTAACCATTAACGATGTGTGTCAAATAGAAAACCTAGACTTCAACCTTCTAAGTATAGAATATTATGTGATAAAAAGTGTAACGTACTTTTTAATGAAACCGGTAGTAAAATATTGAAAAACGGAATTACTATAGGAAGAGGCATTAGAAAACATGGAGTCTATGTCATTAAAATCGGTAATGAACCTAAAGACAAACTTTGACTTAATTCTATGGATGATACTTCGACCTTATGGCATCGAAGATTGGGTCACGCCAATATGCGACTTCTTCAATCACTATCATCTAAAGAACTAGTAAGAGATCTACCAAAATTAAAATACGAACATCATTTTTGTGATGCTTGTAACGTAGGAAAACAAGTCCATGCTACTCACAAAGCTAACAATATGGTCTCTACTACTAAGTGTCTAGAACTACTTCACGTGGATTTATTTGGTCCATCCGCTATTCAAATTTATGGAGGTAACTACTATACTTTGGTCATAGTGGATGATTACTCTAGGTACACATAGACTAAATTTTTAAAGAATAAAACTTAAACGTTCGATTACTTTGAAATATTAAGTATGAAAATCCAAAGACAATTAGGAAGTCCTATAGTGTCTATTAGAATGGATCATGGTAGAGAATTCGATAATGAAGTGCAATTTTGAGCTTTTTTGTGACGGTAATGGTATTACTCACAATTTTTCGGCTCCTCGCACTCCACAATTGAATGGGGTATTTGAAAGGAAAAATAGAACCCTACAAGAAATGAGTCGCACCATGTTAAATGAGCAATCTATTCCTCAAAAATATTGGTGCAATGCCGTTGATACATCAGCGTACATACTTAACCGAGTCTTAATTAGACCATTTTTAGGTGAAACTCCATACGAGTTACTTCAACGCAAAAAGCCTACGTTAGAACATTTTAGAGTCTTTGGTAGCAAATGTTTCTACTTAACACTAAAGATTACCTAACTAAATTTGATCCTAAATCAACCGAAGGTATCTTTTTAGGTTACTCTCCTAATAGCAAAGCTTATGTCATATTAAATAAAGAAACAATGAAGGTCAAAAAGTCATTAAACGTAAAATTTGATGAGAGTCCACCTAAACCTACCCTACCTCTTGTCGATGACGAGATAATCGAAAGTGAAGCCATAGAAATAAAGAAAAATAAAAACAAAGAAGATGAACCATTAAACAATGAAATCATCAATATTAAAGAGTCCAAAGATCACCCCGTAGATAAGGTCATAGGAAAGTTAAATGAAAGAACCTTAAGGTCTCAAGTACAAAACCAAAGTAGTTTTTTTTTTGTCTCAACCATAAAACCTAAGAATACACAAGAAGCCATAAAAGATGAAAGTTGGGTAATGGCTATGCAAGAAGAGTTAAATCAATTTGTTTCTAACGATGTTTGGACACTTGTCCCAACACCTAGTAACCAAACCATAATAGGAACTAAATGGGTATATAAAAACAAGTTAGATGCAAACGGTGTAGTGTCTAGAAACAAAGCTAGACTCGTTGCCAAGGGTATAATCAACAAGAAGGCATAGACTTTGATGAGACCTATGCCCCCGTGGCTAGATTAGAGTCTATAAGAATACTTCTTGCTTATGCTTGTGCTAATGATCTTAAGCTCTTTCAAATGGATGTTAAAAGTGCTTTTCTAAATGGTTTTATTAACGAATAAGTTTATATAGCTCAACCTCCAGGCTTTATCGATTTCGAAAAACCTAAACATGTGTATAAATTATAGAAAGCTCTTTATGGTATTCAACAAGCCC
Source organism: Chrysanthemum seticuspe (assembly GCA_019973895.1). Lineage (NCBI taxonomy): Eukaryota > Viridiplantae > Streptophyta > Magnoliopsida > Asterales > Asteraceae > Chrysanthemum > Chrysanthemum seticuspe. The sequence goes on from BPTQ01000003.1 coordinate 54,111,170, forward strand.
CAAAAGCTTGGTATGATAGACTCAAGTCATTTTTAATCAAAAATAACTACACCATGGGGATAGTTGATAATACACTTTTCACTAAGAAAAAGGAATCACATATAATTATTGTTCAAATATATGTGGATGATATTATATTCGGATCTACTTTTCAAGACATGTGTAATGATTTCTCTAAAATCATTCATGACGAGTTTGAAATGAGTATGATGGAAGAACTAAGTTTCTTTCTTGGTCTACAAATCAAACAAGTAGAAGATGGTATCCTCTTCAATCAATCTAAATACATAAAAGAGATGTTAAAGAAATTTGGTTTAGAAGAGTCAAAACCCATAAGAACACCAATGTCATCCGACACTAAACTTACAAAAGATGAAGACGTTAAATCCGTTGATAACAAAAAATACCGTGGCATGATTGGTAGTCTTCTCTATCTTATGGCTAGTCGGCCGAATATCATGTTTAGTGTTTGTCTATGTGCTAGGTTTCAAGAAGACGCTAAAACATCACATCTAGAAGCGGTCAAAAGAATATTTAGATACATTAAGGGTACCACTCAATTAGGATTATGGTATCCTAAGGGTACGGGAGTAGAAACTATTGTATATGTAGATTATGACCATGCAGGCGATTATGTTGACCCAAAAGAGTAAAAGTGGTGTATGTACTTTTATGGGATGTTGTTTAACATCTTGGTTCTCGAATAAGAAAACGGCATTGGCCATATCAACAACCGAAGCCATTCAGAAAAGCATGCCAACAAGCACTATGGATGAAACAAGCGTTAGTTGACTACGACATCCATCTAAGTGACATAGCCATTCTATGCTACAACAAAGGTGCCATTGACTTAAGCAAGAATTCGGTGTTGCACTCTCGCACCAAGCATATAGAAATTCGTCATCACTTCTTAAGAGAAAATGTTCAAAAGTGGAACATTTCTATTGAGAAGGTAGCATCCGAAGATAACATAGCGGACGCCCTCACCAAACTGTTGAAGCGGGAACAATTCAACTTTGCTTCGTCTTGGTCTTGGTCTCATGGAACAATCGTCGTAATTTGGCTCTTAAAATCTACAAGGTATGTAAACATTAGCCTTCTTAGTTTCTGAGTCTAGGATCTCTATTTCACACACAACTCATAAACAATACGGGAATTTTCAAAACCCAATGTAAATTTTATTTTACGACTTGTAAATTCATATCTATTTTACTTAACCAAAAGATAAACTTTTATTTAAACAAAGAAGCTTTTTCGAAATGCTTTCTAAAAGATACTTATTCCCGTATCATTTTCCTAAAAGCCATTTATCACGACTAGGACAAACCTTTTTCATTATTAATACAAAGTAAAAACCCGTTTTCATTGCATCTCATGTCTTTTGAATGCTAAAGGGAACACATAACTAATATGTGTTTTCGGGTACATTTATTTAAGCAACAATGAATTTAGGAGCACTCGGGTTATCTCATATAATAGTATTCTTTTTCACTTCTAGTCTATTTTTCTTTTTCTTTTTAGGAGTCGAGATAACCACAACTCCAAATGGTTTGTATATAGGCACACACTAGGCACAAATGTTTCCAAAAGGAAAATTTTTAGCTGCCTGAGTCACCAGTACCACGGATCCCAGCATTAACGCTGGACGGTTCCCTCAAGGGAAGGATCTGTGGGAACCGTGAGACAGAAGCTAAATTTCTCTTCTATTTTTCTCATGTTGGCTAAAAACCTTCATATTTTCATCATTTTATCCTTTTTACTAATGAGTATGTTACTTAATGCTTGTGTTCTCATGATCACATGCCTTAAATTCATATCTAATCATTAGATTTTAGTCCACATTTTGGGTCAAGCATTCATTACAATGCATTATTTTCTCTATAAATAAGGTTCCCAAAATGCTTGCATCTTCATCACTCTCAACCTCACAAACAACCATCATGTCATCCAAAAGATCTTCCAACATTAATGAATCACCTAGTGCAAACAACCCTCTTCAAGAAATCCAAAACTTTATCCTACCACCTTCCGTAGTGCCACCACCCAAATCTAGAAAAACCACACGGATTAGCATCCGGCCTTGTTGTTTAGCCAAAACATTGACAAATAGTTCATCACCAACTACTCATTCACCACCAAATGATTCCAAAGTAGCACCTCCCTCATCTCCAACAAGCACACCACCATCATCACCTATCAAGTCTCCACCTAAGATCACTCTATCGGAACTCCTTAAAGACTCCGAAAACACTCCAACAAATTAACCCAAAAGAACTAGTCTTTTCAACACCTCCCACATCTCCAAACACAATTTACAAAGACCTTGTAACTTCACAACCTTTAGCTCCCATTGTCTTACAAGAACATCTAGGTTCTTTTCCACCACCACTTCCAAACATTCCGGACTTTGATCCATATTTTCCAACTTTTCCATCACATCTTCCGCATCCCACAAATCAAACTAACCCGTAAACCATCAACACACATTTCCCACATCATCTACATTGTGAACATAGCCAATCCACTAGGGAACTTGCAATGGAAATTAGAGACGGGATGCGATTCATACTTGACCACATCCTTGATCGCATCAACATCATCACTCACCAAAACTTCCATCAATCACCTTATGCAAGTATGGAAGGAATAATAGTATTATTTTCTCTATTTTTTTTAGTCATTCTTAAAGAACAAACCTTGTTCTTAGTTTTACATGTTTGTATGTGGCCTATATACCACTACATTTTGTCTTTTTATTACAAGGCTTTGTTTACATACCTTGTCTCTCCATCTTGTTTCTCGTCAATCACACGATTATATTGCATGTTACTACTAACATTTTCTTTGTAGGTTTTATATTTTCTCACTTGACGCCCTTTTCTATGAAGAGCTACCATCAAGGGGGAGTTAGTGATACGTGGATTATACTATTTTTCCACACTTTATTTCTTTGTTAGGGTCGCTTTTTGTTTCGACAAAAAGGGGGAGAAGAAGTAAAACTTATGATTTCAAAACATACATCTAATCTTAAGTTTTACTCATCATAACATTATGTTTTTTCATCAACAAAAAGGGAGAGATTGTTAATACAAATAAATCATAAAAACGTTTATTCATATTTAGCGATCTCTTTGTGTTTTGTTGATAACAAATATAAAGTTATAATAAGTAAAATTGTAAGGATAAATGTTACTTTTGTAAAGCATTTATATATATAATCATTTAACATTAATTGTTGTAATGATTCATTTATTGTAGTAGTTTATTAGGATGGGTAAAAACCATAACCCATGACCCAAATCCATAATGGAGCTAACCCATGACCCACTGACTAGATGCATTGCATCTTCTAGATACATTGTATCTACTTGGATACCCATGTTCCAAAGTCTATGACCCATGACCCATAACCCATTTAGGGGGAGCGTCCTACGGATCCCTCAGTTTACACTGGACGGATCCCCCAAGCAAGGGATCTGTGGGATCCGTGCAACAATAGCAAGATTTTTCCTATAAATAGAGAGCCATTTCCTTATTGTAACTCACCCCTCTTCTTATAAACTCTCTCATATATTCTTTCATTCTTCTAATCTTAGATCTCTTGATCTAGATAGTAGTTCTTCTTTCTTTTGTTGTGATTCTCATATAGGTCCTTCTCTAAGGCGAGATCACGAGCATCTATAAGTCATCCAAGCAAGGGTTCCTTGATTGATTTGTTCCTCCACAATATTTCTGTAGCAAAGATCTTGTATTCCATATTTCATATATTTGTTGTGTTATAGTAGTGTTGGTTTGGTCCTCCGTGTTAAGGACTCGATATTTAGCTTTGTACCAGAAAAAGTGTAAGCGACATTGTGAAGGATTCTCCGCCAAGTTGAAGGAGTTTGTTGACATAGTGTTTGAACTCTCGAGTAGGTGACTCGGGGAGTGGAGTAGGGCAAGGAAGGTGTCCTTGTAGCCGAACCACTATAAATCGGTTGTGTCATTTATATCCTTTACTTTACTTGCTTTCTTTACTTGAATTACTTTTAGATCTATATTCTCGCTCCATCCATACGATTTCACAGTACATCTAATCTAAAGTTTTTGAAGCTAAGTTAAAATCGACAAACCTATTCAACCCCCCCTTCTAGTTTTCCACATGAGATGTTCATGTGGTTGTTGGTAAGGAAGTGATGTAGCCGAGTTAGGATCCCCTGGTGAAGATGTTTCGGGTGTAGGTTCAGGAGTAAATATGCTTTCAAACGGAACATCTTCGGGATTTGCAAAGGGATTTTCTTCAAATGAATTCCTAGCTGCATTTCCATGACGTACAGCCGAAGATTAAGGATTCGAGGATGATGATGAGTGATCAGCAACTAGCGCTTCTTGAGATAAAGACATTGAAACGCCTGGACCATTTGTATTGGTTGGATTAGAAACAACTACAGCTGGTGGTGCAGAATTGTCATTCGCCTGAGGTTCACAGTATTCATCAAACATCGGATCAAACAATTTCTTCTAGTCTTCTTCTGATGGAGGTACATAAGGAACTGCAGGGGAGTGATTATGTACAAGAAAAGAACTGATGGGACTACTTGATAAAAATTGAGGTGCGGGTCCAGAACTGGATTGTCTAGGAGTCGTTTGCTCAGTCAGCTCATCGAACGTAACGTAAATAGTTTCCATAATTTCTTGGGTTCTTTTTTTGTAGATTCGGTAACCCTTCCAATTCGGTGCATAACCAATGAAAAATCCAATATCCGCCTTAGCTTTCAACTTTCCCAAATCTTGACCATCATTAATTGGATAGCACAAGTCTCCAAACACATGAAGAAAAGAAAGATCCGGTTTTATGTTATGAACTAGTTCGTATGGAGTTTTTCCATAAGTTGTATGAATTAGGGAACGATTTTGGCTATAACATGCAGTGGCAATGGCTTCCGCCCAGAGAAACATTGGAGCCTTTGAGTAAATTAGCATAGTCCTTGCGGCTTCAACAAGAGTTCAATTTCGTCTTTCAACTACACCGTTCTGTTGAGGAGTATGTGGAACACTTCTTTGATGGCTGATTCCAATGCTTTCATAAAACTGACTTAGTTCTTTGTTTACAAACTTAGTTCCATTTTCTGTTCGGATGATTCTAACTATTTTGTTGAGTCAAACCCTGCAACTGTTTAATAAGTTTGATGATGATGTCGGGAGTTTCATCCTTTGACCTCAAAAACTTAACCCAATTGAACCGAGAGTAGTCATCAACAACTACTAGCACATATTTCTTCCCATTTATAGTCTGCACTCTCATGGGTCCGCACAAAACCATGTGAAGGGTATGAAGAACTTCCATATTGGAGTTTGTAGGTTTGGTTTGTGGGCATACTTTGTGCTTTTGCCCAATTGGCATGCTAAAGAAAGATGACCTTTTTCATACTTTAATCTGGGCAAGACTCTTAAGAGGTCCTTTCTGGAAAGATCATTGATGGTGCCGAAGTTCAAGTGATTGAGACGACAATGCCATAACCATGACTTTGTTTTGGATGCTTTTGACAACAAACAAATTGGAGAAGACTTCATCATGTATTCGATAGAGATGGTGTACAAATTAGTGCCACGAGTTCCCTTCAATAGCTCTACACCGTCTAATTCTCTAATGAATCAAGTGTGTTTTTCGAAAGCCATTTCAAGATCAGAGTCGCAGAATTGACCAACAGAGAACAGATTATGACCAAGACCTTCTACATAATATACCCAGGAGATTACACTGTCCCCAAATACATAATCTCCGTAACCCATAATTGCACCAAAGTGGTTGTTCCCAAATCTAACAGTCTCGATGAATTTATTCACGAAGTTCTTGAGCCGTGAGCGATCTCCAGTCATATGCTTTGAACAGCTTGAGTCCAAATACCACAGAACGATTTGTACGACTTGTAGTTGAGTACAGCCAAGTATGGATGACTGGATAATTTGGATTCCCATGAGAGAATGGGTTCCAGTTGGTTAGTCAATGAGATTGGAACACCCACATCAGTATAAGAAGCTATGAAATCATTAGAGGTGGATGCAACACTAGTAGTAGCACTGGGCCTATGTGAAGTATGACTACTTCTTAAGGGGATGATCCTACCAGTAGGTTTCCATTCCTTAGTGGGCATAGATCTATACCTTTTAGGGCAAAATTCATTAAGTTTGAATATATGGCCAGTAGGTTTCCATTGATAACCCACATTATTGAATTTTCTCCCTGTAGGTTTCCAATAAATACTAGCCTTTTTCCAATTTGGCTTGCTGGCTTCCTTAACCTGTTTAGCATTTCTTACATTTTTGAAAGGAGATTTAACAATATTTTTCAACTCATTCACAACAGATTCATGATAAATACCAGAAACCAAACATTCATTACATGTTTTTCAAATAGTAGCAGAATTCGAATTAATTACAGTAGGCTTATAGCTAATACTAGAATCAACATGATTCGTCTTATTCAACTCAAACTTATTATTCCTAGGGTGGTCTTTTACTTTCTTCCCTTGATCACTCTTGGCACGCGAGGTCCTATCTTGCTTTGTATTGCCTGGAGGCTTTGACCCGCTTACCTTAGTGATGAGTGTCTAAATACTCATCATTTTTGTACAATCTAAACTGCAAAATCATCTGAAAACACTCAAAAATGCATCAAATTGATAAAAATATCACAAATCAGTGTTTTATGTGTTTTAAATGCAAAAATATCAAAATCAGAAGAAAAATGATTCAAGTTTGCAAAATTGGCAGTTTTAGTCCCTCAAGTTTTAAAAGTTGTCAAATCTAGTCCCTGGAATTCAAAAATGTGGAATTTTATCATTCAAGGTCCCTGAAATATTCTAAGTTGTAAAAAATGATCCTTGAATGATTCTTTGGTCAATTGGCAAGAAAGGTCCCTAAACTTTGAAAATTTGCAAAAATGGTCCTTGGATTTCTAAAAATGGGATTTTATGCAAAAAGGGTCCTTGCACTATCAATGTTTGTCATTTTTGGTCCTTGTTATAAGTTTGGAAAGTTGGCATTTTCAGTCCTCATGTTTGGCAGATTTGCATTTTTGGTCCTTGTGCTTAAATAAACCCAACCGGACCCTTGTTTTAATATCAAACCCAAATCAAATCCAACCTTGGCCCAATCCAAGCCCAACCCCCGTTATATCACCCCCGGTCAACGAAAGTCAAACAGGCAAGAATACCGCCAACACTGTAGCCCTCCCTCTCCCTTCCTGTATATCCAAAACCAGTCATGGTTTCCCACTTTTTCTCCAACCCCCCCCCCCCTTACCTTGTCCCCTCTACCTCCACTAACACCCAAATACTCTTAATTGATTGAAACCAAATCCATTTATTGAGCAAACCTGCTCATGAAGAATTTGGCGCCAAAATCCACTTGGACGGTTTTGATGCATTTCAGAGATCCAATGGCTGAGAAGTGGTGGGAAACACTCAGATGTCGACAAGGAGTTGAAATGATTATTAAAAGCAGAGGAGAGGCAAGAGATGAAGCACCTTTTGGATTAGCCATTGGTCGTTAGTGTAATTTTTAAAAGCTTTCTTTAAATTCCATGTCTTTTAATGTTTTAATGTTGTAAGCTTCCTCAAATTAGTGTAATGGAACTTAAATTTCAGTTTAATTTCAGTCTAATTTCAGTTTCATGTTTTGCTTAAAATTCCTTTAATTTCATGTCATTTAAATTTCTTGTTATGGTTGTTTAATGGACTCTTTAAGTTCATGTAGGCTCCTGACAAAGCTCATGAAGCTTTTAGATTTATTAAATCAGATATAGTTTTTTAAAATTCAGAAAAATACTAAAAAATAGAGAAAATCATTGAAAAATCAAAAATAGTGGGTTAATAAAGAAGATGATGAAGCAGGGGTAAATTTGGATTGCTAAGGGTATTAGGAGCTTGATGGGAAGCTATTGGGTGTAACCTTGTCCTTGGTTCCATGTTTCTCAGTTTGATGCATCTTGTAAGCAATTTTCTTAATTTTCTGCATATTTACTGTTTATGTCTTTATTTGCTTTGATTTACATGTTTTCTTGTTTATCTGTTGTTACTAAGTGTTGTTTAAGTATAATATTGTATGTTTATGTATTAGTTTGTATTGTTGCTTAGATTTCATTTTTAACTGTGAAAATGAATTATAAGTGATTCATGTTTATTGCTGTTTAAATTGTTGTTTATATGTCTATTTTTTCTTAAATTATGTTATTATATAGTTTGGAATCAGGTTCTTATGCAAAATCATTTAATACTTTAAAAATCATGTGACAAGTGGTAATTAAAGGGCTGTTTGGATTTGTATAGATTGAGGTCTGAGATTGTGTTGGAGACCAGGTCCATTCCTGTTCTTGCATGATTAGTGAGTTATTGGAGGGCTTGACACCCCTGTAGGCTCAATGGTAATGTCTTTTGCAGTCATGGTCATTCTTAAATATATTTCAAAGGATCACTGATTGATTGTTGTCTAATCTGTGTTAATGGATGCTAGTAGTGTTATTCTTGTTTGATTGTGCATAATTAGTTATCTATGAACTCAGTTTAGTGGTCATATTCTAGCTGTGTTTTGTGTTTAGTCAAAATTACCTTTTTAACTGTCTTAATTTCATGTTTGTTATAGATTTGTTGTCCAAATCCTAAATATGTGTTTAAAAGTTGTTCTTACTTGTTTATTTCATGTTATTGTATCATATTATATCATAATTAGTTGTTAAATTCAGATCAAAGTTGATCAAAGTCAACTTTGATCATAAACTTAAAAAGTCAAATTTTCATTTAAGTCGTTTTTGAATAAACTTAATAATTTTATTGTGCTTTTGTTATTTAATTTCATGTTCTGTGCTTTTAGTATGTTTTAGATTTGTTGCTAATCTAGCTTATTGTATTTTTGTTTATCTTGATATGTCATGTTTACTAGCTTATTTTCTAGCTTAATTGTGCCCAGTTTTGCCCTGTGCACAGGTTTAGGTATCAAGTTGATAAGCTTGCATAAGCTTTATTACTTGGCCATAGCTTGTGTATTTGGTTTCTTTGTGTTGCCTGTGTGGCCTTTTTATTATGATAATGCTTGTTTTTACATTTTCAGCTTATTTACATAGCTTAATCATTCCAACCTTTTTGTCCCATCTTACTCCTTCCACTGAAGCAAACAGTGGAGGTGGAGTTGTTTTCCCCAGCTCATGGAAAGTTCCCCACTAAGCTTGAGCTTGTGATTTTTTGTTTCTTGTAAAGCTAATCAATCATACTCAATGTCCCAGTGTTGGTTGAGCTCTCATGAGCTTATTGGATAAGTATATAGGAGTTGTTGTTTGCCCACTCACAACAGTTCAATTCTTTTGAACTTACACCATTTCCTTCAGCTCCTAAAAAGCTTATTAGTAATCTAGAGCTTGTGTGTTTTAGTTTTATGTTAAGCTCATCCACCAAACTCTAACTTCCAGTGCTTAAATCCAACCTTACAGCTTATCTAATAGGGCTGCAAGGAGCTTTTTGTTTGTCCCATTTGACTATGCATACTGGGAACTCAGTGTACTTAGGCAAATGGAAGGATTTTCATAAGCTTCTCACAAGCTCATCTGTGAACCCCACTAGGTGAGCTTGGGCTTTTTGAGAAGCCTACCAGAACATCTTGCAGCTTTCACTTCTTATTTGGCTTTTGAAGCTTGTTTGACAAGCTTAAATTGCCACTACAAAAGACTGCAGGGATGTTTGGATCTGTGTACTCAGGGAATTGCTTATTTGCTTATTCTGAACTTATAAGTCAATTCCAGTGCATAAGCTAGTATATTCTTATATATTATACTTGTACAAATATATTTTATACTTTACTTTTTAGTATGGAGCTTATTACAGGCTTTAGAGGCCTTAATTCCATCCAAGTTTAGCCCAAAAAGGCTAAACTGACTAAACCATAAGCTCATGCTTATAAGCACTTCTCAGTGCTTATTTTTGTTCATATACACCTATTATACTTGTATATAAATACCTTTTGCTTTTTCATTCCACTGTATAGCTTTTTAAAGCTTATACCAAGCTTATTACTCCACTTGAGCCCAAAAGCTCAACTGTGTGGGTAATAATCCCACGTATGGCTTATTTTTAGATTATATAAGTTTTGTTTTCATTAAATATGTATAATATCAGTATATGTTTAGTTTCAGAAAAAAAAACAAAAAGAATCCTTTTTAAGCTAAGTGAAAGCTTTTACTTAGAAGCTTATTTGCTTATTAGCTTATTTTTGTTAAGCACATATAGTTTTTATATTTTTCCTAGTTTCTTTTATTTATTTTAGAATTTTGTAGAAAGTTTCAGATTTTTCTTTATCCATTTATTATTTTTAATAATTCAATAATAGTTTTTAGTAATTTATAATAGTAAATAATTAATAATAAATAGAATAATTGTGTAATAAATACATTTTCAATTTTAAAATTCATTTTAATATATTTTAGATTTTTTAGATTTTTTATTTTATTTATTTAAGTTAATTTTAGATTTTCTTATTATTTAATTCATTATTAAATACATTTAATTCATTTTTAATTTATATTAATTAATTTAATAGTGTAAAAATTTATTTTAATTTTCTAATAATTTTCTTATCTTTTTAGAATTCTAAAAATATAATTTTCACATTTGTGGGAGTTGTATTGGACTGAATTCACGTTTTTATTTTGTACGTTTACATAAAATTTAGTAAACGTAAGTTTTTAGATTTTAATCGTTAAACAATTGTAAATATAGAATTAAAATGACTTCAAAATTTTGATATGTTTTAATTTCTTAAGTATAATCAATTATTATCCTTTTCCTGTTTTATTTTGTTTCATTTGTGTAATTATTACATACATGTATATGTTTTAGTTTTCTTTAGATTTTCTTAACTTTTATATAAATTTGTAAATTATAGTTTTATTTTATTTCTTTTAATTTGCATTTAAGCCTCTAAGGCATGCAAATTCCCTCTTTGGGAAAGTTTTGTTTTATTCGTTACGTTTACGTTTATTTAAACTTAAACGTATGTTTGTAAATACTTTAATATTTTTAGGTTTCTGATTGTACGTTTTTATTGACGTAGCTGTGACAGAGCTATTACTATTCACATTCCTAGTGTTAGTCAATCAGATTCCTGTTTTCCTATACTAATATTATTTTCAACAAATCACAAGTCATTGTATTCAGGATATCACGCCTCACCAGGACATAAACGATCCAAGGATATTTTAATCCTTGGTAAACTTGTATTCCTCTTCCAGGCTGTCTGACTTTTAGTATCAGCCATTCACAAGCGGTTGGGAAATAAAGTTAGTTAGTTTGAAAGCAATCACTTAGTGTCACTGATTACTCCTATAGAAGGAACGATGGGAATATTAGTTGGTTTCACTACTTTCTGCATTCCTGGTCTAGAAGTGCTGGGATCTGAGATTCTAGGAGGCACATCAAAGGTCACATGCTTGACTTTAGGCATAGAACAAGGCATAACTACATTATCTTTCCTAGTACCAGATTTAGGACATATTGCTATTGAGCATTCTAAGAGTTCCTGAGATCGTTTGGCATATAACATGCATGCCCAACCGCATTATCAAGTGGTTTCTCTGTCTTATCCTCTTCTACAATCTCACAAAGACATTCTAGACTATCCTTAAGGTACGAAAAATATGTTTGACATGCAAGTTCATTATTCCTAAGATGAGGGGGAATATACTTCATAGACATAGCATATTTAGTACAAGCAGTCACCTTTGGTGTAACATTCTCACTATTGGTGATTGGCATTTTCCCTTTTACCTGACTCTTCAGATTCTCAATTTCTTTTTGCAAAGAAGTTATCTTTTCATTGTTTTTGTCACGAGTGACCTTAATTGATTCATATAACTATTTAAAATGCAGTTTAACCATTTCATTTTCTGCTAGAAAACACTCATTTTCATGGTGTAATACATTAATGATGTTTTGAAGATGAAAATTCTAAGAATTTTGAGAATCTAAAGCATGAGGCATATGGGAGCCAGTCACTTCATTCTTTACACCCTTCAGATGGGAAATTTGTGCTTTCAACCTTTTGATCATGTTACAGTGAGCTCAAATTTGTTCATCACATTTTTTTATTTCAAAAACTGCATCAAACTCAGGAGCATCCGAAGATGTCTTGGCATTTGAGGTTGTAACATTTTCTTTAAGATGTTGATATTTTAATTGTAAATTAAGATATTCAACTTTCACTTTAAAAAAATGTCTGACCATGTTATCATGATCATCCCTTTCGATTTTCTCATGAAATTTTGAATTCTTAGTCTCAAGCTCAATGACACAATCTTGGGAGACTTTCAAAGCAATAGATAATTCATGAAATTGAGAAGCAGTAATGGAGTAATTTGTAACAGTGTAAAACACATCTTGTAGAAATCAAATTATCATTTAGGATATGAAGATTCTTTCTCTCAATCTCATTGAGCTCACATTCATAATCTTTAACCTCGTTTTCCATTTCATTAAACATCCTTTTCATTTCCTTAATCTCTAAATCTATGGCCTTTGGAAGACTCTCTAATTGTTGTTTTAGTTGTTTAAAGAAAGGCATGACCTCTGTTAAATAACATTCTTTTGTTTGCTCAAAGCCTCTTTCCCCTTCCGTGATTCCCGTAGGAGTGATTATCTTCTTACATGTTTTCTCAAAGTCAATGAATAGTTAGTAAACTACATATAAGTTAACTAAGGTTTTGCTTTGAGTGGGAAGAGTTCTAGGCACTAAATGCATTGGTGTATTTGGTGGATACACAGTAGCTGGAGGCAATTTCCTGAGGGGAGGATTCTTTTCAATAAGTTCATCAGTTTTTTTCTTATCCATATCTTTCTTCCAAAACACTTGTTCAGGGGTTAATTGAGTCTGGGGTCTAAACTGTTGAACGCTATCCAGTTTTCCTTAGCATAATAGGGGGTTTTAAATGCTATATTATGCTCTACACACCAAGGATCTTTTAGTTTCTTTTCCATTTTCTCTCTAGAGGCATCTTCTAATTCTCTATCCTTTTCAGTGCTTTCTACACAAGTAGGCTTTTGTTTAGGCTTAAGGATTTCATTACCATCATAGATCACCTTTTGAGCAACTTTTGCTTTCTTACCAAACTCAGGATTGGGTTCCTCTACAAGGCTAGTGCTATGTTCATCGCTTAGCACTCTATGCTTAGTGATCATGTGAGCAGTATGAATGGTGTTACCTTGTACGTACAACTTGTTTTCAATTTTGTTTTTCAAAGTTTTCAGGTTGGAAAAATCATTTAAAATTTTTGATTCCTTAGCATTGAATTCCTGTTTAAGCACTTTTACATTTTCTTGAAGTTCTTGATTTTGCTTAACAGTTTTATTAAGTTTTTCTTGTAAGGAATTTAACTCTTGTTTTAATATTTCTTCCCTAAAATTACTTTTTCTGATAATTGTACGCATTTGGTTATCCATCTCCTACTCACGGGTAGTCAATTCAACACCTGCATTTCTATAACCAGTTCCAGCACCTGCATTCCCATAACCAGTCCAACACCTACATTCCCTTGTTCATTATGTGGAAGATAAGCATTCTGCCTTCCTTGCACGTTTTGAACTACAACCCTTCCGTCTTTAGCAGTAGCATGATTTTGTAGATTAGATGCATTTATGAGAAGATTGTTGGTGTCGGGAGTGAGGTTTAAGTTTTGCTTAACCATTAGAGCCAGTTGATTTGCAAAGTGTTCCATGAACATGTCCGATGGCTTGTAACCTAGATCAGGAATGCGTTTGTGATTATTATCTCCAGTAGGTATAACTTGTGATGCTTTGGTACTTATCCCCACATTTTTGAAGAATGCAGTTGAATCATTTGAAGAGCTTGCAGCAGCAACATTAGTGTTGAACTTTTCCATGATCACACGTTCAAATGCAGCATGCTTCTCATGTTGGAGTAAGTAAGCATATAGTTTCTCATAATTGGTGTGCCTAAGTCCTTTGTTCAATTTTACAGCAGTGACAAATTTTTGCCATTCAGGATTCATGTTGTTCACGAACTTGGAATTGAGTTGGATATTTGGAATTTTCATCTTGATATTCCTCATATCATTCACAAGCTTGTGGAATCTCACATGATATTCAGTAACACTTTCCCCTGGGTTCATTTCAAAGTTTTCAAAGTCATCATACAACTGAGATTCTCTATTTTCCTTAGTTAGTTCCGAACCAGAGGGAAGCATCTTGACATTATCCCAGACAGCTTTGGCTTCACTGTTGTGATTGATCAGCTTGTAAATGTATTTTGGCAAACCTTGAAGTATGATGTTTAAGGCTCTAATGTCAGCATCATATCTCTTCTTCTCCTTATCATCAAGCTCATCATACATTCTTGGTCTATCCAACCCTAACACAACATTTCCATCAGCTGCAGTTTCGAGAATATCCCTGGTAGTTCTAATATGAAATGGTCCTTCATCAATTGACTTAAGGATGTTGACCCATTCTCTTTTCCTAAGCAATGCAATCTGATTCTTTGAGCCCAAGAGTCATAATCGGTTCTATCAAGCATGGGAGGACGAGTATCGGATTCTGCAGCTTGAACGTCATCAGCAACGGAAGAAGTGATTGTAGACATGATTCCTAAGTACACGGGATTTTACCACTCTTTGATTAAACCGGGAAATAGATTCTTTCACTGGATTTTACTAAATTAAGAGAAAATCGTAAAACGTATCATGAATAAATGACAAGTCTCAAAAAACAAATCGCACAACTGACAAATAGCAGCGAGTCAAACCGCTTAGTTGACAAATCGCTTAACTCAAGTCGCTTAGTTGACAAATCGCTTAACTCAAACCGCTTACACAAATCACTTCAACAAAACTGTTGTATCAAACCGCTTAGAGTCAAACCGCTTAACACAAATCGCTTGATTCAAACCGTTGTATCAAACCGCTTAGCACAAATCACAGAAGACAAACCGCTTAGTTCAAAATGCTTTGGGACAAACTGTTTAGAGCAAAACGCTTATATCAAAACGCTTAGACCAAACCGCTTATATTGACAAACCACAAGGGAACACAAGTACTTCCACTACTTTGTCCTTTTTGTCTCTTTGTCTCAACACTCAACCCGCTTAGGTAGCAAATTGCATAAAAATTGATCAACTCGCATATACAAACTGCATAGTACAAGTATCAAACCGCATAAAACAGGCGACAAATCGTATACAGGAGTAGTATTCGAGACTCAAACCGCTTCAATGAAACTAACCAAAAACTAAAGTTTTCAATCCAAAAATATTCCAACCACGATGATTCAAGCCTTCCAAACCAAAACCTAAGAACTTATGATGATTCTAAACACAAAAGTACTATCAAAATTCAAACTTTAACACTAAAAATGATCAAAATGACGAAAACTACTCAAAACTCATTCAAATTCAAAAATCTATGAAAACCACTTAAGAATCCAAGAACTTGTAAGGTAGATGATCAAACCATGGCTCTTGATACCAAATGTAACATATTGGTTTTCACAAACACATAATCAAACATACATATGGATCGAATGAGTTAAGGTTTTAGAGAGAGAAAGTGAAGAGAGTTGGGAACTTTAGTGAGACAAAGAAAAATGTATATTGAAAGCTCCAACCCTTTGCCTTGCTAGGCAAAGGGTATTTATAGGTTCTTACATGAAACGCCTCCTGTTGGGAATTATACGTTTGAGTTGATAAGACAAAAAGAATGAAACAAGAGGGACTTAATGCGACAAGAAGGAAACCTACAAAAAGATGAAAGGACATGCTTGCAAAAGAAGTTTTATTTATTAGTCCTTTGTAGTATTTTGTAAACCCTAGTCCTCTAGTATATAAAGAGGACATAGGTGTAGGTTTTATATACAAGTCTTCCAAGATGTAGTCGACTAAAAGGTGTGTGTGTGTCCTAGGCGTATAGTCTTGTAAACGCCTAGGTTATTAGTTTAGTTAGTAGTTTAGTTATCTAGACATGTTACTATAAACGTCTAAGATTAGTTAGTGTTAGTGAATGAAACCTTGTTCAATAACAAAGAATTGATTAGTTTATTCCGCTGTGCATGTTATTATTCTTTATTATTGATCCCTAGCTGAGCTTATAAACGATCTTCACAGTTGGTATCAGAGAGGGGAGCTCTTGATATAGGGATCTACAAGGTTTTTCGAAGAAAAGATGCAAAATTCGAAGTTGTTACAAATTTTCGTAACTCACTGCATGTCAGTTTTCAAGAGGGCATAAGTTTTTCTTGAACCGTTTGATCGAGCTAAAATTTTTGCTGGTGCATCTCAGTATATTCATCTAACTTTTCACCAGAGGGATTGTGAATTGGAGCTCGCAATCAAAAGTTATTCAATGTCGAAGTCTGCTGCAAAACTGAAAACATCCCGTAAGGTTACTACAGCACTATTTTGAAACGATCATAACTTTTTCGTTAACCGTTGAATCGTGACGAAATTTTTGGTGGATGTTCTCTATATGATAATCTAACTTTCCACCAGAGGGATTGTCGATTTGAGCTTTTATGTGAAAAATATATGCTGTCGAAGTTGGCTGCAAGAGAGTTTTCAAAGTACTGTTAGGGTTTATTCAAAGTACTGCTCTTTGATCAAAGTACTGCTGTTTATGTTCAAAGTACTGCTCTTTTGGTCAAAGTACTGCTATTTATGTTCAAAGTACTGCTCTTGTGATCAAAGTACTGCTGATTTCACAAAGTACTGTTCGAGGTTTCAAAGTACTGCTCGTATAAGTTGAAAGTACTGCTCATTGTTTTAAAGTGCTGCTAGTTTTGATCGATATCGGATAGAACGAATTGTTTTTGGTTCTAGTATGGTTCTAAATTTGAGGGGAAGTTCAGATGGTTTGAAGGATATCGAATGACACACACAAGATTGGTTCACACACACAAGGAGATTGGAATTTGTTCTTAAAAGGATTTTAAAAGGCTCGTTTTTGGATTTGGATTTATTGCATAATTGATTACGAAGACGATTATTTATCACTTCTTTGAAGGTGAAGTGGCAGTACTTGGACACGTGTTTTATCATATCTTAAAAGGATCATAGCTACTTTTAAGGTAACTTGTTCGTGCTTCAATGATTATGACAAAGAATTGACATAACACTTAAAGGAGTGACGTTATTGTGCTCAGTGATTATCGTCAAGAGATTGATGTCTCCTTATACATAGGTATACGTTCAATGTCATCTATAGTGCAAGATATAAGATACAAGTTTGGGATATTTTACTTCTTCATCAAATTCGTTATATTTGGTTTTCTTCACAAGTAATCATTACAAGGAGCTTACAGATTTGAAGAATCATTTGATGTTCATGCACCACTCAAGGGGAAGTGTTTGATTTTTACTACTGTTGATCATTATTACTACTGCTAGTTGGAGTTTTCTACTGTTTTGGATTCATTTTTAGTAAGCATTTTGGTGTTCTTCATGGAGGGCAATTCGAAACATTGGACGGCTTAGATTGTAAGTATGATATTGGTTCGTGGTAGTCAAGATCATTATTTGCATACGTTCCCTATTTGGATAATAACAAAAAGGGGAAGAGATGTTTGAGTGGCATGGCATGGATTAAGGGGAAGACAAAGGAAGACATACTTGTTTGATTCATGGTGAGATCCCTGATCTCAATTTCTCTACTTCGCCTAGGGAAGTTCGTTCAAGAATGGTTTTGTCATTATCAACTAGGGGAAGATTGTTAGGAATTATACGTTTGAGTTGATAAGACAAAAAGAATGAAACAAGAGGGACTTAATACGACAAGAAGGAAACCTACAAAAAGATGGAAGGACTTGCTTGCAAAAGAAGTTTTATTTATTAGTCCTTTGTAGTATTTTGTAAACCCTAGTCCTCTAGTATATAAAGAGGACATAGGTGTAGGTTTTATGTACAAGTCTTCTAAGATGTAGTCGACTAAAAGGTGTGTGTGTCCTAGGCGTATAGTCTTGTAAACGCCTAGGTTATTAGTTTAGTTAGTACTTTAGTTATCTAGATATGTTCCTATAAACGTCCAAGATTAGTTAGTGTTAGTGAATGAAACCTTGTTCAATAACAAAGAATTGATTAGTTTATTCCACTGTGCATGTTATTATTCTTTCTTATTGATCCTTAGCTGAGCTTATAAACGATCTTCACACCTCCTACGGGTTTTGGATCAGGCATACAGTGGGTAAAGACTCGTCCGTCCTCCACGGTGTTACATAACTAACTACTAACTATCACTAAACGACTATGACTACGAGCTTTCTAACGAATACATATACTTGAGGTGACCGAGTCTTTAACTACCGGATTTTCTAAATCCTAACAATACGATTGATGGAGGCAATGAGTAACATTTTGAACTTCCTCTTGTTAATGCCGCCTTTGGAAGGAGGAGTCTCTTTGTTCATCTCCAGCTTTGGTTTCCAACCCCTTTGTGATCCCACTATGAGTTGTTTATACTCTTTATGCAACTGTGGAGTTGTGCACAGTAAATCAGCAGCCAGGATTGTTGATGTTTCCAGATTTATAAAATGATCACCCTTAGAAAAAAAAGCTTTTTCCATCATGAGCTTTGATATGAATCTGTCCTATGTAGAATGATTTACCAAATAAATGTGGCCAGGCTGAAGGCGGTCATGTTGTTCAAGTGAAGGGATATTCTGTCCTATGTAGAAGGAATCTGATCTGTAGACCATAAGCTCCTCAGTCATAACTTCTGACACCTTGATCGCCTTCTTATAAACATTATTGGTGATGAATTTGTGATACACAATTTGTCTTATGATTACAAATATTATCACTTAAAACTCTTTTTTGTCTTTATGATTACAGAATATTCCATCGACTTTATTGCGTAGGTTTCTACGGGAGCACCGGTCAGAATTGGCAGACAACTAGGTTGCTGTATATTCAAGTTCAACGATCAAACTAGAAACCATGACTGCATATGCATATGAATAGCGAAGTTTTATTATCAAAGTTCAATTGATTCTACATTCAAGGTTGATGTGTGTTTGTTTTCCCTTTATCTTTACTTGTGATCTCGATGTGCTTTATCTGTATGTGCAACATCTATGAGCTTGTTTTACTTAAGCACATAGTTGGTATGCTAATGCATTTATTGCTGCGGAAATGAATCAAGTTTAATATATACTTTACTCTCTTTTCGGTTTTGCAGATACAGTGAGAGGTTTGGCCACAATACCCAATCTAGGAATGCTATCTTTATCATATGATGGGTATGCTTTTTGGGTATTTTGTACATCTATTTTGTACCTTTACGTTACACAATCACCTTATCTTATAATTAATAAGACATAATATTATTATTATTATTAATAAGACATAATATTTTGTACATCTATTTTGTACCTTTACGTTACACAATCACCTTATCTTATAATTAATAAGACGTATATTGGTGAAGATTGGAGTAGCAAGATAGATGTCTAAAAAAGTGTAATTTTCAAGTCCCACAAACGATTATAACTTTTGTCCCATAGGATAAGTTATTTTCCATGTATTAAATATTTCAATAAAACAATTTAGGACGTTAATGACCCTCTTTTTCATTCAACCAACTTTCATTTTAACTAATGGGGCAATCGCATATTTACCTACTAAAACTTGCATATTTACATATGTGACAATCCGTAAATTTTCCGGTTATTATTTTTAGTCATTTATGTCAGAAATTTAGGATTATTTATTTTCTGATCATTATAACTCAAAAACGAGAAGTCATCTCGTGTTTTCCAAAATCCTGGCACCACAGGCATACTGACACCACGATAGTATTGGTACGAAATTTAAATTATAATTTCAAGATAATAATAATACCGTATTAATTCACTCGTCAAAACGCTTCAAAAAATATAAAATTTTAAATTACAGAAACCCAGAAAGTATTTTAAGTAGAAATACCTTATTTTTACAGAGCAAATTATACAATACAAGGTACACACTATACAATTAATATCAATAATATAACTAAAAATAAAATACACCTAATCTACCTCTCAAAAATTACGCCGCCCCCCTCCCCATTTACATTAGCAATTTCTTTTTGGTCTCCTGCTTCTTTCCTGGAAAACATAATTCACGCCTCCCTCTCCTTTTATTTTGGGGTATTTTATCTTTCACTTGGGATCGGATTGGAATCAGATTTGGGGCGGAATTGAAGTCGAAATACTTTTGTTTTCTTCTTGTGCAAATCGACAGCAAGTGTAACTAAGGTCCCATTTGATTTTTTTTTCTTCTTGTTATTATTGTTAAGAATTGTTGTTATAATGTTGAATCAGTAATAAATTAATTACCGATCGATAAAATCTTCCTTTGTAATTTTGTCGAGCTTAATCTTGAGTGGAATAAGTGAATGAAAAATGGGCAAACTTATAACCTAAAAATTTGTTATTGGCTTGTTGGCTGTTGGCTTATTACTTGTGCTTCTTTGAATGTCTCGACTGAAAAAGAAACCCACGACAGGGAGTTGTTTTCCTTGGGATGATTGTACGGCTTCTAGAGCCATAAGCTTGTGACTATGTCAAGCCGCTCATTCTAATCGAGTTGTACTCGATGGTCACCGAGTCATAATCTGCAGCATTTGGTTGTTTTAGTTTCTAGCCTTATTGTTAGAAATAGTTGTTGCTACTCGAAGTGTGATTGTTGTTTTGAGTTGAATCCCAAGGGAAAATACCCCGAAGGGTGTTTGCTACCCACGAATAACCCAAAACCATGAGCATGGTCGTGAGTACCTCGGGTGAGATTTATGTGTAGTCACTATACTAAACCAACTTAGGCCTAATATTTTTGGTTAACATATGTCTTGGTTAAGGTCTTAAGTCAAAAACAGTTTTTACAATGACATAGAACACCAACTGTAAATATGTTAAACGTTTTCCCTGCGCTATGGCAGTTACAAAAGTTTTTCTTTTTAAACATAATTAGTTTGTGTATATTAAAATTTGGGCTAATTCCCAAAAGGGGACAAAAAGGTAGAGAGTGATCACTTTGAGGTACAAAAATAAAGTATCTTCCCAATTTGGTCATGTGCGAATGTGCGACACCATCAGATGTGCGGCACATGTCCACTTATTTATTATTAAAGTACAATTTTGTCTTATTATTAAAGATGTTAAAAGACCATAATACCCATAATTTATATAAAAATAACTCTCCTCACAACTCTTCTCACAGATCCGGTCACAACTTTCTCTCTCTTTTTTCCGATCATCACCACCACCACAGATCCGGCCATGATCAACACCACCACCACAAATCCGGCCAAGAAATCAAGAATAAAACCCATAACTTCAAAAAAACTAAGATCTCGACATCTTTATACCAAAACCCATAAACTAAAATCTTTCGGTCCAACAACAACAAAATCAAAAACCGGATCTACTCACCATCACAAACACATCACAGATCTAAGATCTAAAAAAGAAAAAAATGAAGGTACCACAGATCCGGACAGATCTTGTGAATGTGATGAGAATTGTTTAATGCAGTAGAGGAAGAATTATACAAGGACTAATTAGCTTCTGTTGGAAGATGAGTAATATCTTCTGCTTTTGGAGCTTCAGCCATATCTTCCAACCAAAACAAAAAAAATACCCTTTTCAATATCTGAAAAACCAAACACAACCCAACAAGATTCTTGAATCTTTATTACTCCAAATGTGTTTAAGAATCAAGATTGAATCCAAACACAAATGGGTTCAAGATTCTTGGACACTTGCTTCTTAAAAATGGGTTCTTTTTTTATCAGAAAAAAATAGAGTAATGGGTTCTTTAAAGGTGAAAAAAAGACTCAAAATATATGATGTTTAATTTTTTTATTTTTAGATCTAGTAATACATCTTGTTTAATTTTTTTATTTTTATTTTTTTAATTATCGTTTGGTTGACTGGGTAAAATATATGATCTTAGATCCTGTTTAATTTTTTAATTTTTATTTTTTTAATTATCGTTTAGTGAAGTTGACTACGGAGTAATACTTTGGACTGGGTGTAAAATATATGATGTGGTAGGATTGGCCGGATTTGGTGGTGGTTGGCCGGATATGGTGGTGGTGGTGGTGATGGGGTATTTGTAATAAACATGTGTATTTATATAAATGATGAGGGTATTTTGGTCTTTTGATACTATCAATAATAAGACAAAAAATAAATATTTGGGAAAACACCCACTTACACTGTACTTTATTATTAAATAAATGGATACTTGTCGCACATTCAATGGAATCGCACATTCTCACATGACCAAATTGGGAAGAGACTTTATTTTTGTACCTCAAAGTGATCACTCTCCACCTTTTTGTCCCCTTTTGGGAATTACCCCTTAAAATTTTGTGATTGTCTTGTTCATATTAAAAGGGCCACAGCCCAAGTCATGAGTCCCCCACCTCCCCTAAGGGTGTATTTGTTTGAGTCAAATTGGAGCAAACAAAATATAAACTTTTGGTATTATATACTAATCTCTTGAGCTACAAGATGACTGAGGTGGTGTAATGTATAATCAGTTTGTGATATGAGTCGAGTCAAGTTACTTGTTTTCTTTCTCGGCCTACCTTGCGTCTCGTTCTAGGCTCTTTTATTTACACATCTTAAACTTACTAAACATACTTTATAAACATACTATAATCTATATGTAAAACATACTTTTGAATCATTAATCAATATCTCACATAATGATATGTTCATATTAAATAAAATTTATAATATAACAACGGGTTGTTATTAATTATGACACTTAGTCACCACGTGTAAATAAAAAACTTATACACGGGCCATACCCGACTTTCGACAAAAATATACTTTAACTTATTATGTTTTTGTAATAACCAACAAGAGAAGATTTATTTCATAACTTTCCCACATTGAATTATTTAAATACTAATGTATTTAAATTAAGTTAAAACTTTTGATGTACCTTTATATATATATATATATATATATATATATATATATATATATATATATATATATATATATATATATATATATATATATATATATATATATATATATATATATATACTAGTTTTCGAAGCCCGCCCAAGGGCGGACATGACTTATAATTATTTGTTTGTTATTCATTGTTAATTTAAAAGCTTTATTTATAATTGTTTTTAAAAAACTTAAAAATTATTTTGTTTTGATTTAATTGTGTTTTAAAATTTTGTTTTCTTAATATTTATAAAAAATGTTATTTGTGGTGTGTATGTAAATTATAGAAACGTAATGAAATAATTATAGTTAGTGTATGTTTGTATTATAATTGTTTTAAAAAAACTTAAAAATTATTTTGTTTTGATTTAATTGTTTTTTAAAATTTTGTTTTGTTAATATTTATAAAAAATGTTATTTGTGGTGTGTATGTAAATTATAGAAACGTAATGAAATAATTATAGTTAGTGTATGTTTGTATTTTGTTTTATATGTAAATTTTTAGCAGTATAATTATTTGTTTGTTATTCATTGTTAATTTAAAAGCTTTATTTATAATTGTTTTTAAAAAACTTAAAAATTATTTTGTTTTGATTTAATTGTTTTTTTTAAATTTTGTTTTCTTAATATTTATAAAAAATGTTATTTGTGGTGTCTATGTAAATTATAAAAACGTAATGAAATAATTATGGCATGACTTATAATTATTTGTTTGTTATTCATTGTTAATTTAAAAGCTTTATTTATAATTGTTTTTAAAAAACTTAAAAATTATTTTGTTTTGATTTAATTGTGTTTTAAAATTTTGTTTTCTTAATATTTATAAAAAATGTTATTTGTGGTGTGTATGTAAATTATAAAAACGTAATGAAATAATTATAGTTAGTGTATGTTTGTATTTTGTTTATTTATAATTGTTTTAAAAAAACTTAAAAATTATTTTGTTTTGATTTAATTGTTTTTTAAAATTTTGTTTTGTTAATATTTATAAAAAATGTTATTTGTGGTGTGTATGTAAATTATAGAAACGTAATGAAATAATTATAGTTAGTGTATGTTTGTATTTTGTTTTATATGTAAATTTTTAGCAGTATAATTATTTTTTTGTTATTCATTGTTAATTTAAAAGCTTTATTTATAATTGTTTTTAAAAAACTTAAAAATTATTTTGTTTTGATTTAATTGTTTTTTTAAATTTTGTTTTCTTAATATTTATAAAAAATGTTATTTGTGGTGTGTATGTAAATTATAAAAACGTAAAGAAATAATTATAGTTAGTGTATGTTTGTATTTTGTTTTATATGTATATTTTTAGCATGTAACATAAGCGTTTTATTTTAATTATGTTGAATAACATTTAAAATATAAAGAAGTTATAATTTATCATGTGAAAGTGTGTTAGTAAAGTAATTTTAACTAAACCTTCTTACATAGTTAATGTGAAGCTTTTGATACTTGTTTAAAAAACATTGTTAGTTTTTTTTTTTTTTTTTTTTTCTTTTTTTTTTGTTTTTTTTTTTTTTTTTTATAATAAGATATCCGTAGTAATTATAAATATTATGTAGAAAAATGATTTTGTATGTTGTTTAAAAACGTATTGGTCGGATACTTAAAAGGATATATTGAGATACGAATGACAAATACCTGTCGTTACAAAATACGACATGTAAAAGTATAACATAAACACATTCTTATAAAATTGACGTTTGCGGTATTTTACTAATGAGTAGATGGAATTTTATTAAATTTGTATATTACCTATCATTTGGTAAGTTAGAAAATACCTCTCAATTTTAAAAGTTGTATTTGTTTTGTGTGTGTATGTTTTTAAATAAGTCTACATAATACACAAAAGAAAATATATTACTGCTATCAATGCATATCATCATTGCTAGAAGAAGTTGATATTAGTTTTACATAGATTAGCGGTATGATTTTTTGTTCCATTATATATATTGACTTTTGGGTTGATTGGTATGTTTACTCTTTCCAAGTCACCTCCTCTTTCTTCTCCAATACGCCATCAAACACCGGCTAGTTTGGGTTGATTTGTATCATATGTGTTCGTCGTTTTTTTTTTTTTTCGTTGTTTTTGATATTGTAGTTTTAGTTGATCTATCAATTGTTGTATGATTATAGCATTGTTAGAATGAACATTAAGATGAATTTTAATATGCGATATATATTCCGATCTTGAATGCATGCGTGGTTTAGCAGAAAAGTTAAAGGTGTTTGTTATCATATTCGTTGTTGGTCATCAAGAAACATTGTTTTTTGGTAATAATAGTGATTATCAATTGGTGAGTTATGATATTTGGTTGAAAGAAGATGTATGTTGGAATTTGTAATATGACTGTTGATTTTTTCTTTTAGATTATGATTTGTTTTTAACAACTTTGTTATTGTAGTATATGATTTTAGTTGAGGGTTTAGTTGTTTTTAATGAAGATCAATTAGTGGCGAGATTTCATTCGTTATTAGTAACATCAGATGATTAAACATGTTGTATTAGTTAATGATTATGTTAATGATGGTAGATGTTTGATATGGTTAAAATCCAGTAAAAGTGAACGGTTATTGGTTGTTAGGTTTAGCTGATTAGTAGTTGTGTTTGTATGTTTGTAACATAAATTATTACGTAATATATTTTTTTGAATTACAGGGAGATGTTTGTAAATAACATTGTTGTATATGAAGGATAATTGAAGCATGCTTGTATTATAACATTGTAGTTTTTGAAAACTTGCGTTTTTGTTATAATAGACGTTTGTTTTCTGATTAAATAGAATGACGACTCAATTTATCGTTCCGGTAAACACACGTAACTTTAGAACACTACAGGTAATTTTTAGCCGTTGTTACTTATAGTATATATATGTTACTAAATTTTGCAATATGGATATAAAGAAACTTGAAATTAATTGACGTAGTGTGTTCTTGAATGCAGATTTTACCAAGTGTCTTTACGTATGAGATGTACACAGGCAGTCGATGGCTGTATTTAATTCACAACAAATGTACAATGCACAAAGTGTTTATTAAGAAAGTTCCTGGTAACCTTTATGCACTGTTTTCGGACGAATGGAAGCAGTTTGTTGATGAGAGTGGTTACCGGAACGTGGCAATGCTACATTTCATACGTCAAGGAGAAGACATGTATTATGTAACTGCGTATGATAATGCAGGTGCTGAAGTTGGTGGATATAAGAATGCTGATGTTGGGACTCGTAAAAGGCGGTGTTTTGGTATGTTGGGAAGGCTTGACCAGTCAGATGTAAGTTATTTTGCCTTAATTTATTGACGGTCATAGTTCAATTGATATTGTATATGCTATGTTTATCACATATTTACTTTGTTATGCAGCTGATTCCTCGGCAATTTATGCCTCAAATTAAGAGAGTAAGAGTTATGGTGAGTGGCCGGTTGGCTGCGACCGTCACACAGAATCGCATTGCTCTTCCTGGTAACACACACGGATATGTTTTTAGTGGAGTTGGATGGGATTTGTTGGTTTTTTTGGAAGGATTGAAGGTTGGATCGCGTATGGTGTTCACTGAGATTGGAGAAGGAACTGTGTCTATGATTTCATTTGCTGACGATGGTTTAGGAATGCGTTTGGAGAACATCCCACGTGTGATTTTGAATGACGAAAAACTGTTTAAAAAAAGCTGCATTGACAAAGGTATGTTTTTAGATTGTAATTCTCAAGAACATGTGTTTTGATGTTATTTTGAGATTGATAATAATATAGTTGCATCTTTTAATATCATTGGAATGTACAAAATGTAGATCCTCGTATGAAACATAAATGTGACTGGTTTAATCACTCTGATCATGATGATGAAGTTGATTGCTTTTATCAAGATGTTGTGGCTTACGTAACTGGCAGAGGTCGGCTGGTAAGTGTTTGTTATATTTATTGCGACAATGTTTTACGTTTGCAACATACAGTTTTGTGTTACTTTTTGGATTGTGCATTTACTTATGTTTTGTATTCCAAAATAATTTGTTGAATGCAGACTATACCATGGGATTTTGCTGGGCCTTATGAAATGTATAAGTACCACAATGCAGTTCTGATTCACGATGATGAAACTTTCTATGTGAATGTCGACTGGGAAAAACATAAAGATAGGCCTGACAGTAAAAATCATGTGACTATCAAGACTAATTGGAAGGATGTTGAGAAGAGGTGCGAGTGGGACAAAGACAAAACTGTGAGGTTCAAATTGATTAGGATGGTAAAGGATGAAAAGCAAACTGTGAATGTACGTAAGCCGGTGATGATTCCATTGTTTCATATGTTTTAGAAGAAGATGGTTTGGATGGTATAATATATTTTGGTACCGTATCAGATGAAACCTTTAGTATGTTGGATTTGAACATATTTTATGTTTTTTTTTATTTGCTGATGTATGTTTAATTTCTGTGTGGTTGTGTATGGCATGATAGTTTTGTTGAACAATGCTACTTGATATGGTGGTTATAAGTTAATCTGTGTTATGTATGTCGTATTAAACTTTAAAGTGTTGTTTTAAATTGCCACAGACATCAGTTTTATGTATTTGGATTTTCTGTATCTGAAGTTATTTGTCTGTGTTGGCAGGATCGAAATTGGTATAGATGCTGAAGCATGTATTGGTAACTTCACAACTGAGACACTGAAACATGAGTATATTGCATATTGAGATTTAGAGATTAATATATTAACATTGAGTAGTGAATGGATTGAAGTGAATGCAGGTTTTTCAGTTGGTGTGGCAAATATTTGTTTGACCCTATCATTACATTTGTTTAAATAATGAAGGTGTTTAGTTTGTATAATGAAATTTATTAGTTGCACAAAAATTTAAAGCTTTAATAAAAGGATTAGGAGTTTGGGTAGTAAAATTTAATTCTGAATTTTGTGTAACTGTAAACCTGTTTTGGAGTTTTCCTTGTAGGTTTTTTTTGCTTTGTGCAAAGCGTCGTTGACATGAAAGCGAAATTGAAATTTAACCCTTGTTTATGTAAAGTGATGGATTGTTAGCAAGACGTTGTATATATTTTTTTATTTGTTAATGAATCGAATGTTTTTTGTGAAGTTTAGATAACGAAAATGTATTAATGTCATATAACGATGAACTTAAATTCTGAACAAAGCTTCTTTGTAGACAACATTAGTAGTTGATTTTGCGTACTTCCCTTCTTCGTCACAGCATAAAATCTTCAATCCTTTTCTGCTTTTGACCCTTGAAACTGCTACGTACAGTTGTCCGTGTGAAAAAACCGGCCGTTGTAGAAACAATCCAACTTGTGTTAAAGTTTGTCCTTGACTTTTTTTTATGGTCATTGCAAAACACAATGCAACCGGGAATTGTCTACGATTGAATTTAAACGGGATTTTATTATCAGAAGGACTTAACACCATCCTTGGGATTGCGCAAATTGTACCCACATTACCACCTGATATAATCTTGGCTTCTATTATGTTTAATCCCATCCTCAGAACTTGAAGCCTTGTTCCGTTGCATAATCCCGCCGTTTGATCTATGTTTCTCATACACATAACTGGAGCTCCTATTTTAAATGTTATGGAATGGTGTGGAAGGCCAGGAATGCGAATGCTATTTAGGAACTCAGTTGTGTAAAGTGATTCGTTAAAGTTCGCATCCATATCGATAATACCAACTGAGTCGTAGCTGTTGTATGTGTTAGATTCTCCTGGTAGTTTTTGTAGCATTCGATCGTTGATCATATCCACAAGCTCATGAGTCGGTGCGAGGATTGCTTTTTCTTGGAAGAATTTTGGTCTGCAGAGGATTTTGACCAAATCTGGGTATGTTTCTTCGATGATTTGTGCGATATGGTCGTCTGAATCTGGTATCAACATATCATCCGGGAATTCGACCGTCGCTTCTCCGTCGTTCTTTCCACCGACTGTACCGTTTCCTATGCTTAATATCCAATCCGCAAAGTCTTGTATTTCTTTTCTCTCAGAGTTATTTGATCCTGTTCCAAGCCTGATGTTTATAGTCAGCCGCATGACTTTGCAATGTTGCCACAGATATGAAGCGTTGATCGAAGCATGAACGACATCATATCGGCTGCCGTTTGTAACCACTGGCAATATTTGTCACACCCTCGCCGGAGGCGGAAATACGAGGTGTAACGGAAGGGAACATAAGCACAAGATAATAGAACATACCAACGTTAAGATTAAAAAGAAATAATACACCATTACAATACTTGTTTAGCCGTCATCGGCAAATATATTACAAAGTTTAGTTCCCAAAATATTGCGTTCTATTACATAATGATTTGTAGTAATAAGTGAAAACTTCATTATGCAAGACCTGGTAGAAAAAGCTTACTAACGATCACCTGAAATGCATGAGAGAAAAACGGGTCAACTATGAAAATAGTTGGTGAGTAAACATGTTTAACAAAATAAGAAAACTCGTAAGAAATATTCAAAGCTTTCGATCAACGAAAATAGTCCACAAAGCAAAGGCATTGTAAATCCACTCAGTTCCAAGTTCCGCCCATACAAAACTTGCAACCTGTGTATTCACAACCCATTGCACAAAATATAGCGTATGAAGTAGTCGAGTATAAGCGGTCAATATAGTTCACAACATAGTACCACGAATATAATAACTCAGGGATGCTACTGATGAAACCAAATTAAGCTGGGTGCCACTACCCAAAGTTATGTTGGGTGCCTCTTCCCAAAGATATACTGGGTGCCTCTTCCCAAAGATATACTGGGTGCCTCTTCCCAAAGATACGCTCCGAACACAGGAGACTTTATAGTGATGCTCCGAACATGGGAGACTTTAGGTCAAGGCCATAACATGTACGGTTCAATAAGTCCAAATAAGTCATAATTTCTTAATTAAGTTCAAGGATTTGATTCGAATTCACAAGTTCTAGTCAAACAAGTTAATAAAAGTAGTGATCAATTTAGCTCAAGAAAGGTTCATGCATTTCGCCCCAAAATATAGTAAAAACGGTAAAAAGGGGGTTTGTGATTACTCACTTGATGAATAGATGCGATGACAAAAGTGGTTACACCAAGATGTAGTGTGATACGTTAATCTTGACCTATTGCGAATGATATGATATGTAATGAGTTGCAATGTAATGTTATGCATGCATTTCGTATGTTATTTATACCATTTGCGAGTTTTGAAAATAATACTTATCGTCGAAAAATACTCTTTTGACGTCTTGACCATTCAAAAATCACTTCACAAGTATTTACGTCAAAATGTCATCCTGCAATGGTTTTATAATGATTTATGGTGAAACTTTCACTTTTCGTCGTAAAACAATGTCGTCGGAATTTTTTTATAAAAGTAACAAAAATGGCTTTGGAAAACTAGTCATAAAATGGTGTGCGTCGATCGTTAGGAAACGAACTCGACGGTTTTGGAAAGTTTGTATCGAAATCTAGAAGTTTCAGTTCAGGAGTTTTCGTCATAAAGGTCTCGAACATAAAGATAATAAGGGTTAAAGATGGTGATTTTGGCTAAAATGTTGGTTAAAAATGAGTTTCGGCCAAGTTTAAGCGACCATAAATAATTTATTACAAATCCGCTATACAAACGGTTGGTTGTTTTGGAAAATATACTTGGTGATCTTGATTTTATTAGAAGACAATTCGTTCCAAAAAGTTCCACATCATGGTTAAAAACAGCCCCCAACATGGTCGTTTTAGTTACCGTAACACTTATCTCGTAAAAATAATATAGTTTTTCAGAAAATAATAGTTACGGCAATTTTATGAAACGTGCATATCTTTGTCGTTTCAAATCCGTTTTCTACGTATAATACGTCCTTAGCTTCGTATCAAAGTATACTAATATATTTTTGACAAGTCGAAATTATTTGTGAAGCTTAGGACTCGTTTTTTACCCGAATAGAGTAAAAATAGTATGCTGAAATTTCAGAAAATAATATATTTCGTCGCCAAACTTTAAAAATTCATAACTTCTTCGTTATAACTCCGTTTTTATCCGTTCAAGCGGCCACGGATTCGTTTTAAAGTATATTTTCTAAATATCAAGGCCAAAAATTCGTGCCTACTGTCGGATTTTCCAGAAAATCAAAACAAGGACAGAACACTTTTTATACTCATCGAAAATAGTTTTTCTCGTACTAAACCTATTCCAATCCCTTCAAATCAACTCCAAAACTAATCTAATCCTACCATACACCTTCTTAGGGTGTCATGGGTTCCTAGACATCATCAAGACCAACATATACCAAGGGGATAATTATAGGATGACCTTATATATATATATTTCTAAAAATCATGTAAAAATGGTATAAACAACACAAATCATGCATGCTTGCTCCAAAAATGAAGAGATACTAATGAAATGAAAAGGAGATATGAAAAATATAAATGATATGCTTACAAGTTAATATGATGAGGTGCAAGGAACAAGGTTTAACTTAAACACTCTTGGTTTTTATTTCAAAACCTAATAAAGAGTATTATCTAGATTGTGTTAAACTTGAGCTTGGAAAAACTTAATGATCTCTTGTTGGAACACAATGAGGACCGGTTATGGAAGGAAGAACAAGAGGATGAGAGAACTTTTACTTGTCTTGAAAAAAAATGGTTGAATGAAAAGGTGAAGTGAAATAAGACTTTGGAGTATAAATCTATACTTGGAAGAAAAGGTTACCAAATCATTAATTGCATCCACCTTTCCCCCCCCCCCCTAGGCCGGTTTTGGGGGGGATGTTTCTCAATATTATTATTATTTTTTTTTTTATATATTGTATATAGTGTAGGTAAAATGTATAAGGTAAATAAGTGTAAGTGGTAACTTGTAGCTTTTATATACAATTGTGCATCTAAAGTAGTTTTAGCTCAAAATAACTTTTAATGGGTCCAAGTAAAATGTATTGAGGTTATACAAATTGTAAAAATACATTTCTTGTGAAATTTGAGTGATAAAATAATTATCGTGTAATTATTAAGAAAAACGTCGTAATAATATAAATTTAACGATTTATATACAAAATAAATTTAAAACACTAGGTAAACTAAAATATAGTTTTATAAACTAAACATAAGTATAAAAATATATCGGGATCATTTTTAGAAGTAACGGATTAAATGTTCAAAATAATAACTCACGCGATAACGTTTATTTAATATGAAATTTACGCGTTTAAGGTGAAATGAAAAGTCATGAATAAATTGATATGAAATGATGAATATGGAGTTTGAGAAATGACCGGAAATTTAGAATTGTGACAATATTTGTCGGAAGTCTCCGCCAAAGAGAACCACTTTACCTCCAAATACTTTTTCGGATTGTTCGAATGTGGATGTCCGACATATGTCTCTTAGCGTCCTATCGAATGCCTCATAACAGTGTCTGTGTGTCATAGGAGCCTCATCCCATATTATCAGTTTACACATTCTTAGCAATTCGGCTAGGTCACTGTCCGCTGGAATATGACATACTGAATCTTCCACAACGTTTATAGGGATTGCGAATCAAGAATGTGCGGTCCTTCCGCCTTCTAACAAAAGTGATGCGATGCCGCTTGATGCTACGTTAATGACTATTTCGCCTTTTGATCTTAATGCGGCGGATAATGTTTTGTATAGGTATGTTTTACCGGTCCCACCATATCCGTATACAAAGTACATTCCTCCTTTTTCATTTTTAACAGCGTCCATTACTGTTCGGTATATGTCTTTTTGTTCGTGTGTTAATGTCTTGTAAAGCGTTCCGTGCTGTATTCTCAATTTGTCTTTGTTGTATTTAAGCTCATCATACACCAATCTGTTGTAGTTGCCCATTGTTAACATCTCGTTAGGGTATGGCATGTTTGGTATATTTTTTAAGCTTTTGTTGTTACAAAGTAGCATGTGCTCAATATATGTTAGACATATATTCTTTCTCTCAATGTCTGTAAGCTCGAAGTCTGCAAATGGAAACAAATGGATAGGTTATGTAAATTTTGTTTATTTTATTTTTTGTATTAAATGTATTTCTGCATGTTACACAGTATATCAAGTTGCATTGAACTTAGAAGATAGGCAATCATTTCACCTATTTTTTTCTCAACATTATATTTTCTTATAATTAAGACATTGTTTTGTTTTATTTTTCTCATAAATTATTAATCTCCCACCTAACTTCTTCCTCCACCGATTCTCCGCCTATGAATCTAAGGTATTTTGCGTATTTTTTATTCGTAAGCCGTTATAGTCAATTATTTTTCTGGGTTTATACACTTGTACTGTTGTTGGTTTATCAGTATGTTTTAATGTCGCCATTGAGTTGTTGTTTTAGTTTTCCGGTTTGAATAGTGGTTGTTAGTTAATATTTTTTTTTTTAAAAATATAATAAGTGGGGTATTATGTTTACAAATTGTTTGTTATTTGATTGTTATGTTTGATTGTTGTTTGGTTTTATATTTTAAAAACGCCTGACTTTTGTAATGAATAAAACTGTATATGTGTTTGCTGTTGATGTTTATGTTTTGGTTTTATTGGGTGGAAAGTGTTTTATATAATAATGTATTGAATACAAAATGGTTGTTTTGATTTGATGTTGTTCTATGTGGTTTGTATTTCTAATTTAATTGTTGTTTGTTGAAGTATTGTTTTATTTGCATCTGGTTTGTTATTTGGAAGTTTGAGGTTGTGTAGCTTTTTGTTTATCACTTGTTTTGTGTAGATCATGTGATCATTGTTGGTTTAACATACTTTAGAAGCTTAAGTAGTTTGTTGTTCTACATGTTTAATTTTTAGTTTGACTTGTTATTTGACTTTTTATTTTTGTTTTTTTATGTAATATGGTATATGAATTGGAATAGTCATTTTGGTTTTATACTTTTGACAGAGTTGTCGTTAGGTAATTACGTGTATGAGGTATATGTTGTTGTCTTTAGATAATCATAATGGTGACAACACACATTTTAATAAGTCATGTGTTAAATGCTGTCTATAAAGTTGACGTTAAAAATGGTGTTAAATTGAAAATACGGTTTTTTTTAATTTGTTTGTTTATGATTATTTGTAAATATTTAGTTCTCGTGAACTTATATTTACGTCTTGTAATTTTGTTTGTATGGCGTTTTGTTATGTTGGTTTAACTTGTATGCTTTCAAATTGATAGGGAAATGGCTATTGAGTTTGTTACAATGCTAGATGTTTTTACTTTTCCTGATTGTCAGGTATTCATTGGTTTATTATGGTATGCTCTTTTATGTTTAATAATTTGATTAATATACGCTATTTTTTTTTGTAGGTCCTTCCGTTTGTTTATAATTTGGAGGCTTATAATGGTAGTGACCACGTTTATATTGTCAGCTCGGATGGTTATCGTTTCAGAGTGATGTTGAAGAAACCACATTATGGACAATGGTACCTGTGTGGGGAAAAATGGAGGGAGTATTGCAACCGATACCTTGATGAGGAGGTTCAAGTTTTACACTTTGTGGAGGAAGGAAACGATTGCTTTTACGTGACTGGCTACTATAGCAACGGCAAAGAAGCTTATGGTTATGAAGGGTCGTTTGCTTCGTTTAATAGGTTTAAGATGACTGTGATGCCGTATCCGCACGTGCTTCAGGTTGTGTAGTTTAATGCTATTTGTTTGTTTTTAATTTTTTAAAACATAATATTTTTGTATGTTGTTATGTGTTAAAATTGTAGGATTTAGATTAACGTTTGTTTTGTTGGCGGTTTTCAGACAATCCCGGGTGAGCTAATGTTTGGATTAGGAGAGGAGGATGAAATAAGAGTTGCTGTAAATGGTGTTTCTTTTGGGTGTAATGTGCGACGTCAAACCGTAACTAATGACTATCAGTTGGTTGCTGATTCATTTAACGCGATGATTGAAGCAATAGGACTTGAACCCGGAACATTATGTGTGCTGACCAAAAATAGGGGACGGAGATTCCGGTTTGATGCTTTCAGTGACGATGGGAGTATTATTACTGACCCTGTTTTCAAAGGAGCAGCAACGTTAAGAAGGCAGCAGCTTCAGTTGACGGGTGATGAAAGGCGTAAGTTGACTTGGTTATATATTTTTCTTCATAATGTTTTTACAGTTGTTTGCGTAATTCTTTTAGAATGTAGTGTTTATAAATTAGTTTTTTGTAGTTGATGATAGGATGAAACATGTTTGCTACTGGCCGTTCCACATGGATCACTTTGGAGAAGGTCACAGGAGCTTTTATAAGAGTTACGCGCATATTCACGCTAAAAGCAGATTGGTATGTGTGGTGTTTACTTTTCGATTGAATGTGTATGTTTTAAAATATGTGGCATTCGTATTTGTTTTAACTGTAATTTTGTCCAGGCCATTCCTGCGTCATTCCAAGTGAACAACCCTATGCACATTTACAACAGAACTTTGATCATACACCAAGAATACAGGGACGAATTCCGAGTATGTATGGAGTTTCACCCAGAAAATCCTACCAGAACTAACCATGTAAATGTGTTTGGGAGGTGGAGGCTGTTAGCGGAGTCATGTCGGTTCCCGTACTCAAAGTTGATCAGGTTTAAGTATGTTGGAAATGGTTATACGGTGGATGCTCCAGAAGGTGAAAACCCTGAATATCCGATATTCCATATCTGCTGAAAAACAGAGTATTTGTTGTTGCTGTTAAGGGTGGAAGATGCACATTGTGTTTTGCGTTTTGGTTGTTGTTTCAAAGATGATGTCGTATGGTTTAGTTGTTTAAGTGTGTGCAGTTTATTTCAGAAAGGTGTAGATATGTGTTTCAATATTTTGTTATGTATTTATGTTTAAATAGTCTGTTTGGATGTATGTTGCTGTTTGTAGGTTGCGTAATATGTAAGTATGGATGTGAATTAGGAAGACTATGTTTCTGGTTGTGTAAGATATTGTAATGTTACATTATTATGACGTGTTATTCTATTTTGTGTTTGTATCCTTTATTTTATGTTTTAAATGAATTTTACACATTATTATACCCTGGACGGTGTGTTTTTAAAATGTTGAGAGCATCATATGTTTGGTTGTATATTTGAATGTGTAATGACATTATATTTTATTATAATTTTGTTTGGGTTGCGTAGGTTTTATTGTATTTTTGTTATTCGAAAGTTGTTTGTTTATTGGTTGTTGTATTATGTACGTGTCACTTGAGTTGTACATCGTTTTGTTTTGATGCGGCAGAGTTTGTTTTAGCGTATACCGTATTCAGTTCTGGAGTTTCAGGTTTGTTTTCTTTCAGTGGTATATTTTAGTTTTCTGTGTCAGTATTGTGTATTTTTTAAATTGTATTTTTGACTTTTATTGTTTGCGTGCAGGGAATTGGAGCTAAAGGCCGTTTGTGTATTTTGTTCTTCAGACGTCCGGGACGTATTCTCTGGTGCATGTGGTTGCATTTTTGTGTAAGTATTTTTTTTTCATATTTTTTATTGAATTAGTACTTTAGTGTTTGCCATATGGTTTATTTACATTTGTATCTGTTATCCATTTATAGATTTTGTTGTTAAAAGACATAAGTACCTTTTCAGTGATGTAGGTGCTGAGTGTTAAGTTTAATATGTGTTTGTTTTGATTATGTTTAAGTAGAAGGTAGTTGTTGTAGTCATACTTGGGTCATTTCTTTTTTTACGCTCGATATATATAACGTCTTCTGCCATTTTTTCCCATGTTTTTTCGTAAACAATCTCTGGCCTAGACATGCTGTCCGTCATAAGTAGCATTACATAAAAAGACCGCAAGTAATTTCCTGTTCCCCAATGGCTGGCTTCCATCAAACCGTCTATATATTCTTTGTCATCTTCCAACAGACCGCGTGCTTGACAGGCCTCTTTATATGTTGGGTAAGCAACACCATCGTACTCCTTAAAGTCCTTCCAATCTGTTGCTCCTCGAACCTTGTTTAGCAATACTCTTAAGTAGAACATTTCTCCGAAAGAAGGTGGCACATGATGTACGCGTCCAATACATGTGCCTTTTTGCCTTGGAACCCAGATCCTTTCTTCTTGCTTCCATACATAATGTTCAGGAAACTCATGGTAAAGAAGTTTCTGAGCTTTTGTGTCGGTTTTGTTTTGTTCCATCCAGGCAACAAACTTTGTTTCATTGACAGAAGCCTTTTCCAATGCAAAATCAATGCTTTATGTTGCCTCAAATATAACAGATTGCTCTCCTTGTAAGTGAAACGGTAATCTTTCTACAGGTGGGAACCTGTAGTGTATGTCAAACCCATAGATCCTCCATGCTGCTTCGCACGCCGACAGATATCTACAGTCGTAATAATCTTTGATTTCATCGACATCTTCATCTTCAAGTGCCATTGTGGCTCTGTCCGGTCCCTTGTTAATATATTTGAATAGATATTTTATGGAACCAACTTGGTTCCACCACTCTACGTTTATATGTGATTGAAAACGCCTCAGTAAGCCTGGATTGTACGGTACAACATATCCGTTATGCAAATCGATTCCGCTCTTTTTTATTGTTGTACTGTCATTTCTTCTTTTATAAATTGCATATCCAGACTCATCAATGAATGTTTTATCATTAAACTCCTTTGGGAATTTTTTGGTGCATTTGTTCTTTACCGTGCACGGACAGGTCGGTCTATCTGGACCACATGGACCGTGGATCATGTGTTCTGTAACAATTTTATAAAGTTCTGGATCTTCATTTTTGTCCGGAATTTTAGATGAAATAAACCGATCTATTTGTGCTGGATATTTTATTTTTTATTCTTCTTCCAGAAATAGCAAGATGTGAGCATGAGGGAGTCCTCTCTTTTGAAATTCAATGGTGTACACAGCTGCGTGAATAACAGAATGCCAGTGATTGTTTTGAAATTGACTGTTGAAGAAAGCTGATAATGTAGCATTAATTACATTTTTTTGTTTTTAAAATAAAATTTTTAAATATAAAACCTGCTTTCAGCCGACCGAAGTAATGTTTGTCTTTGAATTCTCTCATCATGGTGTCTAGCTCTTGCTTAAAAACACGTGTTATCACATCCGGCCTGTCTTCTGATTTCAATCCTTTTTCAGCAAGAAAGCGCTCAATCTCTGGCCAATTTGGGTTGCATGTGAATGTTATGAACAAATCCGGATATCCATAAACCTTGCAAATTGTCATTGCATCTAGGAAATTCTGCATCATATATCTTGGGCTTCCTGTGAAAGATGATGGCAACACAACTTTTTTCCCCCTCAACTTAACTCCAGAGTTCTCATCTTCGGATAATTTTGCTAATTTGGAGTATGTTTCGCACCTTAGATCTTTTTGCTGGTTTTTGATGTATGACATCCTTTCAGATTCGACCATCGTGTATGCGTCTACAATAAACTGTTGACATAGCCTCCGTGCATTCAAAACCATTGAGAAAGTACCTGGTCTTTCTTGCAATCGGTATGCAAAATATTCCTTCATTGTAACTCTTGTTTTTTTATTTGTTGGTGTTCTGTCAGTGATACCAAAGTGGTAAATGTCTGTTCGATAACCATCTTCAGCGTACGGAAACAACAATGGGTATTGCAGTGCAAGATATGATGGATGTAGCTCACTTATTCGTTTGAGTCCACCTTCTTTCATGTGCAAGATGATGTCTCTTTGATTTGTTGAAGAGTCAAAGTCTCCTACAATTAGTGCCGCCACCTCCGTAGATGTTGGAAGGTTGTAATTTCTTCCGTCACACTCTCTAGTGCCAATAAGTCGTAATTTGAAGTTATTTTTTTCACTTGCTTTTTGAAAACGTTCTCCAGCCATGCGGAAATTACGCACTAATGGGTTAATTCCATCTAGCATGTCTCGTAAATCAACTGTTAGTTGGTGGTCGAGCATATGGTTGGTGGAGTTGTTTTCTTCGTATTTGCTGTAATGCACATTTAAATTAACCATTATATAATAACATTTTATTTTATCGTTAAATTAATTTTTTTTATCAATATGTATGAAATAATTGGATACAAAAACATGTCAAGTGATTCCTACATACCTGACACCGTTAATCCTATTTTGTATCTCATTTTCTGGATCATAAATATATTGTTGGGCAAACGTTGGCGGCTTTCCTTGCTTAGGTAACAAAGTACCTATTCGATGGTAATTTTGTCCTTGTATCCTATAGCAATATGGTCCTCGACCATCAGTGACTGTCATGTCTTGTTTGGCGCCCATTGAGGTGAATGAGAACATTGCGTTATACCGCCGAATATTCTCAATGAATGTTGCGCTTTTTGGATGGTCACCGTTAAGAAGATCCATCAACAGCTTTGGTGGTGTCTGGACTTCCTCTCCTAATGTTATTTTTCCTCTGCTACAACACAGCGAATAGGAATCAGATGTTGAATGTGTGTTGCCAATCATACACTCTGCATGCCATAATAGTGCGCTACATGATGCACATCGGAAAGTTGCATCTCCGTGATCTATGTAATCTGAGAATAAGAGATATTTTAAAATTTTTAATTAGTATTGTATATATGTTTAAAGAATGTTACTATGTTTGTTGAAATTAAAAATAGAGTGTTAGTACCGTTTGAAATTCCAGCGAATGAATCTCTCTGTATGACACGTTCAGTATTTTTGTTTGTGTCACCCAACACTTGTTGATGAGATGTTTTCTGTCTTACAACTTTTGTTTTGTCTTTTAATCTTTGTGACTTGCGCTTTGACGAATACCTTACCGGTTGATCATCTTCTGCATACGTTGATGTTTGAATTGTTGCTGCGGATTGAATTTTTTTAAAATTTGTGTTTTTTGTTTAAAATTTTTATAATTGCTTGCGGAAACTATTACATAATATTCACCTGAGTGGGTTTTGTTTTTTGGTGGCCGTCCCCTTGGTCGACGTGTTGTAGTGACTTCTTCGTTTGTTGTACCTGTATTTGTTGATGAATATTATTAACAATATACAATATTCTTAAACTTTTTGGATGCCTATAAAAAATGGAGTTTACTTACATGCTTTTTGTTTTTTTCGTTGGAGGGGTGTCAATATTAACAGGAAGTATCTCATCGTTGTTACCTGACATAAGTACAATGAATTATTTTTTGAACATATATTTTTTGTGTAAATACATGGAATAATGAAATTGTGAATTTATTTATGTGTGTTTACTTACTTGAAGGAACAGAGTACGATGTCTGTTTGTTAAGCTTTCTCCCAGGTCTTTGAATTAGCAGATCATTACTGTCAACTGTTATATTTGAGCATTTAGTTTCTGTAATTTGTGCATTTTTGTAAACACACATATTTATTTTGTAATATCAGTGTACCTGGTTGGTTTGGATAAAATGATGGTTGTAGCGTTGAAACTGGTCCGTTTGTTGTATGTTTAGATTTGAGTAATTGTTCCTCAGATTCACTTTCAGGTAACGATGATGAAGTAGAAGATGATGTATGTTTCTTTGTCTTTCTACCTGGTTTTTTAATTGTTATAGCATTTGGATTCTGAGAGGCACTTTCAGGTAACGATAATGAAGTAGAAGATGGTGCATCTTTGTTAGTCTTTCTACCTGGTCTTTGAATTGTTATATCATTACTGTGTCCTGTTATATGTTTAAAATTAGTTGCCCTGTTTTTTGCAGTTACGTAAG
Source organism: Chrysanthemum seticuspe (assembly GCA_019973895.1). Taxonomy (NCBI): domain Eukaryota; kingdom Viridiplantae; phylum Streptophyta; class Magnoliopsida; order Asterales; family Asteraceae; genus Chrysanthemum; species Chrysanthemum seticuspe. Next base: position 54,151,714 of record BPTQ01000003.1, read on the forward strand.
TGGATGTATTTAGTTTGCAGTATAAGAGTACCTTGTCTGTTTGGATTCTCAGAGACACTTGCAGGTAACGATGATGAAGTAGAAGATGATATATGTTTGTTTGTCTTTCTACCTGGTGTTTGAATTCTTATATCATTACTGGGTCCTGTTATATGTTTAAAATTAGTTGAGGTGTTTTGTGCAGTTATGTAAGTGGATATTTTTAATATACAATATAAGTGTACCTTCTTTGTTTGGATTCACTGAGACACTTGCCGGTAACGAAGATGAAGTAAAAGATGATGTATGTTTGGTTGACTTTCTACCTGGTCTTTGAATTTTTATATCATTACTGCGTCCTGTTATATGTTTAAAATTAGTTGCTCTGTTTTCTGCAGTTACGTAAGAGGATGTATTTGGTTTACAATATACGCGTACCTTGTTTCTTTTGATTCTGTGGAGACATTGCTGTTGATTGTGTTGCGGTAGTTGTTTGTTTTGTTCCTGTTGGTTGATCCTCAGAGACATTTGTGGCTTCAGATAAAGAATAACAATATGATGTATGTTTGTTAGTCTTTGTACATGCTCTTCGAATTTCTTGATAATTAAACACAACTGTTATAAGTAAACAATTACTTATTGTGTTTTTGACAGTTAACAAAACTTTTTTTTTTTTTTTTTTTAAATATCAGTGTACCTGGTTCTTGTGGATACGCTTGACGCCATCCTTGTGGTTTTGCTGATATCGCTGTATCTTTTGTTATTGCTACTTGTTCCTGAGACATACTTGCAGGTTCATATTCCTCCATTCTTTTAGTTTTAAATGTAGCTCATATGCTGTAGAGAATTTTATTTGTATGGCTGTTTATATTTAATGGATAAGTGATATTAATTTTGTATGATAATCTTATGTTAAATTTGTTTTTTAAAAAAATTCTGAATAATATAAGAATATAAAGTAACAAAATAATTACTTATAATAGATAATTATAATATTCAATCTATTCATTATCAAAATTGGATATATAATAATTATTCCTACTTTATATGAGTAAATAAAAGATTTGAATTAGCGTTTGTCATGGGAAAAACCAACAACATAAATTTCTTCTTGTGTAGGTTTTGAAATAAGTAAAAACATTAAACACATTGTGTTTTAGAATATCAAGTTTATTAACAAAGCTACTTAATCAAAAGTAATATCGTATAATATAGTGCTTTTTAAATTCCTTTTTGTTTCTGTGTTACTTTCAGTAATTTTGAAATCATTTATTGATAAACAAAACTATTATACGTTTGCAAATAATTGGTTCAATGCAGGCTTACTGAAATAAAATGTAGTGAATATTTTTGTTGGTATTCGTTATTAAAAAAACAACAAAAACACATACATTTGCAGAATGGTATTTAGAATTTCAACTATGTAATTCTTCATAATATAAAGAATGAAAAACATGATTAGGAAAGTGAATTTTTATTATTAACCAAACATTATTTGTGTCAGTTGATCCTTTTATCAAAAGATTCAACTTTAATTATTCTAAAACAAAAATCCTAAAGAAAAAAAAAACTTGTAGAATGTTGGTATGTAATCTTAAAAATCGTCATCGTTGTTGGAGTCATCAGTTGTTTCATAGTCCATAAATGCGTCGTTTATGAAGCTGTCATCATAGTCTCTACTGGATGCTGATGTTTTACTGTATGCATCCGAATCAACTTCCCAAGCTTCATCATCGAAATAGCTTTTATAGGCATGTTCACCATTAACCATTCCATCAACATCAACCATATCACCCCACAGGTCTTTGTTAATGTTTTCATTACATTGAAGGGATTCATTGTTGCCTTCATCTATCGCTGTGTATTTTGAGTCACCTGCAAATTAAACATATCATAAAACATCAGCATGATTATACGCTATATAGTTCCTGTTTAAGTTACAATTGTTCATTAGTTATTCAATTAAATGAAACCTGTGAAAGAATCTTCTTTGATATCTTCATCTAGGATAGTATATTTGGGTTTGTTGTTATCTAAATCATAGAAAGGCTCATCAAGATCATTGATGTTAACCCAAACACCATCTTCTTTATCGCTTTTGTTGGTAACGTATTCGTCATCTGTGTCTTCATCACATAGCATATACTTGCGGTTTTTCTCAACATTATAGCCTTCACTTCTTTTTGTACGCTTAAACTTGATTGGTGTTTCATCATCAGATTCCTAGTTTGAAAAAAAAATTCGTACATGATTATTGATCAAATATATGTGTTTTGTATCTTAAAAAACTTAAATATGTTTGTGAAACAAATACCATTGTGTCAGCAAATTTTTTCGTGCTAAAAAAGTTGTTTGTTTTTTTTTTGTGTGTTGATGTCATTATCAGCAAATTTCATGGCATTATTAACCTTGTTGCCATTATTCTGATTGCTGCTTTTTCTTGGTCTTTTTCCTAACGCTGGAGAAGGCTGCAAACATGTCGCAAATTAAAGTTCTGTGTAATTATAAAATTTGGTGAATAACTTACAGAGCATACTCTTTCTACATCTTCATCATCTGATAAAACAATTGTGTTTCTGTCCAGCTTGGATAAATCAGTAGGTGCAGCCTGCAATTGTTTATAATTTTTTCAGTATTATTGTTTAAGGTATTCCGTAAGATACATCTAAAATTTGTAAATCATACCTCATCATCATCTGATATAAGTATTACAGAGTTGTCGTCGTCTTGAACATGGAAAGAGGTAACCTCTGCCTGTGATATTTTAAAAGATACGTCAATTTTGTTTTCATTATTCTGTTTTAAAAGATACAACTTTAAATTATAAACGTTACCTCCTCATCATCTGAGATGACAATATGTGAGATGTTCTGGTTGTTATTGTGGGAAGATGTTGCAGGGTTATGTGTTGAATTTCCACTTGCCATTGTATGTTTTTCCAGAGCTCAGCTATTCAATATTTAGGTTTTCAAGTGTAATCTTAGGCTTTATTTATAGGCTGTTAAGATAAACTATACTTAGTAAACAATTTGTTTCCTAATATAGTTGCTGTAAAATTAAAGATTATCTTAATATTCTGTGTATATATTAGGCATGAAGATAAACATTATATACATATATATATATATATATATATATATATATATATATATATATATATATATATTTTGTATATTATTTTCGTTTTTATTAATTATATTTAAATATATATATAATTTTTTTTATTGTATACTTATTTGCAACAGTTATATCTGTAGTGTTTTGATTCAAATTTGACATTCGTGGTTGCACGCTTTGCTTAGTCAGATTACATTGTTTTTTGTAAGTGGGAGTGCTGTTGATAATGGACAACTTTGTTTCATTTGTTTTATCTATAAATTAATGCTTTAGGATTTGTGAATGTATGTGTCTTTTTATTTGTTCCTAACAGAATTTTAAAAACATGGCAGACTTTCAGTGCCTTGCTGAACTTGGATTGGCATGTCATAGCCACGTTTTGCAAGATCATATTGTTTTGTTCTTTGAAAGGGAGGTTCTAGCTGTACGTGAATGGGAAAGCATGTTGCGTGGCGGTTGTTAAGAAATTGGAACGCGCGCTGCATATTTAGAAAACCTGATTCAAGAGGTTTTGCAGCAACGCGATAGCTTGGTTGTTCGTGATTCAGTTAGATTTTTGAGAAATGTTTAAAATCACTTACGTTGTAATCAATCTGCATTTCAGTGTTTGTTACGTGAAGCCCATGTTGTACTACGTGATACTGTTGGGTATATCAACAGTATTCGCTCTTTATAATTTTTCTTTATGTGTATTTTTTGGATGTCGTAATTATTGTATTTGTTGTTCAATTGAATGTTGTTATTGTTATTCTCCTTGTTATATGTGGCAACTGTATTGTATTTTTATCCCTTTAATAAAACTTACTTTTTGTTGTTGTTATCATTTGTCTATACAATTATCAACAATGACCATACATGTAACATCATCATAATCATGTAATAAGTGTAATTGTTAAAATTTTTTACACCAAAACAATTTTGCAACAATTGGGAAAAGGGACTTACCGAAACGTTGATCAATTAAGGCTTCAACCCAACATCTCATGACACTTTTTGTGTTTACACACACAATTGCAACCATCATTGCCGTTGGGTTTTTTCCCGTTTACTAATGCAACATTTACTAACGTAATTTTTATTTTTTGCTTTAAGCTTATTTTGGTTATAAGTTGAATACAACTTAATGGAAGTTGTGATTTGAAAAAGTAGTATTATTCAAATAAAATTATTAAACAAAATTATTCTTATATTACATATAGACGGTTTTTAAAAGTAATTTTCATACTTATGACCGATATTTGGATCAACTTTAATGTTTTTATCCACACGGTTTTTAAATTTAAATTTCATACTTATGAGCGATATTTTAATCAAATTTAATTTTATTTGCATATATTGTGTTTGATTCGTTATAAATTTTTAGTTTTAATCATATGACAAAGTAGTTTTCCAATATAATGTAAAGTCAATTGCAATTTAAGAAACATATATGTTTTGTATAATATGTGAACTTTTTAAATAATTTTGTATTTGTCAATAAAATATTAAAAACCTACCATTAAATTATATTTTGGATACAAAATCTTCTAAAAGATTGTATCCAACTTATATTGGAATAAGTATCTACTCCCTACAAAATTTTATTTGGTTTTCCTTGTTCCATACTTCGAGGTAGCCTTTCTCATCCTTAACTGTACAACCGAATCATCTTCAATTATACATACTCATTGATTCTTTCTCCATCAAGTGAAGTTCAAGATCTTCATTAGAAGTGTAAGTTTTTACT